>CAIGQW010033641.1:0-12587 GCA_903798125.1 Danio choprae
TTATTTATTAAAAATGCATGTTTATTTTTATATGAATAATTATAGATTGAGCTTATTATGTATGAAAATGCTACTTATTTACTTAAGTAAAATGTCTAATCATTTTATCAGAGGAAAATAAATTATATGATGACGAGGCTCTCTCGTTGCACATTCTTCTGCACTTCTGGAACAGTGAAGCTTTTCTACATACCTGAGCCTCTTCCCCTGGATCTCCCACAGTCTCCACCAGACGGGAAAGCATATCTGACAGCGTGGAGGCTGTCATTGGCTGTTTGAGCGCTCTGAAGATCTGGAAAGAGCGCCCAGCGTAGTGCCGTGATGAGCAGGACAGAGCAGTCTGAAGAGCAATTTCACTCAACTCCTGCTCCAACTGGAAACCTGACCAAATATGCATCACAAGAACCAATCACAACCACAGACTAAACATCTGAATTATTCATAATACAAAAAAGTAATGCAATCTTATAAAAGTTGTTACACTACATAATTGATTGAGCCTTACCAGATGGTGTTTGTTTAAAGACATTGACAACATGTCTGAGGAACACACTAAGCTGATCAGCACTCTTGATGTTAGGGTTTTTAGGAGAAACATCTTCATGGTTCCACAGCGGACCACGCTTCCTACGGGCCAAACAGCCAGAAGAAAAAAATCAGAGGAAGTGGCACAGTAGGAAATGTCTAACACTGAACAATGAACAAGCAGGCTCACACAACTGCCAGTTAAGAACCTTTATGTATGAAAACACTCTGAATCAAACTTTCACTCAGAAATGAGACTGAGTGTGCACACACACACGCACACACATGCAAGGCAACAATACCCACTCCTTTAGACATGGCTGCAGGCGGAGGAAAAAATACAGTAACTTAAAATAAATATATATTTTATTATGAATCCTGTAGAGAACATCTCAGGAAAAAACATTAACGCTTATAACAACATTAATGCTAGTCACACCACCATGCTAATTTTAATATGAAAAACAAGTATTAAAATCATGTCATAAACAATCACGTCTTATCATGAACCCCAAATCCACTTCCACTTACATAATAATGATAACGTGTCTTAACTGATATTTAGTTCATTCATCTGCAACCCTAGCTCTGAGGCATTCTGGAATGAAATGTCTTCCTCATGGGCACAACATGTCATTCAACATTTATTCTATATCAATTTTCAACATGCATTAGAGTTTATTAATGGGGAACTAAATGCACGCCATGTGTTTGCTAAACGTCAGGAATGAATGCAAAAACCTGCAAAAGGTAAACTAGATTCTGTGTTCGGATTCTGGATTTTATGGTGTAATAATATACATATACATCTATAATAATAATATACATCTATTTAAAAGCATTAAGTCTAAAGAAGTCAAATGTATTAAAATGTAACTTTTAAATTTAAAACTAAACATTTTATTAAAAAAAGATTATTTATGAAGACTGTTTTAGAGTGCTTTGAGTTTTAGTGGCTTTTTAAAATTATTGAAATAATAAATTGCTTCCAATAGAACCTCTGGAGGTAAATTCAATCATTTCAGAGTGAGAACTAAGCATTACACAAAGCATTGTGTATTAGAAAATTCCAATTACACATACTGAAATTAGGGTAAAAGTTTAGTTTTTACACTGTAGATTAACTTTTTCCAATAAAAATTATCAATTATAAATTCATCTGCAAACCCTAGCTCTGAGGCATTCTGGAATGAAATGTTTTCCTCTTGGGCACAACAATGGTGGTTCCTATTAGACCCCATTCTTTCTATGCCAGAAGCACTCCATATAATGAAAGAGCAAAGCTAACAGCATTAATATGACACACGCTGGCCTTCAGCAGCCCCTCACCTTGAGCTGATGAACTCGATGAGGTTTTTGACCTTCTCATCCTGCTCTACTGACAGGTCCACCTCATTAAGGAGAGTAGGGGGGAGGTGAGGCAGGGCCGAGCCACCCAGACTGATACTAGAGGATGTGGAGCTGGAGCTCAAGCCAGAGTCCGTCATCGGAGACGGCTGGTAGTCTGGCATCAGCTCTGTGACACCTGGGAGACAAACCGATTCACAATTATTCACTCTTATTATAGAATCACTAATTTTGCCCAAATTGCTGTTTTCCAAATGTCATTCAATACATTATACACTAATGATATGTACTGAATTTTGTAGCACAGTTGTTTCCCGACTGATCATTTAATTTTATAAGCAGCACTTAAAAGCAAGCACATTTATAAAGTCAAAAATATCAGAGGATTTCACAATGGCTAAATTAAAGAATGAAAACACAGTGGTAGTACAAATAAAAAAAATATTAAAAAAACTCCCCATCTATCACAAGTAGCCATAGCTGCTGTAAGTCTACATATATGTGGTCTTCTACAACTTGGTCTAACAGAAAAAAACAACTCAGTTTTTTCACTTGGATAGAGGAGAAAGTTAAAAAATAAGCATTTTTTGTCAAATAAAACTAAAAATAAAAGCAACTGATACTGTCAATTTCCCACACGTTGACTATATTAAGCTAAGATAAATCACCTCTCAGTTGCTTGTTTTTGTTTATTTATTGCCACATCAGCAGCTTTTCATGACAATATTATTATAGATAAAAAACATTACGTAATAATAACAACTTCATAATTCAATAAGAGATAATACAAAAAAATTATGAATGAATGAAATGAAAATAAAACATTTCACATTAAAAACATTGATATGATTTTTCAGTTTGATACATTATAATTAACTTAAAATTCCTCTCAAAGACAATTTAAAAATATATATCCATCAAAGTAATATTGGTCGTTATTAATATAAAATTAACTGTGACGATTATGTTTCAGTGATGCTGAATAAGCACATAAAATCCAGATGTTAACCAAAATCAAATTTCTGTGAATTTAATGACAAGCTTTTTATTATTAAAGAAAAACAAAAAACAATTTTTTTATTTTGAACTATATAAAAATGCTGTATTCAAATTAAGTAGCATTGTCATAATTCTAACAGAACTTCTAGAAATATTGTATGTTTGTGGCGGGACTTTGAGTCAAAAAGGCAGAGAATTGCTGCATTAGTTAGAAATCTAAAATGCGACAGAGATCCTGCCAAACACCTTTGCTTTAGAGTACCTGTGAGATTAAACTCCTGAAGAGTGGGTTTGACGGTCAGAACTCTGGGTTCGTTCAGCTCACGGTTGCGAAGCAGTACAGACGCCAGTGACTGGACGCTGCTGTTGGTGCCCTGGACGACCAGCAGGTGGAGCAGTAAACGCTTGCAGTGCTCATAGACCTCTGGGTGCTGATGGTCAAAACCTACACACAAACAAGAATTATGTTAATGTAGCATAATCTAGTACTTATGGTTTTTTATAAACAGTATACATGTGTATGTGTTACCTATGAATATGGAATGCAGCAGCAGATGAAGGTATGCACTCCATTCTACTTTGACCCCGTGGTCTACAATGAGATCGGTCAGCAAGATCACTGCGATGTTACACCTGAAAAGGCATGAGAATGTGTTGTCAGAGGTCTAAGGTTTACAAGAACAACACTGACTACAATGTAGGACACACTGAGTGGGTTCTTCACCTGTGCAGGGAGACTCCAGGTGTGGTGGTTTCAGGCAAGTAATCAACCAGTGGTGACCAGCAGCCGCCAGTGGGTGGAAACGGTAGGGGCTCTGGCCGGTTATGGTCCATCACCTTCAGACGCCAGTTAGCATAGACAGGCATAGAGTCACCTAGAGGAAGTACCCACAAATTAACTAATGTAGAAAAGCTTGGGGTTGCGCTAAGATTTTATCCTCTTTTTAAAACAACAAAAAAATATATCACTTATAGTACATTTATTTGATCCAAAATATGTTAAAACAGTAATCATTTGTCCACCATTGTTCTAATAATGCATGACACATGATCCTTCAGAAATCAATGTTATATGTGCCCCCTGACCACAACACTTAAGTGGCACGGGTATATTTTTTGCAATAGCGAAAAATACACTGTACTGGTAAAAAAATAACAAAATAAATAAAATTTATAGATTTTACTTTTATGCCAAAATCATTAGAATATCTAGCTTATTATTTATTAATTTTTTTTTACAGTAGATACAACAAAACTCAATTTTTGATTAGTAATCTTCATTGTTAAGCTCTTCATATAGAAAACTTTATAGGTAATTTTATTTTCTGTATTTAAAGCTTTTTTAAACCCTCAGATTTTCAGATATTCGTATGGTTGCATCTCAGCAAAATATTGTCCTAGTCTAACAAATCATACACCAATAGAAGACTTATTTATTCAGGTTTAAGGTGATGTATGAATCTCAGTTTTAGGAAAATGACACTTAAGACTTTTCTTTTGTCTCAGGACATATACGCTTACATGGTGCTACAGAAACATTTACTATTATTATGTTGTTAAGAACAGTGATGTGACAATGATACTAAATACATTCATGAAAAACATTCTATAATGTAAACTTCTTTGATGAAATGAAATCTCAATAGCATTTATTTCATAACATTAGAAATGTCTTCACATCCCCCCTCAATCCAAGTTCTAATTTCTTAAAAAAAAATTATTTAGTTAAATGTACGAAGAGTAAAATGAGTAGACACGACATTCATTGCCTTGCTGTCCAATCAGTTTAGCTGATTATACATTTAAAATCCACACATTTTTTTGTCTGCCTTCACTTATCATAAAGATGAAAGTAATGCTAATGTACTCACTCTTCTCCTCCTCATAGGATCCTCCTGAGCTGCTACTGTAGCGGGACTCCAGTCGATGGTGTTGTCTGTTCAGATTACTGTTGAGACCAGTGTATATATCCAAATGAGTGTAACTGCATAGAGATACAAAAAGTTTTATTCAGGTTACACTTAACAACTCCACTCTAGAACTATTTCCATAGTACTTTTGAAAAAGCACCAAAACAATTGAGCAACCATGACCGTAGCTGATGAACACTTCATGGGATTAATTTTATTTTTGTAATATACAAGTTAATGACTCACGGTTTTATAAAATAAGTTATTTTAACCAATGTATTAAAAACAGGCTAGCAAAAATTGAACAACACCAGTCATGTATGCTTTATTTGCGTAAAAAAACCCTATAAAAAAAGAAGTGTTCTAACTTATTTATTAGGATCAACTCTAACCTGTCCTCAATGTTGGAATCTTTGAGTTTGCTGTCATGGTGTCCATCAGGTCCAGGTACCATGGTGTTGCTACTGGAGGCTGTTCCTAAAAAAGGCAAATATTTAAACGAAATGACAGTGAAAATGTGACTTTTTATCTTAGACGGCATTTTCCAGCAAACTCTATTTAATCTTTTGTTTTCCTGGACTGTATTTTTTTTTACAGGTGTCTATCAAGAAAGTCCATAAACAGTCAGATTTCTTATCTTATTAGCCTTAATCCCATTGCACAAAGATCATGTTGCGAAACATATGTGATAAAAGTGGTTTATACCTGAGGTAACAGAAGGGATCTTGTAGGAGGAAGTAATGCGGTAGTAAGGTGGGTTGTCCATATGAGTGACAGCTGAGGACACTGGGTCTGTTAGCTCCAGCTCATACATTAACTCCTCCAGCAGCTGCATCGTCTTATCCCTGCCCAGATACACCACCACACGCTTCACCTGCAGAATATCAGGAAAAAACTTTCAGTTATGTTTCAAATGCAACTCCGGTATTGAGTATCTTGTTTCAGATTGGCCAGGACAGGTGTCACTCACGTAAGGCAGGAGACTGGGTTCACTGTTGACTCCAGACATGCTGATGAGGAAGTGCAGGATGATCTTCAGATTTTTGGGCCAGCTGTCAGCTAAAGTGGTCCAGACATTCTCAATTTCTGACCACGCAAACTCATCACCATACTGTAAAATCAGACCATATGATAATTATCAAAATGTATGCAAATAATAAATGCATGGTTTGCGTGAAACACCTGTTAATGAATACCCAAGATTATTTATTAACCTCCCTAGGTATACAGTAGCAAGAGCAGTGTGAAACGTGATTACAGATAACCCAGGATTCCATTTATCCGTGGTTTAGAAAGACCCAGGGTTAACAATTTCAAGTGTGAAAAGACCTATACTGTTAAAATATTATATTCCTCAGGAATATCAAATGTTTTTGTAATACTATACAATTATATTGAACAAAATGCATAAAAACATAGATAATATGATGTATGTACAGCGGGTAAAAACAAACAAACAAAAGTCACCATTTTTCCCAGAAAACATTTCTAAAGGTGTTGTTCACTTGAAATTTTCACCAGATGTCAGTAACAACCAAATAAATTTATGCATATAAAGAAATCCAAACTAATTAGTTTAGAAATTAAGTTGTGTAATACATTTAAATGACACAGGGAAAAGTTTTGAACACATGAAGAAAGGTAGGTGTAAAAAAGCATGGAAAGCACAGACAGCAGCTGAAATCTCTTCCGCTTTAAGAAAGCAACCCAGGCCCTTCACCAGTGTAAATTGATATTAGCTGCTTCAGTCCCAACACCTACAATACCAGGATGATGAAATGAAACCAGGGTGGACGGTCCAGTAAGACAATAATCCCGAACACAGCCTAGGATGCTCTCAACTAGTTTCAGAAAAGAAAGCTGCAAGAATGGCCCAAACAATCACCTGACCTGAATCCAGTAGAAAATAAGAACTAAAGTTCAGAGTTGATAGACGAGACCCACAGAAGACTCTAAAGATTCTAAAGAAAATCATCACACCTGAGCACTGCATCCGATTCCAATCTCCATACAAGAGGCGTCTTGAAGCTGTCATTACCAAAAAAGCCTTTTATACAAATTATTAAATACATTTTTTTATTGGTATGCTTGAGTTTTTACCGAAATCAGGTACAATTACATGTTAGCAGCACCTTTAGAAATATATTTACCGGAAACAATCGTTCAATATTTATTTTACCCGCTGTATATGACAATATGCAAATGTGAAACATATATAAACATGTCTATGATAAAAAAAATGTTGAAAAATAAAATAGGTCTAAAAAATATTTTACTATATAAAAATATAATCACTACCAATATAGGGACTCTTACTAGGCCAAAAATGAGGTTTTCATTTAAAGTATCGTACTGTGTATGTATGACCGTGTATGTGACAAATACAATTTGAATTTAAGTTTTCCAAGTACAGCAAAAACCCTGTATCACTGTATGAAATGTATACCTTTGCAGTCATGAACATGAGATTGTTGAGAATCATAGTAGTGGCATGCGGTGAGCCCCAGCCCTCTCCTTTCAGCCAGCGCCGGCTGTTCACCATCATCAGCTCTCTCTCGTGAGTATCCTCCTCTTCCTCTGCAGATGAAGGTTCCTCTTGACGGCGAACAGAAGGCTTGAAATCCACCAGCTCCACATTGTTCATCCAGGGTAGCAGGTAATGCAGCATGACCTGTCGGCCACCAGGGTGTGCTGTCTGGATTCTCTGACTCACCTCTGAGTAAAAACACACAGAATCTCATTGGTGAAACTCTATTTTGCCTCATGTCATTGTCAGTGTTTGCTTTATACAGGTTTTTGCATGCACCTGAGAAGATGGGAAGTGTGAGTTCAGGGTAAGTCCGTGCCAGTTCTTCACTGAGCTGGTAATAGGAAACTGAGTACAGATGTGGGAGAGGAGATGCTGGAGACAAAACTCCATCAGTGCGCTGGATCTCCAGTTTATGGGCATAACGAAACAGCTTCGGCTCCAGGATCTAAAATACAGTATAAACACAGTTTCACTTACAACAATGTACTTTAATTTAAACTTAAACTGAATCAATTTTGCAAAGTTCTTCACTGATTTCATACATTTTTTTGTATGTATGAGTAGACAGTTTATTTCAATTAGACACGTGGTGATATTCAATAATACAGTATACTTAATAATGCACAACATATTTATTGTGACATTTAAAAAAAGTCAATTATTCTGTCTCAGCATTATTTATCATTTTAGTGCTCCATCTAATGAAGTTAAAAGTATTAAACTCCATGTAACTTGCTATACAACAGAAAAACATGTTTTAAAGAAAAAACAATTATATGGGTAGGGCTAATGTTGATGTAATTGCAACTATTAAACTTGTTATTAAGACAATGACACTGATCTTTGTCCATTTTTTTGTGCCATGAAGAATGAATTATCACGTTATAAGTTATTCTTAAAATTACCATACATTATATGCAAAAAATAAACTATATAAAATATATAAATTAATAATAAATAAATACATGAAATACAAAAAAAAATACATAAAAAAACTAAAACATTTTTTATTACCCAATTGTGCAGTTATGGCTTCCTTTAACCCATAATAATATCCACTAACCTGCAATAGCTGCATTGCAACCTCATAGATGTCTCTGGAAGAGTCTGCAGCTTTAAACAAGATGAGATTCAGCAAAACCACAGTGTCAAACTGATAATCCCTGCAAGACAAAAACATGCACACATTATTCATTAAACCGACCTTATTACTGTCATAAATTCAGTCACAGTTAATATCGTAAACCTCGTCGCACATACCTGTTGTGAAAGACATTTGCGATGGCCCTGAAGCAGCCTGCAGCGACCCTGCGTGAGCCAGTATAGCAGCGATCCACTGCCCAGAACATCAGATTACTCTGATCTGGGTTCAGCTCTAATAACAACATCACCGCCTCACAACCCAACTGATGCACCTGAGCACAAAGATACACTCATCACAGTTAATAACAGTTGACTGGTTAGTGATACTAATCTGACAGGAACAAAGTTATACCTTGCGGTCTTGAGAATCTAGAATGTTGTCCAGCCACTTATACAGATACCCATCAGAGGACAGGCCGACGTTATCAGCCACTGGGCCACAACACAGCACCGCAGACATGGCCTGTGCACACACACACGTACACAAATCATATTCAGACACTATGATAGTGACAAAGTGGTGTGGCGGCTATTATGGGTTTTTGAAAATGACCTTCCATGCAGTGTGTAACACAGCTCTAAGTGAAGTGAAATATTCAGCTATGGCTTAAATTTGAAAGTATACCGTGTTTAAAACTATTGATTAATCTATAAAAGAGTCGACTCGTAGTGGTTTGAATGAATCGCCGCTGTAACGAGTCTTTATCCGTGCCGGAGTGACGTCAATATGGAACTCAAGACCCGCCCATTTAATGCGCGCAGACCCGGGAAAATTTAACCCCCCGGCCCCGCCCACAAACACTGTAGCAGATCCTGGTTGAATCATGTCGCGAAGATGCTGTGCTCTGAAGTGTGAGGGACAGTTAGTGTTATTTTCCCTACCCAAACATGAAGCTGTGAAGAGTCTGTGGTTGAAGTTTATTTTTGCAAAAATACCTCAGCATTATAGCCCCAGCCCTGTGCTGTGTTCCCATCATTTTTCTGACGAGTGCTCCAGCAATCTACACGCTTACAACGGGGGATTCGTCAGCCGTTTGTAAAAGAAAGGATAAGAAAAGACTACTGATGTATGGGACTTTGTCAGAGCTTGACAGGAACTTTACAGTACACAGTTCATGGATCAGTTTCTTCCTCCATTTGTAAGTAAGTGCGATTAAAATGGTTGCCTCCTTGTTTTCTCTAGCTTGCAAATTATGTATTTAATTGTGTTTTGTTACTTGTAACCAATTGTACTGTATCTGGCTAACTTTTTGTATTCTCATATCGTGTCTAAAACCATGTTGAAAATGTGACGCATGACGCTTTGTTTATGGATTTAAATGTATTTGTGAGCTCGCGATCCTCTGCCGTTTGTCGTTGCTATGGCCACCGTCAGCTGTTCCTACACACTTGCGGCGGTCACGTTTCAAAATAGTTCAGCTTTTGCCACTTTGTGGAATAATACTGAATGTGTGTCACTGTTTTTACTTATGGTTAAGAATAGAGCAATATGCTGGTGTTAAACTGCATTGCTTTAATACACTCCTGCATTGGGCTCACACATACACTCGGCACTCTTACTACTTGATAAGCTCACACATACACTCTGCACTCTTACTACTTGATAAGCTCACACATACACTCTGCACTCTGACTACTTGATAAGCTCACACATACACTCTGCACTCTGACTACTTGATAAGCCGTGCTGGGCATTTCTCTCTGTCTCACGCTGAACGCAGTTGACCAAACAATCACAACTGACTGGGTCATCGGACCAATCCACACAGATTAGCATCACGCTAAGGAGGGGTTTGGGATAAAGTGGGATGAAATTTTGGCAAAAATAAATGCATATTATAAGACAATGAAAATGTTTTTTGACCTTGCATGCATATCAGACTGTTGTTGGAGACCCCCAAAACCAAAATATGACCTTTTTAAATGCATAATAGGGGCTCTTTAAAAAAACAACGAGAAGCAATTTCAAGACAAGCAGATTATACTATTTTATTTTCAGAAATAAGTAAAAATTAAGTGAGCATTTCCATACAACACGCAAAATAATCTCAAATTAACTTGTTTTAAGGAAAAACTCACAATTTTGAGTTATTATATCAATAGTTTGCTGCATCCCTACATTATTACAATATTCCATTATTATAGTACAAAATATTATTATTAAAAATACTATAACAATATTTTTACTAGTCTAGAAAATGCTTCTTAACATAAAAATTTTGATATTTGTTCTAGAAACAAGACAAACACTCCAAGTAAGAAAACTATTGTTACAGTGTAAACCAGATTATAGTTTGGATATAAACACTCTTGTTTATGGTTAAGATTAAAATCAACATTTCAAATGACAGTTGTAGCAGTTACATTGTTATGGCAATAGGTGGCGCCAAGCAACCATCACATTTGTATGTGTCTTATTCCTTCAAAATAATTTATGAATAATAAGAAAAAAACTGATTAATCTAATAATGAATCATGATTTAAATTACATAAGTAATATTTTTAATAAAACTTTATAATTAAACTTTTTTTTTTAAACAGTAAATAAAATCTTGTCAGAACTTCTAGAAAATTACTTCTTTTGTTAATTGCTCTATTCAGAATTGTGGGAGAAAGTGATCAACACATTGTGATTCTCTTTATACAGCTCTACATCAAATGTGTGTTTTGTCATGAGCATGTACCTTCAGTGCGCAGTACTGGTGTCTGTTGATCTGCATGTTGCGGTCACTGTATCTGTCCAGCGGTGTGAACATGATGCTGAAGGGTCCAGCCCAATGACTGAAGAGCATGAACAGACTGTGTCTCAATGACTGCTGAGGGAAAATACTCCTCCTCTGATGAACTGCACAAAAACAAATAGGTAATTACAGCTCAGTGAATATGTCTTATCAGTTATTAACAACAGTTAGAAAATGACAAGCATGTACCTGGTACATTTTGGATGATGTTGGCCACTAGCGCACTGAAGTGAGAGCGGATATCCCTCAGCGTGTCTGAATCTTTGTCGTTCTCTGCCTCCAGAAGCTGTCGGGTGAGATCCACGTACTCCAGTAAAGTGCTGTTCAGAGAGTGAGACTCGCCATCCAGACCACCGCTCACCCTGCACAGACAACACACAAACATCTTACTATATAGGAAACAGATTGAAAAAGTCTTAGCGAAACAAAGGTTGGATATAATGCTGATAAACACACAATGTTATTTGGGATGGGCTTTTGTGCCTTTAATTTGCTTTCCAAAGGCTGTAATAACCTATATATTTTTTTGATGAAATGAATTTACTAAAACTAATTAAAATTGTTTATTTCAAATGCATTGAACAAACCAACTGAATAAACACTGTAAATAAAGTTTTTAATAATGTTAGGGTTAAAAAAGTAAAAAAATAAATAAATAAATAAAAACTATGATGGCAAAGCTAAACCTTCATCAGCCATTACTTTAGACTTATACAGCATGTAGCATTATACTTTTTATCAGGATTCTACATTGAAGTGAAAAAAAGGTTTGGTTTTCTTTGGCAAAATAATGAAGTCCTTTACATGGTTTTTAGTCTTTCTGAATAAAATTATTTAAGTGTGTTCCCACTTGTGTTAGGTTCATTAAAACGATTTCATTCAAAATTTTTCATACATTATATGTCATTAAAGTGAAAAAAAAAAGATCTTATTGAACTCAAACTTTTGAACTTAACTGTACTTTATATGCGAGCGCATGCATGTGCGAGACTCACGTCTGACTGATGACCCCCGAATCGGCCAGTAGCTCAAAAATCCGGACCAGCTGGACTCTGAGAATGTCACGACGCCGGCGTCGTTTCATGTTCTGCAGAAACAGAAAAAATATTTACCCATTGTCTTTATATTCAGTCCAAGGTGCTGAGCTGTGCTGATTGGTCAACTTACCTCTGGCCTTCTCTCAAGAGCCTCTTTGATGATGGGGTTTAACTCCTCTAAAAGCTCTCTGTAAGACACATCACAGGATTAACTGCAACTCCACACACATAATTGCATAACAGAGTTGATGTTTTAAAATATTATTATTTATATACAGCTCTGGAAAAGAAAACTTGACAAGTCTGTTTCTCACCAAGTACAGGTTTGAGTAAAATGTTTTATTCAAAATCAGAT
>CAIGQW010033644.1:0-11642 GCA_903798125.1 Danio choprae
AAATGCTTTTAAATTATGCTCTGACATATTTCAGAAAACTACATGAAGCGTTTGCCACGTTGTTGGGTCAAGTGTGTTTCTGTTGTACACACATCAGCTGTGCGGAGAATCAGAGTGTCCTGTAGTGAAGCGTATGGGTGGCGTTGTGTGTGTTAGACGTGTCTGTTAGCTCGCTCTGAGACCTCGCTGTGAAGACACTGTCGGTGTCTGTCTGCTCACAACAGACTCCTGCTTCTTATGCATCAGCCTCTACGTGTGTCTTCATAACACTGCAGATCGCTTTCAAAACCTAGTGAGATTTTCAAGGCATCACATGTGTAAGTCTATAGCACCATAATTAGCTCAGAACATTTTTATACTGCAATATCATAATGCATTGTGCACGGGGTTGGTAGTATTTTGTTTAATTTTTTGTTTTGTTTTATTTTATTATTCATATTTTATTTATTGATTTATTTATTCATATTTTATTGATTTATTTATTCTTATTTTATTGATTTATTTATTCATATTTTATTGATTTATTTATTCATATTTTATTTTATTTTCACATGTACAGACTGTAACTTCCAAAAATGTATATTAATAATAATAATAATAATAATAATAATAAAATAATAATAATATAAATTAATAATAATATTAAGAAAAATTGTTCATCATAAATGATTAATTAATATTTTTTCTATTACTTTTTATTTTTTATCTTTTCTTTCATTAAAGTGCCCTTGTTATGGATTTCTGAAATGTAGCTTTCATGCAGTGTATAATACAGCTCTAAATGAATGAAAACAGCTCTCTGAGATTTAAGTCTGAAAGTGCACCCGGTATAAAGTTATTATCTCTAAAAGAACAGGTTGACTCAGAGTCATTAAAACGAGTAATTTTCAAAATGGATTCCAAGCCATTTCATGTTGACGTCAGCATGAAACATTAACATTAGTGCTTGGCCACTTGCGCATGTAGACCTGGAAAGCCTTACTTCTCTCCCTGCAATTCTGGATGCTTCCTCTATGCTGTCTGTCCATATACTGACTAAAATCAGAAGTAAGTAAGAAGCAGTAATCCAGTAATCGTGATTGGTCAGACTGGGTCAATTGACCAATCATCCCAGATTAGTGTGAAGCCAAGGAGGTGTTTGGAAAAATGTTTCTTTCAGCGATTGTTTGATATTCATTGATAAATAAAGTAAAAATAAATGCACATTATAAGACAATGAGTGTTTTTTGAGCAACCTGTTCTTAGGGACAGCTAAAACTAAAATATGAACAATTTATAATCATAATAGGGGCTCTTTATTGGTGCTGTTTGTAAGTGGTGTCATGTAGATTATTCAAATCTCATATACGGTCAAATCAAGTCAGTTAGCATGTCTACAGTGATGGTATTTAGGTAGACAGTATATTTCTAGTTTCATCTCTGTTCTAGTTGTTCCCATATTTTCCCACTCTATTTTTGACAGAGGATGGCTATGAGCAGTTTCGTGTGGCAGAGAAGGCTCACGACAGCTGGATGAAGCTCTATGTGGATGGAAACAAGTCTGAGGTTTTGAGTAACATGGGCAAGAAGGTCAGGAAGCAGTATCAGGACGCCCTGAAGGCCATGAGTTCAGCTCTGAGCAAACAGATGGGCAAATATGACCTGTACTCCATGATCATCGCCATGACCTTCATACTGCAGGTGAGGCCCACACTCAGCTTTCCACAAATTTCTGTGATCAATCGTTGTTTACAAAAATTGTCACTTTGCACTATTGAGACAAGCGGTTTTGTTTGCTTATTTAGTAACAAAACAGTATTAAATACATAGCAAGAGTCCTGCCTATTTTCCACTTTGGTGCTGATAAAGGAATGTAATACAAATGCGCCAGTCATTGCCTTTAGTAATGTAAGTGTTATGTAATATGGATGGGGATTAGATATTTCTGTTTTTGGGACTCCTTTTTTCCAGATATTTACTTCATTAAGTTACGAAAAAATATTAAACAAATAGCGAGAGTCCTGCCTATTTTCCCACTGTGGAGCTGATAAAGGAATGTAATACAAATGCGCCAGTCGTTGCCTTTGTAAGTGTTATGTAATATGGACAGTGATCAGATATTTCTGGTTTTCGGAGTTCTTTTTGTCTGATATTTACTTCTCTAAGAACAAATAGTATTAAATAAATAGCGAGAGTCCTGCATATTTTGCACTGTGGTGCTGATAAAGGAATGTAATACAAATGCGCCAGTTGTTGTCTTGAGTAATATGGATGGTAATCAGATATTTCTGGTTTTAGGACTTCGTTTTTCTGATATTTACTTCATTTAGTAACAAAAACGTATTAAATAAATAGCGAGAGTCCTTCCTATTTTTCTCTTTTTGGCATTTTTTTATTTTTTTATTTGGCTTGGCGGTTCATAGAGAATTTTTCTGTTGTGCGATGAACACAGTTTTTATATTTAACTGGGACCTATTATGCCTCATTTTACAAGATAAGTCTCTGATGTCCCTAGAGTGTGTATGTGAAGTTTCAGGACAAAACATCTCACAAATAATGTTTTATAACTCTTTAAACCTGCCCCTTTTAGGCTTTGTTCCTAATTGTGCCATTTTGTTGACTGTCGCTTTAAATTCAAGTGAGATTGTGCTCTTTTCAAAAAGAACTTTAAAGAATTATAGACAATTAATGGATCATCAGTTAATGGTTTGCATCCCTAGTCCACAAGTCACATGTCGTGCCATGCTGGTCAAAAGCAGGCTGTATTTGCTTTGCTCAGCCTAGCTTTGGTTCACATTAAATCAAGTATGCGTCTCCTCAAGCTCAACTTTATTCAAGGCTGTAAAGGTCAGCCTGACTCATTCTCAGGAAATTCACATATTTCACGGGCAGCATTTGCTTCATCTAGCGTAATTTCACATCTATATTCAGGCAGGTTTTAGCAGATCTCGTCGGATTTCAACACGTGTTTCTTCAAGTCTATCACACAGTCATGGCAGAAACGAAGCATTTAACACTTCGTGAAACTCATTTCCTGGTGCAAAGTCAATTTAGGAGGTGTACTGTTGGTCGCAGAATTATGAGTGAAAGCAGGTTTAACTAATTTTAAGGAAATTAGTTATTTATGGAAGTGTTATATTTGCTCTACAGGCTTTTTGAAAAACTGTTCCTAAAGTTTTTTAGTAAATTAAACAAAAAATAATAGTATTTATAATATTACATTTATTAATATTAATTATAATATAAAATTATTTTTTTTCTATAAATAAATAAGTAAATAGAATATATATATATATATATATATATATATAATTTTAAATTTTATTCTATTCTATATATCTATTCTAAATATTAAATATTATTACATTATATTCTATTTTATTTTCTATTTATTTCATTTTATTTTATTTTATTTGGAATTTTTATTTAATTTAGAATCATTTTTAATTATTTTAAATTTTAAATTTTATTTATTTATTTTTTTTAATTATAAATTTTATAATAACATTTATTTTATTTTATTTTACTGATGTAATGTACTGCAAATAAAATTTATTCACACAAACTTTTGTTCATAAATGTGTTTTTTTATATCATTATAGTTTTTATATTACAGTTCATATATTATTTTTAATATATAATTTTTTTTTATATCTGAATATATCTCAAGTTATTGAAAGACGATATTTCAGCATCATAACTATAGTCGTCAGTGTCATATGATCCTTTAGAAATCATTCCTATATGATGACGATTTGTTAATCTGTCAACATTTCTCAGTATGATTAATGTTCGAAACATAATATTTAATATTTTTTGCAAAAACTAATCACAAAAGAGACTACCTTTGATTTATAGAGAAGCTTATTTAACATCCTAAACATCTTCACTGTCACTTTTCATCAATTTATTACATCCATGTCAAATAAAATCACATTATATTAAAATAAAAGCACACAATTCTTCTGATTAGTGCTGAAAACAGTTGTGCTGATTAATATATTTAGAGAACTGATGCATTTCTCAGCGTTCTTTTGTGATTGTAAAGTTCAATAAGCAACATTTATGCGAAGAATAAATCTTTTGTCACTATTACTGTCACTGCTGGTCAATTTAATGCATTCTTGCTGAATAAAAATATTCAATTCCTTCAAGAATCGGATTAAAATGTTAAACAGTAGTGCATGTTTTATTATGCCATCATTATATTAGTATTTTCAGTTAAAAATATATGAGTACAGCTAGTTTTAGATGACAAAGTTGTGGATAAATGCATAATTTAGCTGTGAGAATGAGCGTTAAAAGTGTGTGTGAAGACCGACTGGAGTGGTTTTCTCATTGATTATGATGTTTGTGATCAGCAGCATTTGTCTTTTTTTATTTTTATTCTGCTCCGTTTAGGAGAAATATAAATGTTAGATAGAGGGGTGATTGTGGAAAACGGTAGAGGTCATTTGTTTCTTGATTGTTTCTTGAGCCATAAGGAATTCTGTAGCCCTGTGATTAGAGCCGTCAGATTTCAGACAACGTCAGATTTTCATAACAGGATTATTGTGAAGAATTGATGATAATGCATTGTGATACTTATAGAAATCTAGAAAAAATGAGCAATAAATAGTGCTTTCAGTCAAAGTAATCTTTTTATGTAATGAAGATCGATTAAACCAATCTTTAATATATTTTTAAATGAATAAATAAATAAGTATAAATACACGTTTTACATATTTTATTTGAATTTTAGTTATTTTTTGTTTGTTAGATTCATTTATTGACTGATATTTATTCATTCATTCATTCATTTGCTTTTTGGCTTAGTCCCTTTATTAATCTGGGGTCGCCACAGCGGAATGAACCGCCAACTTATCCAGCATATGTTTAATGCAGTGGATGCCCTTCCAGCTGCAACCCATCACTGGGAAACCTCTATACACACACTCATTCACACTTATACACTATGGACAATTTAGCTTACCCAATTATAGCGCATGTCTTTGGACTTGTGGGGGAAACCGGAGCACCCGGAGGAAACCCACGCCAACACGGGGAGAACATGCAAACTCCACACAGAAACGCCAACTGACCAGTTCTCGAACCAGTGACCTTCTTGCTGTGAGGCGATTGTGCTACCCACTTATTTATTTATTTATTTGTCTATATAGTTTTTTGTTTGTCATTTTTGTTAGATTGATATATTGCCTGATATTAATATTTACTAATAAATATCAAATACTTACTTCTAACTTACTCCCAGGGCCATTTATATCGACATTGATTTAGCCGCACCATATTGGTGTTTCGTAACATCTAGTTTTTATGAGGTGGGTTGTTAGCTCAATACTCAACCCCCAACCTGGAGGGCCAGGACATACACACATACATATACATATACAATTTGGCTTACCCAATTCACCTACAGCACATGTGTTTGGATTGTTTGACGAAGGAAACCCACGCCAACACAGGAAGAACATGCAAACTCCACACAGAAATGCCAACTGACCCAGCCGGGGCTCGAACCAGCGACCTTCTTGCTGTGATGTGACAGCGCTACCCACTGCGCCAACGTGTCGCCCAATAAATATTAAATACTTATATTAAATCAAATATTACATTAAATACTAGTATATTACATATATTAATATTTTATTTATTTATTTATATAATTTATATTGCTTATTTTTATTACTTATAATATAGTGCATTTATTTCTGTTTGCCTATATACTTTTTTTGTTTGGGATTTTTGTTAGATTGATATGTTGACCTAAATTTAATATTTACTAATTAAATATTAAATACTAATATTAAATTAAATACTACTATATCACATATACTAATATTTATTTATTTATTTATTTATAAAGTTTATATTACTTCATTTTATTACTTAATATAATATAGTGCGTCAATTTAATCTAAATTAATAACTAAATTATTTATTTTCCTTGCCTACTACCTGAAATAAAATATATTTTTTATTTTATATTATTTAAATATTACATTAAATACTAGTGTATTATATAAACTAACATTTTATTTATTGATTTATTTATATAGTTTATTGCATAATATTCTATAGTGTATTTATTTATTTGTCTGTATAGTTTTTTGTTTGTCCTTTTTGTTAGATTGGTATATTAACTGATATTTAATATTTACTAAGAAAATATTGAATACTAATATTAAATTAAATATTAAATTAAATACTAGTATATCACATATACTAGTATTATATTTTATTTATTTATTTATTTATATAGTTTATATTACATTTATTACATAATATAATATAGTGCATTTGTTTATTTGTTTGTCTGTGTAGTTTTTTTGTCTGTCATTTTTGTTACATATACTAATATTTATTTTAATTTTTTTATATTCATTGTATTGCAATTGAATATAATATGGTGCATCAATTAAAACTAAAGGTAAATTATATATTTTTATTTTATTTTATTTTATTTTATTTTATTTTTATTTCATTTTATTTTATTTTATTTTATTTTATTTTATTTTATTTTCGTTCATTCATTTTCATTTCGGCTTAGTCTCTTTATTAATCTGGGGTCGCCACAGCGGAATGAACCGCCAACTAATCCAGCATATGTTTTACGCAGCGGATGCCCTTCCAGCTGCAACCCATCACTGGGAAACATCCACACACACCCATTCACACACATACAATACGGACAATTTAGCTTACCCAATTCACCTATACCGCATGTCTTTGGACTTGTGGGGGAAACCGGAGCACCCGGAGGAAACCCACGCCAACACGGGGAGAACATGCAAACTCCACACAGAAATGCCAACTGACCCAGCCGAGGCTCGAACCAGCGACCTTCTTGCTGTGAGGTGATTGTGCTACCCACTGCGCCACCGTGAGGCCCTTTATTTTATTTTATTTTATTTTATCACCCTGAACCTAACATATTTGGTTGACTGGAAATGTTTATATTGAATATTTGTGGAAATATTTATTTTGCAGTTGTTAGTTGGCTGACTCACAAGCATTGTTTTCTGTATGTATGAGTGTTTGGCTGGCCTGTAATTGAGGTGTCCGGCGGAGATCACAGGTCTT
This sequence comes from Danio choprae, assembly GCA_903798125.1. Classification (NCBI taxonomy): domain Eukaryota; kingdom Metazoa; phylum Chordata; class Actinopteri; order Cypriniformes; family Danionidae; genus Danio; species Danio choprae. The sequence continues at coordinate 7,060 of CAIGQW010033644.1, forward strand.
ACAGTGAAGGAGGATCAATATCTCTGGCCTGACCCTGCCAGCTCATTATGAGCTTAATTAGTCTCTCTCTCCTCTCTAATTAACAATAAAGATCAGGCCAGGCTCTCGGCAGACTTCAGATCAGCCTCGGCCTTCCTTCCCCACTGCAGTCCTTTAGCCTTCACTGCTTTAGGTTTGGCTTTATGTGCTTTCTTATTTCCTGAAGTCAACCTGTAATCAAAACTGAAGACTCTAATATTACTTACTAATATTAAATTAAATATTACATCAAATACTAGTATATTACATATACTAATATTGTATTTATTTATTTAGTTAGTTTATATTTCTTAATTTTATAACTTAATATAATGTAATGCATTTATTTCTTTGTTTGCTTATATAGTTTTTTTGTTCATCATTTTTGTTACAGATACTAATATTTATTTATTTATGTAAATTTTATTGCTTAATATAATATGGTGCATCAATTTAAACTAAATGTAAATTATATATATATTTTTTTACTACCTGAAATAAAATGTGTTTTATTTTATTTTATTTTAATTTAATTTTATTTATTTTTATTTCATTTCATTTCATTTCCACTGCAGTCCTTCAGCTTTCACTGCTTTATGTTTGTTTTTTTACGCTTTTTTGGAGTCAAACCTGAAAGCTCCTTGATGTTTCCTGGAGCATTTGTGCGTCATTATTAATCAGTACAGGTTATTGATGTAAATGTGTTTTTATGTTTCATCAGTATGCGATGAACAACTAGTAAAACTCTCAACCTGTCCTGTAGGGTGAATCTGACCTTCCATCTACAGATCAAATCAATTTGAATGCTTTTAATCTTTTATTTGGGAATTCTATTCGGATTTGCATTTTACATTTACAGGTACAATAAGTGAAAACGGGCAGCACGGGCTATCGGGCTATCCCTCATTAGCATAGACAGCCCTGAGTGAGAAGCAGCCGTCTGCCATTAGAGTTTTGAATCTGCCACTATGCTGACACATAGGCATTTGTAGCTCCGCCCTCTTTTTAAAGAGCACAATCTCATTTGAATTTAAAGCGACAGTCACCAAAACGGCACAATTTGGATCAAATACTAAAACACTCAATTTCAAAGAGTTATAAAACATTACTTGTGTAGTATTTTGAGCTAAAACTTCACATAAACACTCTAGGGACATCAGAGACTTATTGTACATCTTGTAATAATAATAATAATAATAATAATAATAATAATAATAATAATAATATTAATAATAATAATAACAATATTAATAATAATAATAATAATAATATTAATAATAGGTCCCCTTTAAAACAGGTTTAGAGAACTTTGCTTTTCACGAGGCCACAGATTTTCCGTCTGCAGCGTGGACTGTCAGCAGTAAAACCCTCTCAGAGAAGACGCATCTCTAAATTCATCTCTCTAAAGCCATCAAAGCAGCACTTTAGAAACAAATTCACCACCTTCTAGAATAAACACAATTACTGTCAGACGTCAGATCTGCCGTGAGCGATGTTCTCGTTATTATTCACAATCCATAGCGCTCAGTCGATTTGCTGAGACTCCAAGAGTTTTGCGCAATGAATTATTATTGTTGTTCATTTACTGTAGTTATTAAGCCCATTTATTTGTTCAATATCTGTCAGATATTGTATTAAATGAATGCGCTTGACTTGCTGTTCAAAGGTTTGGGCTCAATACGTTTTTTTTGGACTTTTATTGATGCGTTAAATTAATCAAAATGACATGTTTATAGTGTTACAAGAGATTCCGGTTATAAAGAAATTCTGGCCTTGTTCTGTGTATTCATCAAAATCCTAGAAAAGCATATCACTGACTGCACAAAAAGACAGATTATTATTTTATTAATATGTTTTTTTTAGCAATTGGATTTGATATTTATAATGTTGCAAACATTCATTCATTCATTCATTTTCATTTCGGCTTAGTCCCTTTATTAATCTGGGGTCACCACAGCGGAATGAACCGCCAACTTATCCAGCATATGTTTTACACAGCGGATGCCCTTCCAGCTGCAAACCATCACTGGGAAACATCCATACACTCATTCACACTCATACACTACGGACAATTTAGTCTACCCAATTCACCTATACCGCATGTCTTTGGACTTGTGGGGGAAACCGGAGCACCCAGAGGAAACCCACGCCAACACAGAGAGAACATGCAAACTCCACACAGAAACGCCAACTGACCCAGCCGAGGCTCGAACCAGCGACCTTCTTGCTGTGTGGCGAACGTGCTACCCACTGCGCCACTGTGAGGCCCATGTTGCAAACATTTCTATTTAAAATCAAGGATGTTCTTTTAGGAAGAAGTGTTTTATAATTTAGTTTTATAGTGAAGTGTTTTTTATATGTAAGTGTTTTTTCAGCAAGAATTTTATTGTTTAAAAGTGACTAAGACATGTACAGTCGTGGCCAAGAGTTTTGAGAATGACACAAATATTAGTTTTGACAAAGTTTGCTGCTAAGCTGCTTTTCGATCTTTGCTTCAGTTGTTTCTGTGATGTACTGAAATATAATTACAAGCACTTCATACGTTTCAAAGGCTTTTATCCACAATTACATGACATTTATGCAAAGAGCCAGTAGTGCAGAATGAACCGCCAACTTCTCCAGCATATGTTTTACGCAGCGGATGCACTTCCAGCAGCAACCCTACCCTGGGAAACATCCATACACACTCATTCATACACACACACACACACACACACACACACACACACACACACACACACACACACACACTACGGACAATTTAGCTTACCCCATTTACCTATAGCACACGTCTTTGGAATTGTGGGGGAAACCGGCGCACCCGGAGGAAACCCACACCAACACGGGGAGAACATGCAAACTCCACACAGAAACGCCAACTGACCCAGCCGAGGCTCGAACCAGCGACCTTCTTGCTGTGAGGCGATTGTGCTACCCACTGCGCCACCGTGCTGCCCACTTTTAAAAACATTGTAAGTAAATTTACTTAAGTGAAAAAACAAAAAACTGAGATCTAGAATAGCTGCTAAAACTATTCTTCTCCATGACAGAAATGAATTACATTTTAGAAATATGTTCAAATTAAACGTTCATCATTCATATATTGTAATTTTACAGTTTTTCTTGGATTTTTTTATTTATTGCGGATTCAATGCCATAAATCCAGCATTTGTGAGAATGAAAAATTGCTCTCAAAGACATTGTAAAAAAATAAACTGAAGTTAAAAAACCCCCAAAAACTATAGAAGTTATAGAATAGCTGCTAAAACAATTAATCACCATGACAGAAATAAATGTTCAAATTTATTTACATTTATTAAAATACATTTATAGAATTGGGTAAGCTAAATTGTTCGTAGTGTATGTGAATGAGTGTGTATGGATGTTTCCCAGTGATGGGTTGCAGCTGGAAGGGCATCCGCTGCGTAAAACATATGCTGGATAAGTTGGCGGTTCATTCCGCTGTGGCGACCCCAGATTAATAAAGGGACTAAGCCGAAAAGAAAATGAATGAATGAATGAATGAATGAACGAATGAATGAAAATAAATTTATATTGTATTTATACTCGGCGACGCGGTGGCACAGTGGGTAGCACAATCGCCTCACAGCAAGAAGGTCGCTGGTTCGAGCCTCAGCTGGGTAAGTTGGCATTTCTGTGTGGAGTTTGCATGTTCTCCCCGTGTTGGCGTGGGTTTCCTCTGGTTTCCCTCACAAGTCCAAAGACATGCGGTACAGGTGAATTGGGTAAGCTAAATTGGCCTTAGTGTATGAGATTGACTGAGTGTGTATGAATGTTTCCCAGTGATGGGTTGCAGCTGGAAGGGCATCCGCTGTGTAAAACATATGCTGGATAAGTTGGCGGTTCATTCCGCTGTGGCGACCCCAGATTAATAAAGGGACTAAGCCGAAAAGAAAATGAATGAATGTATTTATACTGTTTCAATGAAAAAATGCAGCAGAATAAAAGATTGAGAAAACATTGTAAAAAAATAAATTGAAGTAAAAAATAAATAAAAATGTTATAGAATAATTAACTAAAATAATTCTTCTCCATGGCAGAAATAAATGACATTTTCTTGTATTTTTTTCATGTTTATTTCTGATTCAATGCAAAAAATCTAAATCAAATGTCAATGTTTGCTCATGTTAGATACCTAAAACTAGTCGGATTGTTATATCCGCATCCCCGTGGAGGTCTTGGCATCTAATGCAACCCAAAATACCAATGGCTTGACCCACAGCAAATGAACATGTCCTCAAGTCCCATCTGAGGGAAGGAGAAGCAGAGGGTTTCTCCATCTCCCATGACCCTCCGCTCAACCTCGAACCTTCCACATTCTCCAGTCCTGCAGTCCCGCTGGACCCGCTGTCCTTTAAAACCCATTGACCGCAGGAGGAATCGACTGTTTAAAGACTCCAGTACTTCAGTAATGGATCGCGTGCACTTAGCAAATACAACTGTTGAACTGTGGCAGGAAAGGTCTCGGCACACTTCCTGTATCATTCGCAGAGACTGCATGTGTCCTGCAGCAAACCGTATGAGATTTACGATTTGTTTCCTCA
>CAIGQW010033671.1:0-13041 GCA_903798125.1 Danio choprae
TATACATATATACACACAGTCAAGCCTGAAATTATTCATACACCAGGCAAATATGGACATAGTTACTTTTTATTTTCAACCAGCAAGTTTTTGGGGGGGTTTTTTACCAGAAATGACACCGGCCTCTCCCAAAAGATAATAAAGGGATGTACGAGAGGCATCATTGTGGGAAAAAACATATATTTCTCAGCTTTTATTTACATTTCAACAAAAGCTGTACATCAGAATTGGCCAGGGATATGAATAATTTCGTGCTTGACTATGTATTTTTCACAGAATTAAGTTAAAATGTAGACTTTTTTTTAATCTAACGAGTCTTTTTTTCTCTGAAGTGTGTAGTTTATATCATCAGATCTCAGCTAACATCTTGAAATTGACTTTTGTTTTCTCAGAATTGTTTATTGAGTCACAGTTCTGGCTCAGCCCTTGCATTTCTGAGTTTTTATCCTTCAGTTACAAATGAGGATATGCAAAGGAGCATCTCTGAGAAAGATGTCTGAATTATGAGATGTGAACCAGCAACCGTGAGCGTCAGAGTTACAAGCTTTCGTAGAAATACCAAGGTATTTCAATATCTGAAGTGAGAACAAACGGTAAAACTACACATTTGACCTCTTCCCAACAGGGAAAACCACCAACAATCAAGAATGCCTGATTATATGCTCTCATGCTGTTGCAATCAAAAAATGTCATTATAATGGAAGTCAATGGGGCAAAAACAGCCCCCAACAGAATGAAAGGGGAGTCCGTTTGACCAGTACACAAGAATTAATACAATGTTTCCTGACATTGGATGCATTTAACCCAATTGTAGGGGTCACAATGTTGAAAATACCGCATGACCTGCTCTTTAATATCCCAGTGATGTTTCTGTTTGATTCTGAATCTCCAGGGCATGGTGACTGCTGTCCGTCAGCCAGAGCAGAGGCGTCGCGCAGGGGCCGTCTGGACCTGAAGGGAGACCTCTGAAACAGGACGAATTTAAAACGACAGCGAGAGAGACATGGGGCAGTGTGTGACTAAATGTAAAAACCCCACGTCCTCTCTGGGCAGCAAAAGCGGAGACAAGGATGGCAAGTCTCATGGGAAGAAAGGTGGCGGTGGGACGCACAAAGAGGAGGTTGCCAAATCCTCTGCCGAGGTCATAATTAATGGCACCAAAGTGTCAGAGGGGACGATGGAGGGTCCTGTGGCTCCGGTCATCTCAGCGGTGGACGTGCGGCGCGATCAGTCTCCGCAAGATGCGGACGGAGTCTCCATCGATCGGATACATAAGATGTTCTTGTGTTATAAAGACGAGCATGAGGACTCTATCCTAGAGGAGGGCATGGAGCGCTTCTGCAATGACCTCTGCGTCGATCCGGCAGAGTTCAAAGTTCTGGTGCTGGCGTGGAAATTCCAGGCTGCTACCATGTGCAAGTTTACAAGGTGAGTTTCAAGTTATAACCAAGCAACAACATCCCGCTCTTCCTCATGAAGCCAATACGGAAGTAACTGGAATTGCAGTTCATCGACTGGCCTTTGAGGGCTGGCTCTATAAATGTTCACTGACTGCTATGCTAAATTGGCTAACTTTACAGCTGATAAAAACATGTTTACAGCCTGGTACAAAAGATGGTTTTGGTTCATAAAGCTAACATTACCCTTCATGACAGCTGTGAGAGGGTGAGCTTTTTTATAACTCATTCGTTAGCTTTATATTAAGTCTGCATAATTAAGGGCGTGGTCACTTGAGTGACAGCTAGGTTTCGCTGCTCGCTGTCTCGTCGCCTCAGCTGATTCTGGCTGGTTAGCTGCTGAACTCGGCATATATATTGTATTTTTGTGTTGTTTTATGTGACTTTAGACAGTCAATTGCCTTTTGGAGTCATTTCTTACAATTATCAGATAATATGGCACTTAATTGTGCTCACAAACCATTCAAGTTCCCCCATATTTTTTCCCTTAATTTTTATATACTTATATCTATAAATGTATTTGTTTTATTTAAGATCGTTTATTTATCATTTATAATATTCTTTAGAAAAGCACCCCAGAATGTGACAGATTGATTAGCTGTAGGCTAACAGTCATCTAAAACGTAGTCATACAGTGTTATGCCTGGATTTCATCAATAGCCTTTCATTTACTAACACAGACTATATCTGAGGTATTTGGAAGTAATTCACATTTTCCTACTGTAGAAAAGCATCCTAAAAACAATGCTTAGTGGCTCAATGTATAACAACAGTGTTTTTAAAAGACTAAACACAATAAACACATTATTGCTGTAGTATACAACCAAACACGAGTCGCAGGTAATGAAGTATTAAGCGTTTTTCCCAAGGAAAATCCAACTAAGCAAAATGCTAGCAGGCATCTGTAGCTCCGCCCACTCTCCGCCTCTGCGATGACGTGTGAACAAAATGGCTTGTTGGCCACGCCCACTTGTAGCTTCATTTGGGCTCTTCAGAAACCTATGGGTGACGTCACGGATACTACGGCCATATTTTTTTACAGTCTATGGTTATAGCGCTTTAAAAACTATGGAGCACATTTCCAGGTTTCTCAGCAGCAGAAGTCATCATAGTTGGGAAACTCAGAGCGCAGTGAATGGGAGAGAACATTCATTCATTCATTTTCTTTTCGGCTTAGTCCCTTTATTAATCTGGGGTCGCCACAGCGGAATGAACCGCCAACCTATCCAGCATATGTTTTATCCAGCGGATGCCCTTCCAGCTGCAACCCATCACTGGGAAACATCCACACACACCCATTCACACACACACACACATACACTACGGACAATTTAGCTTACCCAATTCCCCTATAGCGCATGTCTTTGGACTGTGGGGGAAACCGGAGCACCCGGAGGAAACCCACGCCAACACGGGGAGAACATGCAAACTCCACACAGAAATGCCAACTGACCCAGTCGAGGCTTGAACCAGCGACCTTCTTGCTGTGAGGCGATCGTGCTACCCACTGCGCCACCGTGAGGCCCTGCGAGAGAACAACAAATCATTATTTTACAATCCTATTTGCTGAAATAATAACTCCACAATGGTGTTATCAAGACTTTCAGACAAAGAAAACAAATAGTGGAAGACTGATAAGAGCAGCCAGAAGAGAGAATAACGTCAGATTTACTCTCCTGCCCCCATAGACCCTGCATTACACACACCTCACACAAGCGGTCATTAGTTGTTGTTTTTTTTTATTTGATCCAAAGATGATTTAATACATGCATAAATACTTCTAAATGTTCATACTAGGGCTGCACAATATAGGCTTTCAGCATCGGTATCGCAATGTGATCATTCGCAATAGTCACATCACGAGTATACGCAGTGTTGAGTCTGGATTACAGTCTATCATTTGCATGGGTTTTTGAGGCCTGCGACTGTGTGAGGATTTTAAATTCAGACATGCGTAACTTTAATAACATTGAATTATTTCTACAACAAAGACTACACAGTATTATTATGCATTTTATTATTCAATTATTGTACACCTAAGGCGGCACGGTGGCTCAGTGGTTAGCACTGTCACGTCACAGCAAGAAGGTCGCTGGCTCGAGTCCTGGCTGGGTCAGTTGGCGTTTCTGTGTAGAGTTTGTATGTTCTCCCCGTGTTGGCGTGGGTTTCCTCCGGGTGCTCCGGTTTCCCCCACAAGTCCAAACACAAGCGGTATAGGTGAATTGGGTAAGCTAAATTGTCCATAGTGTATGAGTGTAAATGAGAGTGTATGGGTGTTTCCCAGTACTAGGTTGCAGCTGAAAGGGCATCCGCTGCGTAAAACATTCATTCATTCATTTTCATTTCGGCTTAGTCACTTTATTAATCTGGGGTTGCCACAGCGGAATGAACCGCCAACTTATCCAGCATATATCTCTGGGGAAACATCCATACACACCCATTCACACTCATACACTACGGGCAATTTTAGCTTACCCAATTCACCTATACTGCATGTCTTTGGACTTGTGGGGGAAACCGGAGCACCCGGAGGAAACACACGCCAACACGGGGAGAACATGCAAACTCTACACAGAAACGCAAACTGACCCAGCCGAGGCTCGAACCAGCGACCTTCTTGCTGTGAGGCAAACGTGCTACTCACTGCGTCACCGTGAGGCCGCGTAAAACATATGCTGGATAACTGTGCTACCCACTGCTCCACCGCGCCGTCCCAGAATCGTCCCAATCAATCTAAAGTTATAAGTTCTTTCCCAATAGAGATATGACATAGAGTCATCTGGTGAATCTTATCACAATATACAAGTCGCAGAATAACAAAGTATCGCAATGTTAGATTTTTTTTAAGGTAAAACTTTTAAGGATTTAAGATGCTGATGACCGTTAAACGTGTCGTAACAGTCTTGTGAATGGGAAATTGAATTAGAAAATGAACCAGCATTGCTGAAAAAGGGAGCAGACACTATTGAGCTCTGTTGTTCTCCAGCACAGCACTATGGGTGTTATAAGGGTCTGAGGCAATAATGGAAAATACAGAAGTTGAGCTGGAGTCATAAAAAGAGATGTTTTGAGTGTTTCGATTGTAGACTCGCAGACGTTACAGTGTGGTGAGCGATCATTACTCACTGCAGTTCCTTCACGAACACTCAAACATTGCTTCATCGCAGCCAAGTGTTGCAATGATGCTGTTTGCAGATTTCAGTTTGGGGTTTTTTGGCTCATACTTGTCTGGCGTTAAAATCTGCATGTAATTAAAAGCAGCCAAATAATTTAGTCCATTTAAGTATATCCCACCTCATGTTTTCTCCTCAATGGCGATGGTTTTCATTGTACCCCTGTTTGTTTGTTTTCTCTGTGTGTCTATATTGCTAAAATATAACAAAAAATTAAACATACAAATTAAGCATCACCTAAAACTATTAAAATGACTCTGAAATAAATTGTACCTATTATATCTCTTACAAATATCTGACTGTAAAATCCCAGAAACCTTAAAGGTGCTGTAAATGTGCGTTATGTGCCGGAACGCTGTCTTTGTTTTGGTTCTTCTAACCCGCTCACTGCCAGTTTAGCCAAATGTATATTTCAGCACCTTCATTGATAAAAGCGTATTTGATTGATCATTCATTCAGGAAGGCTCTCTAAACGTGCATCCACGACCGAAATGCGACCTCCGGTGGACAGTAACAGCCTCCGTAATGAGATGCAGATTCAGAGTTCCACATGAGGTGGTTATTAATTAGCAAATAATATAAATATTACAAACGTAAACATTAGGTGAGCAGGTTACATTGTAACACCGTGTCCTAACAACACGCTACGTGAGTGTTAAGCAATTTGGCTGTTTGCACCAGACGAAACACGACAGAAATGTAAATACAGCCATTCAGAAGCAGAGAATAAGCACTCGCTCACGAAATGGTAAGGTTTATAACCTAAATAATACATATTAAACCTCTTTAACGTTATTAAATGTGGATGCTGAATCACTGATATGTGTGTTGGTTTTGAGTCACAGTTATAAAGTTCAATTTCAGACGGTTTCTTTTGTTTTCCAGATCTGAGGTGAACTATCTGCTGCTGCTTTCAGTAGCGTGGCAATAGATGTCATGTAAAATGGCATTTAAACTCACATTATTAGCATTTAACACTGAATTAAAAACTCCTTTTAATATGGTAAATGTTCCTGCTATCGCGTGCCGTTGCTTTTATTTAGTCAGGCACACTGTTGATTTCGTCAATCTGGCAACCTGCGCTTGCATGTGTTTTGATGCAGGAGTGCAATACCCAGTTCAACCACTGGGTGTCAAACTTACTGACTGCACCTTTAAAACAACTTAGATTTGTATCTTGTATATTGTTATGAATATTATTTATGTCTTTTATCTTGTGGATTGTTTATTGCTGTTGATGTGTTTTTATTGGGCTTTTTTAATATTATAGAAAAGTGATATTTATAAAATGATATTTATTTCCTAATTTTGACCTGGTTTTGCCATGTTTGCATCCGGTTTGCTGTTCAGGAACTGACTCCTAAAATAATTCCTCCTCATTGTTTCTCCTCACTGAAGATCTCTTACAAATATCATGCCTGTTTTTCTTCCCCCTCTCTGTCTCTGTCAGGAGGGAGTTTGTGGACGGCTGTAAGGCGATCCAGGCCGACAGCATCCCGGGAATCTGCTCTCGTTTCTCCGTGCTGCTAGAGGAGTCCCGTGGAGAAGAGAGTTTCAAAGATCTCTACCGCTTCACCTTTCAGTTCGGCCTGGATGCGGAGCAGGGCCAGCGGTCTCTGCAGCGATCCATCGCCGTCGCTCTGTGGAGGCTGGTCTTCACGCTGGACACTCCCCCGGTGCTGGAGCGCTGGCTGGACTTCCTGTCTGAAAACCCCTGTGCTGTCCGCGGCATCTCTCGGGACACCTGGAACATGTTTCTGAACTTCACGCAGAGCATCGGCCAGGATCTCAGCAACTACAGTGAAGACGAGGCCTGGCCGAGCCTGTTTGACTCCTTTGTGGAGTGGGAGACGGAACGACGGAGACGAGAACACACCGAAACGGACCCCAGCGGAGACTGCGAGGCCTCGTCCATGTGACCGGGATACTTTTATTTCATTTGGGATGATGATGGTGGTGAGTTCTGGACTGATGATTTGTGACTCGTATTATAATTATTATTATTATTATTATTATTAATATGGATTGTTTTCTCTGGTCTTACCGCATTGGGCATCCCAGTGTGCTCTCGGACTTAGTTTTTTTTAACGAAAGGGCTCCAATTGAATTGTTTTGTTTTTTTAAAGCACTTTTATTTAAGTTATTACAGTTAAAGTTGTTTTAAGTATCATTTGCATTTCATCCAGAGCGGTTTCTTCTAGCTGATGTTTGTTTGGGATTCACCGACGCGCCAAAGAAAAGGGAATTCTGTCTGCTGCCTGCCGAGTTTGAGCGCACACACACACACACACACACACACACACACACATTAGTGTTATCATGATACTGGAATTTTAGTATAAATCGGATCTGAAATTTTAAAAACTTTAATTTCCCCTCAGCATTCGAGTGCTTTTGAGTGCGTCCTTAAACACTGCTGATTGGCCATTGTGTTCACCATGGCGCAACAGAAATGACTGTGATTGGCTGCTCATCAGTTCACCACTCCTCACTGCTGTTCGCCGAATGTAAACACCGATACATGAAACTGGAGTGTTTCAAAGCCACGCAGATCAGCTGGTCTGTCTATGAGCTGAAGTGATCCACTGATGGATTGACTGATCTGCGTGTGGCTTTGAAACACTGCAGTTTCATGTATCGGTGTTTACATTCGGTGAACAGCAGTGAAGAGTGGTGAACTGATGACCTTTACAGCCAATCACAGTCATTTCTGTTGAGCACTGGCGAGCGAAATGGCCAATCAGTGATGTTTAAGAACACGCTCTCAAGTGTTAGCAAGAACTTGACATGTTTTAAATTTCATTAGTGATTGGTACCGATATTCCAGTATCATGACAACACTAATATGCATATATATATATATATATGTATATATATGCACAAAAGTAACCCAGACTTCAGTAATGCCAGCAGAAATGCTGCTTATAACGGTTATATTTGGGTTTCGTTCTGGGTGTGTGGTGGTAATATTGGTGTTTTACATCAGACTGCGGTGATTGATGTCCCTCAAAACCTCGTTTCTCATGTGCTTCCCTGCTCATTTCTGACTTGGTTTTGTTTGTTTTGGTTATTTCCATTCACATCATTTCTGATTCCTTCATTAATTCTGCTGTTCGCTCGTATATTCTCAACAGTCAGGCGTGTGTGTGCGTGTGTGTGTGTGTGCGCGTGTGTGTGTGTGTGTGTGCGTGTGCGTGTGTGTAATACTGATTCATTTGCAGTTGGATGTCTGCTGTGAGCTTTTTCTTTTATTTCACAGTTTACATTATTATTATTATTATTATTATTATTATTATGTTGTTTTTTAATTCAAAGTGATTTCATTTCAAGTCTTTGTGTCTGGTTTTATATAAATGATACAGTTTATAATGAATAAAAATGTGTTGAACATTGGATTTTTGTGTGACTTTTGTACATCGGATTCGTTCATTGCTGAATTATCAGATTCATGTTTTGGTCTTTAAGTTTTAGTTATACAGCATCAGTGTATTTATTATTTATTTTATTATATTATTCTTATATATTCATTCATTTTCCTTCGGCTTAGTCCCTTTATTCATCAGGGGTCGCCACAGCGGAATGAACCGCCAACTCATCCAGCATATGTTTTACACAGCGGATGCCCTTCCAGCTGCAACCCAATACTGCGAAACACCCATACACACTCATTCACACACACACATACATGCATGCATTCATTCATTTTCCTTCGGCTTAGTCCCATTATTCATCAGGGGTCGCCACAGCGGAATGAACCGCCAACTTATACAGCATATGTTTTACAAAGCGGATGCCCTTCCGGATGCAATCCAGTACTGGGAAACACCCATACACTCTCATTCACACACTACAGCCAATTTAGTTTATTCAATTCACCTATAGTGCATGTGTTTGGACTGTGGGGGAAACCGGAGCACCCGGAGGAAACCCACACAGAAATGGCAACTGACCCAGCCGGGACTCGAACAAGCGACCTTCTTGCTGTGAGGCGACAGCGCTACCCACTGTCATTTCTGTGTGGAGTTTGCATGTCCTCCCCGTGTTGGCGTGGGTTTCCTCCGGGTGCTCCGGTTTCCCCCACAAGTCCAAACACATGCGCTATAGGTGAATTGGGTAAGCTAAATTGTCCGTAGTGTGTGTGTGTGAATGAGAGTGTATGGACGTTTCCCAGCTGCAGCTGTAAGAGCATGCGCTGAGTAAAACATATGCTGGATAAGTTGGCGGTTCATTCCGCTGTGGCGACCACTGATTAATAAAGGGACAGATTAATAAAGTGGACCCTTCCAACTGCAAGCCATTACTGGGAAACACCCATACACTCATTCCCACTCATACACTACGAACATTTTAGCTTACCCAATTCCCCCATAGCGCAAGTGTTTGTGGAGGAAACCGGAGCACCCAGAGGAAACCCACGCCAACACGGGGAGAACATGCAAACTCCACACAGAAACACCAACTGACCCAGCCGAGGTTCGAACCAGCGACATTCTTGCTGTGAGGCGACAGCACTCCCCACTGCACCACCGGCCAAACAAAAATGTATATGACATGGATAAATGGATATCATATAGATTAAAAAGATGCTTAAAGACTTTTATATTCATTCTTTAATGTCTATCATTTCATAATGCATGTTAAATCTTTAAATCAGAATATTTATAAACATTCTCCTATACCTTATTTCTTTGTAGAAAAGTTAGCGTTGTATTATTTTTGGCAGGCTGATATGTTGCAGAATGTACTTTTGTATTGATTGATTTATTTATTTTGCAAAAACAGTTGTGTTGGCGGATGTTTTATTTAGGAGGCGTGTTGTGGTTGGACAGCGACTCTCCTGGATACAACCGCTTCACTGTTTGTAAGCGGCCCCGTTTGCGCACTTCGCCCTCCTATTGATCAGTTGCCTTGTATGGGCGGACGCTGCGTGTAGAGAACGCGCTGTGATTGGTCAACATTCCGCCTGGTTACCAACCCTCAGTGAAGGCATCAACAACAACACGCAGACGCTCCAGCAAACAGAATAATTATTTCTGCGGAGAAATGCCATGGACTGTAAGTTGACAGCTCTAAATATCTTACACTTTTATATGAACGTGTTTATTAATGGATAGCAGAGTGAATATGAGGGATTTAAGTCGTAGAGTTTAACGGCGGGGAGGGTTTGTGTGTGCTGTTAGCAGAGAGGCTAACGTTAGTTTTCAGCATATGAGCATCAGTATAACATCTGATGGATTTGATCGGGATATCTGTATTATCGATTTGTTTAGCTGATATCAGTTGAGACTAGGTTAGATTAAGTAATACTGAGCTTATCTAAGCTTTTGTGGGATAGTTAAAACAAAAGCTGTAACGTTACATTGGTGATTAACGTTAATTGATTGATCATTAGAGGTGTCTATGTACACATGCATTCAACGGAAGTGTTAAAAGTCATTATTTTTATTAACTATTTACACTTAATATAGTGTTAACTAGCTTCTTTGTTGTCTAGTTTGATTGAGATGTGCTGTGTGATTTTTTTTTTCTTTTAGATTTTTGACAAAAATATTAATGTTATTTAAAATATGGTCACACTTCACAGTAATGTTTTGTTAATGTATTAATAACATGAACTAATTATGAACAATACTTGTACAGCATTTATTAATCGTAGTTCAACATTTACTAATGCATTATTAAAATCCAGTTGCATGCTTGTTAACATTTATTTAATGCACCGTGAGGTAACTAATAGTGAACAACTTTATCTCCATTAACACAGATGAATAAATACTGTAATGAATGTAATGTTCGTTGTTTGTTCATGTTAATAAGTACAATAACTATATATTCAGCAAAATGTCACCAGGAATTTGTTCGTATATCATATATTAACGTTAAAAAACGTGTCGGATTTGCAGTGCTCAGCATATACGAGTACACCCCATTTTGAAAATGAATATGTTTCTCCATTTCTCAGTGGATATGGGTCATATATATCGGTGCATTTGAACAAAACAGATTTATTAAACAGATATATTTATTAAAATAGTATTTTAGTCACAGAACGTCTTTAGAAATGGAAAGATAATATTTTTAAATTCATGCAAAATATTGCAAAAAAAAAAAATCTGTAAAATTGTCTATTTTTTTGTTTCTCTTTATTTTTGCTATTTTTGAAAAATGTATTGAATATATTTCCCTAAGATATAAATTTGGGCTACTAATGTTTGACCCATTATTGTAAGTTATTTTGTTAGATGAGCTCCAGATTTGGCTTCAGTACTGACTAAACTAATGTATATGCACAAATATAATATTGTAAAGCATCATATAGAAAGGCCTCACGGTGGCGCTGTGAGTAGCGCGATCGCAAGAAGGTCGCTGGTTCGAGCCCCGGCTGGGTCAGTTGGCGTTTCTGTGTGGAGTTTGCATGTTCTCCCCGTGTTGGCGTGGGTTTCCTCCGGGTGCTCCGGTTTCCCCCACAAGACATGCGCTATAGGTGAATTGGGTAAGCTAAATTGTCCGTAGTGTATGTGTGTGAATGAGTGTGTGTGGATGTTTCCCAGTGATGGGTTGCAGCTGGAAGGGCATTCGATGCGTAAAACATATGCTGGATAAGTTGGCGGTTCATTCTGCTGTGGCGACCCCAGATTAATAGGGACTAAGCCGAAGTAAAAATGAATGAATCATATAGAAAATATTAATTTAAATGAGAGATTTGTGGGGGGTGCACTCATATATGCTGAGCACTGTATATATTCAATTGTTTGTGCTGTTTAACTTGTTTATTAATGACATGTTTTTGCCATAAAAATAGCCCTTGTTGCTGACATGGCAATAAATATAAATATATGATATGATATGATATGATCTGACCAACACAACCTTATTGTAAAGGCTACCTAAAATATGAATACTTTGAGAGTGTAATATATGCTTGTGATTCAGCACATGTAGGTTTATTCAAATAATCCGTTACAGCACGAATACATCGATTTATTCACCGATTTACATGGATTTTGTGCATTGTGAAAGGATTGCTGTCATGTGCAGTGGACACCTGACAGAAACACAAGCTTCATTTAATAATGCTCACAGTTATCAACACATCTCCTTCATTTTCTGATGTGAATCTCACACTTTTTCTTCTTCTTCCAGTCTTTTCCTTCTCCTTCTCTTCGTGTTTCACGCTTCTCTCTAGTGTCCAGATGCTGTGATTGAGAAACAGCGCAGATTCTGTAAGAGTTCTTCTGTCTCTCCTCTGTTTCTCACGTCTTTAGCATTGAAACAAGTTCATCTGATTTCCTTTAAATGATCATTGTTAAAGAGATTGGTTACATTGGTGTTGATTTCTAGGTGATTCTTCAGTCTTCCACAGCGGAATGAACCGCCAACTTATCCAGCATATGTTTTATGCAGCGGATGCCCTTCCAGCTGCAACCCATCACAGGGAAACGACCTTCTTGCTGTGAGGCGAACGTGCTACCCACTGCGCCACCGTGAGGCCCAGTAGATAATTTGAGAATACTTTTAGCTGAAGCTGGTGCCTTTGGTGTTTCATAAAATACAAGAATAAAAATAAATAAATAAATGTCATGCAGACAAAGCAAAATGAATACCCATGAGTCTTATTGAAGATGCATTGAGGAGGTCTTCTGCAGTGAAAGGATTGGTCATAAGCATTATTTACAATATTACTACCTCACAGCATCGACTTATCAAATCTAAAAAATCCTGTCATCATTTCCTCATCCCTCATGACTTTTTAATCCCAAAAGTGTATTTAGATTATATATATTTATGGGGACGTGGTGACGCAGTGGGTAGCACAATCACCTCACAGCAAGAAGGTTGCTGGTTCGAGCCTCGGCTGGGTCAGTTGGCATTTCTGTGTGGAGTTTGCATGTTCTCCCCGTGTTGGTGTGGGTTTCCTCCGGGTGCTCCGGTTTCTCCCACAAGTGCAAAGACATGCGCTATAGGTGAATTGGGTATGCTAAATTGTCCGTAGTGTATGAGTGTGTGAATGAGAGTGTATGGATGTTTCCCAGTGATGGGTTACGGCTGGAGGGGCATCCGCTGCGTAAAACATATGCTGGATAAGTTGGCGGTTCATTCCGCTGTGGCAACCCCTGATGAATAAAGGTACCAAGTGAAGAAAAATTAATATATGACAAATATTTATTGTCAAAACCAACTTTTATTTTGTAAAATGCATTTTTATATACATATATATTATTAGGCACATGTTAAAGTATATAGAAATAAAAAATAATAATAATAACAAATACGTCAGATTGACAAGCGGATTGGTGCAGCGGCAGCAGTAATGCGGTCGATGTACCGGTCCGTTGTGGTAAAGAAGGAGCTGAGCCGAAAGGCAAAGCTCTCGATGTACCGGTCAATCTACGTTCCTACTCTCACCTATG
>CAIGQW010033696.1:4102-21154 GCA_903798125.1 Danio choprae
AGCCCACTCTAAATCACAGATAGCCTGTCCTAAAGGACTGATAGCCCTAACGGACTGATATCCCGTCCCTAAATAACTGATAGCCCTGCCCTAAGGGACTGATAGCCCCTTCCTAAATCACAGATAGTCCCACCCTAAAAAAATTATAGCCCACGCTAAATCATTGAAAGCCCTGCCCTAAAGGACTGATAGACCACCCTAAATCACAGATAGGGCCCCGCCCTATATGTATATGTAAATATGTAATTTGCCACACAAAAGGCTGGACTGGTTTGAAAATGCACTTGCTTGTAAAAGGCTTGCATTTGACTTTAGAAAAGGTGAAAGAACCCTGTAAATAGTGTGCAACGGGATTTTGCTGCAGAGATTTGACCATGCTAATCATTCTGAGGCCTTTTAAATGAAGGCTTGGCATATGTGCACATCCCAGATGGAGCTTGTTGTTTTTCTGAATGAGTTTTTCTACTATTGCGTGACTGTGTGTGTTAGTGGTCTCTTCCACTGTGCTGGATTCTCTGTCTGACAGCGCCGGGCCTCAGTCTGATCCCCCGCGGCGGCTCCACGTCATGAAAACAGCCATGCAAAGGGTCATCTGAGAGGCACCCAAAAAAATAAGACCCAAAGGTCAAACACAGACCGGCCAGTGCTGCATCTGCGCCATGAAATTATGCAAAAAAAGAAAAAAGTTTGCATTTATGCAAGTTTTTATATTATTATTATTATTATTATTATTATTATTATTATTATTATTTATTATTATTTTTTTTTTATTAAAATGTAAAAATAGTATTTTGCATTTCCCCCATTCCTATAATTACTCTCTGAACTGGCTCTGTGCATGTTTAAAATGTACAGGGGTTGGACACAACTGAAACACCTGGTTTCAGGCCACAATAATTCATTAGTATGGTGTAGGGCCTCCTTTTGCAGCCAATACAGCATCAGTTAGTCTTGAGAATGACAGATACAAGTCCTGCACAGTGGCCAGAGGGATTTTGAGCGTTCTTCTTGCAGAAATAGTGGCCAGGTCGCTACGTGATGCTGATGGAGGAAAACGTTTCCTGACATGATCCTCCAAAACACCCCAAAGTAGGGCTACACGATATTAAAAAAAACTGACATTGCGATATCTTATTTTTCTACGATATATATATTGTGATATAATTTCACCAATTAAATAAATATGAAATAAATAGGTCTGTTTGGAAAGAATTCAAACATTGTTATACATTGGGATGGTTTTGTAAGGCATCTGCATATATTAAACCAATGACAAACATTAATAAATACGTTAGAGCGACAATACTGCACAAATGAAATACAGTGCTTTATGATTTTCTGGAAGTTTGGCAATAATCAGATACACAAATCTATGAATCAAATGTAAAATAACACTATAGTCCTGGTCGTATATTTATACACAAATACAATTAATCTCTCTCAAAGTTAGAAATGTTATTTCTTATGCCTGAATTTTTTTTTAACTGACTTGAAATCCTCACACAGATCCTAGAAAACACAGATTTGCTAAATGTTTTGGTCACTTTATGGATAAACGTTGCAATGATTCCACAAATCACAAGTGTTTTGACATGTGGCTCTTGGTCAATTATAATAGTGCACTGTAAAAAGTAATGACAGTCAAAACAACAAATATTTTATGTTGCTTTAACTTATTCTAATAAGTTAATCAGGTTTAAAAGAGAAGTTAAGAGCTATTCCTTAGCCACATTTTTTAAATGTGTCAAAAGCCAAACATAATTGCATACATACACTTTATATTCAGCATAACTTTTCTTTAAATACAACTGCGCCTTACGGTGGCGCAGTGGGTAGCACGTTTGCCTCACAGCAAGAAGGTCGCTGGTTCGAGCCTCGGCTGGGTCAGTTGGCATTTCTGTGTGGAGTTTGCATGTTCTCCCCATGTTGGCGTGGGTTTCCTCCGGGTGCTCCGGTTTCCCCCACAAGTCCAAAGTGAATTGGCTAAGCTAAATTTTCTGTAGTGTATGTGTGTTAATGAGTGTGTGTGGATGTTTCCCAGTGATGGGTTGCAGCTGGAAGGGCATCCGCTGCGTAAAACATATGCTGGATAAGTTGGTGGTTCATTCCGCTGTGGCGACCCCAGATTAATAATAAAGGGACTAAGCTGAAATGAAAATGAATGAATAAATACAACTGACAATTAAAAAAATTATAATTGTGGTGAAATTAAAGTTGAAAAAAAAATAATTATGTAAGCGAGAATGTGCACCTTAGTTTTGACACCCACATCGTCAGCAAATATAAATCAGGAAGGTAAGACTTTCTCATAGCCTCATTTCAGTTTTCAAGTTTTGTAAAAATCTATCTATTGAATTAATCTATTAAAAAACATTAAAACGATTTCTTTTCATGCACATTTTGTCAGTAAAGCCGGCTCTAGTAAACCACCAGGTCAGAGTTTGGTATATGATGTGCTCAGTAAAAAAGCACTGTCAAATAAAAATAAAATAAAACACACAACTCTACATGCAAAATAAAATACAAAATGAATACAATATAGCAAAGCAAACAGTAAAATAAACAGTGCTTTTCGGGTTTTTCACCCATTTAATAGTAGTTTTCAGTTACATAAGGCAATATACAGCACTGAATACTGTATATAATCTACTGAGCTATACCTACAATGTAAAAAATAAAATCACCATTTGGTCAGCACACTACTTTTTCTGTCATATATATATATATATATATATATGTATATGTGTATATACATACATACTAAGAATTGTGAATAACTTTTGATCTACATAAATATATGTTAAGTCAACAATATTCTCTGAAATGTTATGTCTAGGAATGTTGATATTTAAATAATGCGCAGATGCGTGATGCGACGATCGAAAACGAAGCTTCTTTATCTGTTGCTTGTAAGAGGGGTGACACAGTGGCGCAGTGGGTAGCACAGTCGCCTCGCAGCAAGCAGGTCACTGGTTCGAGCTCTGGCTGGGTCAGTTGGCATCCCTGTGTTCGCATGGGTTTCATAAGGGTGCTCCGGTTTACCCCACAGTCCAAAGACATGCGGTCCAAGTGCGAATGGGTGTTTCCCAGTACTGGGTTGCAACTGGAAGGGCATCCGCTGTGTAAAACATATGCTTGATAAGTTGGCGGTTCATTCCACTGTGTTGACTCCTGATGAATAAAGGGACTAAGCCGAAGGAGAATGAATGAATGAACGAAGTAGTAAGTTTGTGTTTGTCATTTGTAAGTAGAATGATTAAGAACAGGGCGATATGCTAACTAGTACTAATTACTTATTTAGCAAATTTGAAAATAATAATCCACTAAACGGAAAAGAATGAATTGACTCATTAGCAGTGACTGTTGCTTCAGTTGATGTGACAAGAATCTTTATTAGTAAAATACAATAATCAACATTGCGTGAATAAACTAAATTATGTTAGCTGAACAAAATATTGTTACTGAGAAGAACTAAAAAAACTGTTGTTGAGACAACTCAAAGTTCTTACTGCATCAAGTTGATTAACAGGCCAGTAGAAAAGATCCTGAGCGTTGAACCCTGCAATGACTTGCCTAATTACAATAACTTTAACCTAGTTAAGCCTTTAAATGTCACTAAGCTGAATACTAGTGTCTTGAAAAATATCTAGTCAAATATTATGTGCTGTCATCATGGCAAAGAAATAAGTTATGTAGCGGATTAAGCACATACAATTTTGAATATTAATAATTAATAAGTTATTTAATTATGAATATTTGGGTTGACTTTATGGTTAAGGGTAGCCGAACTAAAATTACATTTAAGTTCATGTGCTACAGTTACTAGATATGAGTTTATTCATTCATTCATTCATTTTCATTTTGGCTTAGTCCCTTTATTAATCTGGGGTCGCCACAGCGGAATGAACCGCCAACTTATCCAGCATGTGTTTTACGCAGCGGATGCCCTTCCAGCTGCAACCCATCACTGGGAAACATCCACACACACTCATTCACCCACATACACTAGGGACAATTTAGCTTACCCAATTCACCTATACCGCATGTCTTTGGACTTGTGGGGGAAACCGGAGCACCCGGAGGAAACCCACCCCAACACAGGGAGAACATGCAAACTGACCCAGCCGAGGCTCGAACCAGCGACCTTCTTGCTGTGAGGCGATCGTGCTACCCACTGCGCCACTGTGAGGCCCTAGAAATGAGTTATTAAAACTATTATATTTAGAAATGTGTTGAAAAAAATCTCTCCGTTAAACAAAAATAGGGGGGAAAAAATACACGGGGGGGCTAATAATTCAGGAGGGTTAATAATTCTACGTGATTTTGCACTGATTTGGAGATGCATGCCTCAAAGCTGTATGCATTAGACCAAACGTAATTGAAGGACAGTAAACGTCCCGGGGCGGTTTGCAGGAGATCATTGGGTGAGCTGTCCGTGACTCACGATCACTGTTGGACGGCTTGTGTAATGAACTGACGGCTAATGCGCTCTTCTCCTGTCTTTTTGCTTCCTGGCCTTGTTTCATAACCTTTTATGCGTTCATTGCAAATGCTAGTAAACTCCAGTCTTAAGGATCCACTCAACTGTACATGTTTGCACGTCTCTTTTATCTGACACACATGGTCCTCTACTAAAACAGCTATAAAGTGAAGTTTATTTATAAACTAATTTCGAGAGGAGCACGTGCTTATGATTGACTACAGCTGGTCCCGCTTTAGCTAATGCACAATCCACCAATCAGATGATTCCTAAATCGCTACAAATAACCAAAGTATCTCACCTTAGCCATCTTCGTCCCGAAGAATCCCCCCTTCCACCCCTACTCCTCCCCTTTTTGCTCGACAGGGCGGCACGGAGGCCCGGTGGTTAGCACCGTCACCTCACAGCAAATGTCGCTGGCTCGAATCTCACCTGGCCAAGCAGCATTCCTGTGTGGAGTTTGCATGTTCTCCCCGTGTCTGCGTGGGTTTTCCCCGGGTTCTCCGGTTTCCTCCCACAAGCCAAAAAACATGCAACATAAGTAAATTGACCAAACCAAATCGACACCATAGACGAGCTACCAATCAGCTACATTTTTCTCCACAACTATTCATAATTACATTTACTATTAATAAGCGGGGGGAGTTCTCGAGACCTACCTGAGCTCAAACTCCCCTCTCGCCCCGCAAACGGGAGGGAGCCCCGGGCTCGAGGATCTCATGAGCTCAGGGCTCTCTCCCGGGACAGCATGCCAAACTCGCTTTACATTCAATCATCAGCTAAGTGTGAGCTCTTGAAACAATATAAAAGACATTTTAGGCAACCTCAGGTAAAGAAATGTGTATCAAATGTCCTTTGTGCCGACTGCCATTAGAGTTTTAAATACTGGGCTCTAAGTATGAACAGGGTTTAATTGGGTTTTTAATGTGATTTATGTGATGATATCGAATGTATTTGTGTTGCCTGTTTTCTGTGATACGTGGGATGTGAACGCTGATCCCACGATAAACTAATCAGAGTATAGAGGGTTTACGGGACTGGGTATTTGAGGATCAGATGGACTGTAAACTCAAAAAATAAAAAAGAAATGTTTGTTGATGCTTGTTCAGAAGTCTTGCTTAAAATGAGCTGAAACACCACAGTTCTTGTCATTTATTTAATTTATTCAAAACTAATTTTGCTGGTCTGTTTTATTTGCATAAAATAAGTTGAAATAACAATGTATTAGTATACAGTTGAAGTCAGAATTATGAAACCCCCTGAATTATTATCCCCCCGTTTATTTTTTCCTTAATTTTTTTTTTCAACACATTTCTAAGCATAATAGTTTTAATAACTCATTTCAAATAACTGATTTCTTTCATCTCTGCCATGATGACAGCACATAATATTTGACTAGATATTTTTCACGACACTTCTATACAGCTTAGTGACATTTAAAGGCTTAACTAGGTTCATTAGGTTAACTAGGCAGGATGGGGTAATTAGGCAAGTCATTGTATAACCATGGTTTGTTCTGTAGACAATCGGAAAAAAATTGTGCTTAAGGGAGCTAATAATATTGACCTTTAAAATGATTTTTAAAAAATTAAAAACTGCTTTTATTCTAGCCGAAATAAAACAAATAAGACTTTCTCCAGAAGACAAAATATTATCGGACATATTGTGAAAATTTCTTTGCTCTGTTAAACATCGTTTGGCAAATATTTATAAAAGAAAACAACATTTCAAAGGGGGTTTAATAATTCTGATTTCATCTGTACAACCCTGGCTCATTCTGAAATTGTACCTCTATATACATTGCTGGAGAGCGCCAAATACGTCCCAGGAGCTGCGATATTTTTTGCGGTTTTTGTTTTCGTGAGTCCACCAGAGGCCGCTGTGTATGCTTTTTCAGATCTCAAATTTCTCTTGCGAGTGCCATTCGCGCCTGCTCTTCTTGTGTAAATCCACCAGAGGCCGCTGTCAAGTGACTGACCAATCAACTGACCCACCCTCCTTCTTCCCTAAATCCAACCAATAGTGTTTTAAATAGCACCGATTGACCAGCGCCCACCCCCTTCCGTAAACCCAACAGACAGTTTTAAAAAGCAATCCAGGAAAAGAAAAGATCTTACCGCCTGATCTTTACCACGTTTTTCATATTTTACCACATTCTCACCCTGTTATTTACTTGTTTATTTAATTTTTTGGATTTTGCTTTTGTCTTTCCTGCTTTCTGGAACGTTCATCATCAGACTCGAACCCCGTTGTAGTGGTCAACTCCTCTCTGCATCTCAAGTCCTTAGACGTACATGGCGAGCCACCAAACAAACTGGTAACAGTGGGAAAGCCGTCCATACGGAGGTAAGCGAAGCGGTCAGCTGCTAAGCGTGAAAAGGAACGGCGTCATACCACCCCATAGCGTTCGTTTTAAAGACTAAATGCAACCATACGTACTTCTGGCTACATGATTCGCGATCTCCAGAAACGTATATAGGGATACGTTTTCAGAATGAGCCTATAGGTATTTGTTATTAGAGCATATGGTAATGGAAAGGTTAGCTGCTTGTTAGAAACACAGTGGTCATCATTTATAACTGTAATACCAATTATTATATGTATTAAACCTTTATAAATTTAAGATTGAAGTAATAATTAATATATTATTATTTTTATTATTATTATTATTATTATTATTATTATTATTATTATTACATTTTTTTTGTTCTCTATGCATTCATAGATTTATTATTATTATTATTATTATTATTATTATTATTATTATTATTATTACATATTTACTGCTTTTAGATATTTTGAACAATTGGTTCATGCTGTATTTTATTTATGTTTTTCTTTTCATTGTTGTCTATTAATGAATATGTGAAAATGATGCCGAATTAAGTTGCATTGGTGTGGTATTGGACAAAATAAAAAACTAAAATAAATTAAAAAAACATTAATTAAAGCAGCTAAAAGTAAAACTGAAATTGTACAGCAAATACTGAAAAATAGTATTGAAATAACATCATTGAAAAATGCTAAACTATGATGATCTTTTAGTTTCTTGGTGCTCTACAAACCATCTTAAAAGGTGCACACTACTATTTTTTAGGGAGTAAAATAATGTTTCATTGTGTTTTAATTTTGCCTCAACACAGTGTTTATGTAAAAATGCAAACAACATCCAATAGTTAACTAAAATCATAAAACTACGACCAGCTTTGGTGCTTTTTTTTACTCGCTCTTAATTGGTATTGGGAGTTCTGTAAACCCCTGTTAAAGGGATAGTTCACCCAAAAAGAACAATTGTCATCATTTACTCACCCTTCACTTTTTTTCTGCTGAACACAAAAGAAGATATTTTGAAGAATGTTGGAAACCTGTAACCATTGACTTTCATAGTATTTTTTTTCCTACAATGGATATCTTAATTGTTTGTTTTATGTTCAATCCACCTAAATTTGTAAAAAAAAATTAATGAATGAACTTAATTGTGTGGAACCCAGCACTTTTTCTCTTTTCATCTTTCTCAAAAAGTCATTTATTATGGAAAAAAAGGATCTTTTAAATGATTAATGTTTTTTACAACATGAATTAACATCACAAAGGTTCTTTAGAAATAAATAAATAGGATTTTTCAATAGCATCAGTGCAGAAAACGAATAAAACGTTGTTGTTGTTGTTGTTTTTGTTTTTTATAAAATGTTCCATAAACACTCGTTAAAGGGATAGTTCACCCAAAAGTGACAATTGTCATCATTTACTCACCCTTTACCTTCATGTTCAACAAAACAAAAAACAACTCAAACAGGTTTAAAATGACTCGCTGGTGAATAAATGGCAGAATTTTCATTTTTGGGTGAACTGTCCCTTTAACATCCATGCACTCAAAAGTTTACTGTTTGTTCAAACTACTTGTTTAAAATGAGCTGAATCAACACAATTCTTGAAGTTTTTGTGGAACATCTTAATTATGTTCAATCCACCTAAATTTGTACAAAAAAAAATGAAATGAATGAACTTGATTGTGTGGAACCCAGCACTTTTTCTCTTTTCAGCGTTCTCAAAGTCCTTTATTATGGAAAAAATGGATCTTTTAAATGATTAAAATGTTCTTCACAACATGAATTAAAATCCCAAGATTCTTTATAAATAAATAAATATGATTTTTTTCAATAGCATCAGTGCAGAAAACAAATAAAATAAATGTTGATTTTTGAATAAAATCTTCCATAAACACCCGTTAAAGAGATAGTTCACCCAAAAATGACAATTGTCATCATTTACTCCCCCTTTACCTTTTTTCTGTTGAACACAAAAGAAGATATTTTGAAGAATGTTGGAAACCTGTAACCATTGACTTTCATAGCATTTTTCCCCTACAATGGATTTCAATGGTTACAGGTTTTCAACATTCTTCAAATTATCTTCTTTCATGTTCAACAGAACAAAAAAAAAACAAAACAACTCAAGCAGGTTTGAAGCAACTCAGTGGTGAATAAATGATGGCAGAATGTTCATTTTTGGGTGAACTGTCCCTTTAACAACTGTCCCTTTAACATCCATGCACTCAACAAAACGACGTTTGGGTTTACTGTTTGTTCAAACTACTTGTTTAAAATGAGCTGAATCAACACAATTTGTGAGTTTTATTTACATTTTTTTGACAACTTAATTGTTTTATGATCAATCCACTTAATATTGTAAAAAAAACTAATAAATGAACTTAATATTTTACAGTGTGCAACCATTCCCCAAAAGCCCTTTTTTTATGGGGAAAAAAGGATCTTTTAAATTATTTACACAACATGATAAAATATCACACAAATCTTTAGAAATGAATAAATGTGCTTTTTCTATAGCACCAGTGCAGAAAACAAATATAAATAATGTTGCTTTGAGTACAATAGTTTTCATGAGCTTATTTTGTTTTAATTCCTATGATTTATTATGCTTTTTACACCACTTTTACATGTATATTTGATATATTAATGAGACTTAATGTTAATCTATTGTCAAATGATTTATTCTCTACTGTTTGCAGTGGGTAGCACGATTGCCTCACAGCAAGAAGGTCGCTGGTTCGAGCCTCGGCTGGGTCAGATGTCATTTCTGTGTGGAGTTTGCATGTTCTCCCCGTGTTGGCGTGGGTTTCCTCCGGGTGCTCCGGTTTCCCCCACAATTCCAAAGACGTGGTGTAGGTGAATTGGGTAAGCTAAATTTGTGTGAGTGTGTGTGGATGTTTCCCAGTGATGGGTTGCAGCTGGAAGGGCATCCGCTGCGTAAAACATATGCAGGATAAGTTGGCGGTTCATTCCGCTGTGGTGACCCCAGATTAATAAAAGGACTAAGCCGAAAAGAAAATGAATGAATGAATGTTTTCACTTTGATATTTACTTATATTATTATTCATGTTTATCATATATTTGGTTTGTCATACCTTCATACTTTATAGGTTTGTTTGTTTGATTGTGTTGCTTGTATTAATTAATGGATAACCTCATCAGTTCCCGAAAGGACAATTTTCTCATGTTTTTTACTCTTTGCTTTCTTGCCTTTTCTGCTTTCACTCCTTCGGGTCTTGTTTATGTTCTTCGTATGAATAAATATGAGCTGTTGTATTATTAGCTACAGTATCTGAGCGTAAAATCTGTAGGTTTAACGTGCCTTAAATCAATTACACGGCTGAACTAAACACCCTGCGGAGATATAAAGTTCCACGTCATTTCTCCTGACTTTTTTATTTTTTTCCTTCCGGTTTGCTCAGTGAATGCAAACACACACTAACACACACACACACACACACACACTGCTGTGATCAGTGTGTGAATGTGCAGAATGTGACGCCGTGTCCTAACAACACACGATAAACACAATAAATGCTTTCTTTTCCATGTTAAGAGGAGTTTTTGTCCTGACCATTTGCAATGGCCATAAACTATGGAGTCAGATCAGTCTCAAAAAGAATATATTGATAAAATAAAAGTCATACATCCACAGCACAATTCACATTTACAAAGTCCAATTCGTAGATGCAAAGCATGATAAAAAAAAATTTGCTAATCCAATTCATAGGTTAAAAACACGATTCAGAAATATGCAGATCCAAGACTCAGAAATAGGGCGACACGGCGTCTCAGTGGTTGGCACTGTCGCCTCATAAAAAGAAGGTTGCTGGTTCTGTGTGGAGTTTGCATGTTCTCCCCCGTGTTGGCGTGGGTTTTCTCTGGGTGCTCCGGTTTCAGCCACAGTCCAAACACATGCGCTATAGGTAAATTGAATAAACTAAATTGGCCGTAGTGTGTGTGTGAATGTGTGTATGGGTGTTTCCCAGTACTGGGTTGCAGCTGGAAGGGCTTGATGCTTCATTCCGCTGTGGCGACTCCTGAATTACAGCACAGTTATTAGTGAAATCGGTTAATCGTTGCATCCTTAGTGCTATATGCAGCGCATTTTCTTAATTTGTTTGCATTGGGACTGTTGTTAGGACACGCTACACTCAACATTTGATGTTTGTTCAAACTCCTTATTTAAAATAAGCTGAAACAACATGATTATTGAGTTTTTGTTTTGGGGGGACAACCTAATTGTTTTGTTCAATCCACTTAAATTGGTAAAAACTAATAATCTAAGTTAATCCCTTTATGTCGTCCCAACACAAATAGATTGTGTGGAACCCAGCATTTTCTACAGTGTGTGTGAGTGTATAATCGCTGATCCTGCAGATGACCGGCCGCGGCTCACAGTCCAAGCGGGATTAATTCACAACAGAAGTGGCGGAGAATCAGATGTAATGGATTTGATCCTCTCTTCCTCCAGGCCTTTTTCTGTGCTGGTGGAAATTGGGAACGAAATGAATCGCGCCGAGCTCAGTTTAACTCAGTTCTGCTACACTGTAAAACATATCAGCTAATTAACAGTTTCCATATTTTTTCTGGAGTTTTCCATTTATTTACCGTTGTGAACTGCATTATGGGATGTTGATCTCCGCCCTGTCGACTTCTGATGTGGAAAATTCAACTCTACAGTTTAACAAAGTGTAAACATTTTAGTAGTTTGAGATAATATAAGAAATAATATCTAGAGAAATAAGTCAGAAAATGTACTGGCAGTTTATTACAAGGTTTTTGTAGTGTAGTTTACAACACCAACCCAGACGATATAGCACTGCAAACTATTCAACATGTCAATAAAAGGTTGAAAGTTGTTTGAAAAATGATCAAGGTCCCATAATACAATTCAAAAGCATAAATAAATGGAAAAAAATAAATAACTGGAATATGGAAAGCTGCTAATTTACTGATATTTTTCACTCTAAAAATATTTAGCCCTAACAGATAATGTATGTATTCTGAATGCATGTAAAATTTCCATCCATCCATTTGGGTTACATTCATTCATTTTCTTGTCGGCTTAGTCCCTTTATTAATCTGGGGTCGCCACAGCGGAATGAACTGCCAACCTATCCAGCATATGTTTTACGCAGCGGATGCCCTTCCGTCTGCTACCCATCTCTGGGAAACATCCATACACACTTATTCACACTCATACACTACGGCCAATTTAGCTTACCCAATTCACCTATAGCGCATGTCTTTGGACTTGTGGGGGAAACCGGAGCACCCGGAGGAAACCCACGCCAACACGGGGAGAACATGCAAACTCCACACAGAAATGCCAACTGACCCAGTCGGGGCTCGAACCAGCGACCTTCTTGCTGTGAGGCGATTGTGCAAAGTATTAAGCATTTAATAGTTAAAGTTCAGGGACTAATAATTCAGGAGGGCTAATAATTCAATATAATATAATATAACATGTTGTACATTGGATGCAATTGTAAGGAATGGATTTTAACTCCAGCGTTTCGAACTGTAGTTTGATGAATGACTAAAGTTATCAGTATGATGGTGAAAAACTGTACATTTCTAGTCAAACCTTCCTTCTTCATTCTTATACGAAAAAACAGAAATAAGGGCAGCATTAATAGCTATAAATGTGGGAGAGCGTTGCTATTATGTGATTGTATTGTATTGCAATATGGAGCCATTAAGTGTTGATGTAAATCAAAAGTGATTCACAAATACTTGAAAATGAGATGACTTAATGACAATAATTCTCTATGATTACACCTGAATTAGTTACAAAATAACTGTATACAATGATACAACATGAAATGATAAAAACATGATATAAATTGTACCCAACTTAAATGTCAAATAAAGTTACCAGAGAGAGAGAGAGAGAGACAGCAGGAGATGAGCAGAGAAGGAAAAAGCCAGAGCAAAGTTCACCACCTTTTTTGTATCCATCTTGACCATGTGACCAAAGCCCAAATACTGAGACATACAAACTGACCAATCAACATGTGACCACACTTTAAAACCCCCAAAGTCCACACACCAGTGCCTGACCTCATCAGTATCTGCCTTTGGACTCTGTATGGACCTTCTTGGTGAAAAAGACATGTTTTACCATAGAAACAAATGCATCTGATAATTTAGACTCTTACACAATCCTGCGACTGGAGCTGCGATGAGCAGTGAATTCAGTGTATTACAGTTTTTTTCCAACAGCTTACACACGTCTTCAAAACTCGACGCACAATTCCCAAAACTGCACACACGAAATGCCTCGCATCTCCTTCAAAGTGTGACACTACATTCAATATCCCATAAACGCATGTCAGAGAAGCGTCATGCAGGCATAGGGTTGGCCTTTATACACATTTTTTTTGTTGTCATACGCTTTGATGAATTTCTCTATACTTTTTTAGGGAAATTAGGATTTAGAAAAGGTGAATATGGGGGTAGACACAAAACAAATTGTGGATGGGTAACAAACTAGTTTCTTTTATACCAGAAAAGCCTTTGACCTATTTATAGGCCTATACTCCAGTAAATCAGAATCAGAGAGAGCTTTATTGCCAGGTATGTTCACACATACAAGGAATTTGCTTTGGTGACAGAAGCTTCTACAGTGCAACAGAATCACAGAGACAGGACAAATAACAGATAATAAATATATTTAAAATAGAAGTAGTGAATGCAAATATGCAAATTGACAAGTGTATGTACAGGTATATTACTATATACAACGTTATACGTGCAGCTGTTATGTGCAAATTGGCATGTAAAGTATGTTGTTAAATAAGTGTATGTGTGTATAAAAAGTGTAGAGCAAGTAGTGATGTTTGTTTCACAATTACTATCATCAAGTGTTCATGAGATGGATCGCCTGAGGGAAGAAACTGTGTCTGTGTCGGGCTGTTCTGGTGTACAGTGCTCTGGAGCGTCGACCAGAAGGTAACAGTTCAAAGAGGCAGCGTGCTGGGTGTGAGGGCTCCAGAGTGATTTTATCAGCTCTTCTACTCACTCTGGATGAGTACAGTTCTTGGAGAGTAGGGAGGGTTGTACCAGTGATTCGCTCAGCAGTCCGAACTATTCGACGCAGTCTTCAGAGGTCGGATTTTGGTAGCTGAGCTAAACCAGACAGTTATTGAAGTGTGTGCATATATAAAGCAGTGATTGGTTAAGTCATCAGTTAAAAAAAAAAAGAGTGTTTCCACATTTAAGCAGTGAGTGTGTGTGATCTGGTGAATAGGTGTAACATTTTGATTGGTTGTGTTTGGAAAAAGTCACTTCATGTTGGATTTTTGAGTTTTAGGCAGGTTTGAATAAAGTGTCTTAAGCAATTGAAAACTGGGCTCAGGACTGAGAAATAGCTTCTGGTTTTGGAGACTTGCTGTGTAGTTTTGCATTTTGAGTGAGAGGTTTCAGATATCGTGTGACATGAAAAGATTTTGAGTGCAAGCAGTTGGAAAAAACTGTAAATCCACCTGCTGGAGCCCCCTGCTGGTCTAACTGGACATTGCTGGAACTAAATTGTCAGTCAAATCAGACATTAAGTGCAAAACTCAGGAGATTTTGTAAGCTATGGTTATATATTTTGTGAAATAATAATAATAATGCAATCTAATTTGCTTTATAATGCCTGGCCGATTACGCTCTAAACCGGATTATACTGAGAGGTAAATCCTTGTTTTTGAGAGGGTAAAATATCAGATTAATTTTTCTGTTGTTAAAGGAGATCAACAACACATTCGATTTGATTAAAATATCCAGACAAGTGTCGTCAGAGCGCTGGTGTATCTGTCTGCTACCTTTTAATCCAGTTTACATTCTGGCATTTAGCACACAACTGTATTACAGTGAGGTTATATAAACATTTCAAATAATTGTTTCAATAGGAAGCTGTGATTTTAAAAAATTAAGTTAGCACTGTCGCCTCACAGCAAGAAGGTCGCTGGTTCGAGTCCTGGCTGTGTCAGTTGGCAATTCTGTGTGGAGTTTGCATGTTCTCCCCGTGTTGGCGTGGGTTTCCTCCGGGTGCTCAGGTTTCCCCCACAGTCCGAACACGTGAGTGTGTGTGTGTGTAAATGAGGGTATGGGTGTTTCCCAGTACTGGCTTGCAGCTAGAAGGGTTTATCCTCTGCGTAAAACATATGCTGGAATAGTTAAAATAAGGGACCAAAAATAATTAAATAAGGGACCAAGCCAAAGGATGATATTGCAACATATATAAAACATTGATAACCTATTATCTATTAATTAATTTAAACGTGAAAATCTTTATTGCTATTTTGACCAATTGTCCTATTTTTCTAAATAATAACATTTTTATTTTAAATTCATTTTAATAGTTATAGTTTTATAATAGTTATCTTTTATTGAAACATGATGATATTAATATGTCGTGTTTTTATCTATATTGATCTTTCCGTGAAATAGCCAAGGGCCTCACAGTGGCGCAGTGGGTAGCGCGTTCGCCTCACAGCAAGAAGGTCACTGGTTGCTGGTTCGAGCCTCGCCAGTTGGCGTTTCTGTGTGGAGTTTGCATGTTCTCCCTGTGTTGGCGTGGGTTTCCTCCGGGTGCTCCGGTTTCCCCCACAAGTCCAAAGACATGCGGTACAGGTGAATTGGGTAAGCTAAATTGTCCGTAGTGTATGAGTGTGAATGGGTGTGTATGGATGTTTCCCAGAGATGGGTTGCAGCTGGAAGGGCATCCGCTGCGTAAAACATATGCTGGATAAGTTGGCGGTTCATTCCGCTGTGGCGACCCCAGATTAATAAAGGGACTAAGCCGAAATGAAAATGAATGAATGAATGAATGAAATAGCCATGATGTCACAGAAGCAGGACGGAGACCAGAACTGTGAGTAAATAGTAGACAGTTTGTTGACAGCGGTGGTAAATGTAGATAAGTTGACCAAACAAGAGTCTATTGCAGCTTGGGATTGAAGTAGTGGATCGGGTGATATGGAGGAACCGGAGGATGGATGGAACCAGGTTGATGGAAGACACAGGAGACATACACCAGACAAGACCAGTAGGAAATCACACTAGGAATAGGAGAGACGAGGTAACAGGGAAACAGGAAGGTAAGTAATACTCTGAGTACTCTAGCTAGAACTGACTGTGAGCGCTTGTCACTCTGTCTATCGACGAGGCCAGACACTGAGTAAGCGGAGGTGCTGGGTTTTATAGGGCTGGTGTAAATAGCTGGGGATGATGTGCAGTGTGCGAGGCTAATCAAAGGGTGAGGGTGATAGGAGTGATTGGGGTGACTGTTAGTGGGGAGAACCTGGCCTGGCTGTTACACATAAGTTTCTGATGTGGCTATAAATAAATTACATGCCGATTACATTATTTATTTATTCATTTATTTATTTATTCATTTATATATTCATTCATACATTTATTTGTGTATTCATTCATTCATTCATTCATTTATTTATGTATTTATTCATTTATTTATTCATTCATTTATTTGTGTATTTATTTATTCATTCATTTATTCATTTATTTATTTATGTATTTATTCATTTATTTATTTATGTATTTATTCATTTATTTATTAATTTATTTATTCATTCATTTATTTGTGTATTTATTTATTCATTCATTTATGTATTCATTCATTTATTTATTCATTCATTTATTCATTCATTCATTCATTCGTTTGTTTGCTTATTTATTCATTTGTTTATTTTTACTGATTTACATTATTTATTTATTTATTTGTTTATTTATTATAAATGAATGAATGAACAAATAAATGTAGTAGGTACTACAGATTTTATTAATTAATTAATTTATTCATTTGTTTATTGATTATTATAAATGAATGAATGAATGAATGAATAAATAAAACTAATAGGTAATTTACAGAATAAAACGAAAATAGTTTTACTTAAAATATTGTAGTTTCTCTTTATTTATGATTTATAATGATGTGTTTAATATGTTGTCTCTTACAGAGTTGGAGTAACACATTAGAAATTTAATAGTGATTACAACTAATTACATTAATTGTAAACTAGTAGATATTCAGCTGTTTCAATTTTATTCATTTCTGTTTTCACTTGTGGTGTATAAAATAGACAAGATGCTTCTAATGAAAATGTTTTTAAAAAGGTATCGCCAGGAAGAATTTCAAGTTATTTATCAAATACTAAATTGAAAAATCATGTTTAACTTTTAACATTTGTTTTTTTGGTGAATTTTATTTATTTCTATTTATATATTTGT
>CAIGQW010033699.1:0-10164 GCA_903798125.1 Danio choprae
ATATATTTTAATTGAGATTTACATGACCTCAAATCTGAATAAATAAGCTTTCTATTTATGTGTGGATGAAAATCTGGAATCTGATGGTTCAAAAGAATGTAATTATGAAGAAAATTATCCAAATAAATTTCTTAGCAGTGCATACAACTAATTAATAATTACATTTATATATATTTATGGTAGGAAATCTACACATTGTTTTAAAGTTAGTGTAAACCAGAAGTTGCTGAGACTTTTATTTCAGTATGTTGATGTACTCCCAGCTAAAACTGAATATTGAGTAGGGGGCGGGGCTTTTTTTTTACACATCATTGCCTCATAGCATACTAACGGTAAACGGGGCGTGGTGAAGATTATTATGGCTGAAGCCGTCAAACTGACACCATCAGAGAAGTGCAGAAGCAAATGGTCAGACCTTGATTGAAGATTTTTTCAGTGGATTAATTGTTCATCTAAAGAATACCAATGTGTGCTAGCAAAATAAAAAACTGTAAATTTTAATTTAACATTGATTTTAATGGAATATGACTGTTGCTGGGCCTCACGGTGGCGCAGTGGGTAGCACGATCACCTCACAGCAAGAAGGTCGCCGGTTCAAGCCTTGGCTGGGCCAGTTGGCATTTCTGTGTGGAGTTTGCATGTTCTCCCCGTGTTGGCGTGGGTTTCCTCCGAGTGCTCCGGTTTCCCCCACAGTCCAAAGACATGCGCTATAGGTGAATTGGGTAAGCTAAATTGTCCGTAGTGTATGTATGTGTGTGAATGAATGAATGAATGAATGAGTGTGTGTATGAATGAGCATGAATGTTTCCCAGTGATGGGTTGCAGCTGGAAGGGCATCCGCTGCTTTCTTGCTTAGGCAAAAATATACTTGAAAATGTGAAATTAAAAGTTATTTCACAATAGCTAATGTTGACTGGACTGATAAACTCTTAAATCTTAGTAAATTCTTAATGTAAACGAGGGCTGCACAATATTGAAAAAATCGAACATTGCGATATTTTGTTATTCTGCGATCTACAGTATATTGCAATATGAAAACAATTTCACCAGATGACCTGAATGTCTGTATTTGGAAAGAATTTATCATTTTAGATTGATTGGGATGATTCTGTAGGGAAGCGTATATGCATAAAATATAATAAACAATCTGCAAGCATAGATACATACAATAAAGAAAAAGATGAATGAAATAAACAACTTTTTATTGTTTTCAGAGGAGTCAGTATTCAGGTACAGTAATTGAATAATCAAATGTAAAATAATATTGCATAGTCTTCATTGTATAAACAATTCAATAACATCAATTGTCATTAAAGTTACAAACGGTACAATACCTTATGCCTCAAGGTTTTTAAAATCCCTGTACAGTCAGAGGCCTCAAAAACAGATATAAAATGTTTAAATACTGTGGAACGTATGAATATGTACTTTTATTTTGTGGATGTGAATTGATTTTATTTTATTATTATTTTGTGGACATGGTTTTATGCGTGGGAATTTGGCTATGCATATTTGCATTGTGTTTTTTGCATGAATTTTGATACCTATCTGATTCTATAACGGTGTGACTACCTCGAATGTTCACATTGAGATATCAATGTTTAAACTGTCATGGTCCTGACCTGACAGTCTTGTCTGTCCTGTCAATGTTTAATGTTTCCCTGTTCATCCTGTGCTTGTTTACATGGCTTTGCCTTAATTTGTGTTGGCCATGTGTTCCTCTTGTCTTTCCTCCTTGTTTTCAGTTACCCCACCCTCTTATTTAGACCTTGTTATCCTCATTGTTTTCACCTGTCTCTCGTGTGCTTTGTTCTATATATCGTGCTGTGTGTTCTCATTTCTTTGCTGGTTCGTTCCATGTGAGCTTGTCTTTTATCCTAGCCTTGTATCCTTACTGAGCTTTTTGTCTTGCAGCCTTGCCTGTTCTTCTAGTTCTCTTGTCTACTTATTGTTTGTTTGTAGCTAGTACTTTCTTTTGTCTGTTCCTAGTGTTTACTTAATTTTGTGTTCTAATCTTTGTCTTGCTTTTATCTATACAACCATTTTTGTTCCTTTTTTTTTTTCTGTCAGTATTAGTTGTCTCTTTGATTTGTTTAATTTCTCTTTAAGATTCTAGAAGTCTGTATTTCAGTTTCTGTTATCCGATTGCCTAAGTCAGTCTAGTTTTCTTTTTACTATGATTTATATTTTTCTTTTAGATTTAGTTAGTTTTATTGTATATCTTTGCTGTCCTGTCTTATACTTTTCCAGTCCTATCTCATG
Source organism: Danio choprae (assembly GCA_903798125.1). Classification (NCBI taxonomy): domain Eukaryota; kingdom Metazoa; phylum Chordata; class Actinopteri; order Cypriniformes; family Danionidae; genus Danio; species Danio choprae. The sequence continues at coordinate 2,263 of CAIGQW010033699.1, forward strand.
TCCTTACTTCCCTGGCCTACCAGTCTGGAGTTTACGTGGCTTGCTCCCAGTATCTAGCTCTGGTTTTGACCACTGTTGCTCCTACTCCTGGCTGGCTGTTGATTCTGGTGCCATCTTGTCCTCACCACTGGCTTCCCTGTGTTATTGCCCCTACTGTTTGGACCTTGTCTGTCTACTTGTGCTTAATTCCGTCAATAAACATCTTTGTTTTGTTCATTGCTGCAGCTGGGTCCGCTTTCTTGCAATCAACCGTGACAGAAACTATATGTTTTGAAGAGTTTGAGTATTTCGATCAGAGCTGCATCAAAAACAATTGTATTATTTAAAAAGTTGCTACTTCTTGAAGACTGAAATAAGAATGCTGAAAATGAAGCATTGCTAATTAAATTATAAAACTGTTTATTTAAATTGCAATAATATTTCAGTGTTTTTTTGGGGGGGAGTTTTGTGTGTGTATTTGTTCAAATAAATAAAAAAATCCTTGTTGAGCATAAGAAAACGTCAAAACCATGAAAGAAAAATCTTAATGTGCCCAAATTTTTTAATGTCCATTAAAAATTGATGAATCAGAGTCTCACCATGCATTATTTTCCTCTGTTTGCCCTCAGAGCCCAACAGTTACCGCATAATGGCTGCTCGGTCAGTCAACAGCTCTCGCCTGGCGCAGGATTACACTCTTCTGAAGACGTTACTGCAGTCTGTGCGTTTCTACAGCCGAGCAAACCTCTACGGGCCAAACATCGGCCGTCCTAGCAAAAACGCAATCCTATTGCTAGATGGGTGAGTTTCTGTGTGGTTTTTCAGAATTACTCTAGCCTCCCTGCATGCACTTGTGTGTTTGACTGTGTGGAGAGTGATGAGTTATAAACCCAGTGTTCCTGCTGAACTCTACAGCTTTCTGCTTGTGTGTTGGTCAAATAAATATTTAGGCTATTTTGATAATCCTGTCAGATTCCAATAACAGTGATGTGCTTTTAAGGTCATTTTACTATAACTGATGGATTGCAGTTTTGAATTTAAGTATATTTCTATTAGAAATGTGTACTGCGTATAAAATCTACAGCACAAATCGATTAAAAATAAGGAAATATACAGCATATATTGTTTATTCGTTTTTTAAAATCTATTCATTGTTCATCATGTTCAAGATATATAGAACTGATCTAAATTGACAGTCAGGAAAATTATAATTAGTTGAAAATGATTTCCATATCTAATAAATACATGTTGTTTTGATCTGTTCACTGAAAAATCCTTAAGAAAATGTATGAAAAAAAAATTAAACAGCAACTGTTTTCAACTCTGAAAAGCGGCATTAGAAGGATTTCTGAAGAATCATGACTAGTATTTTTTTCATGAAAGATTTCTCAAGGATCAGACTAAAGACTAAAATAATGATGCTGACATTTCAGCTTTCTACACAGCAGTGTTATTTTAATAGCAAATCTTGATTTAGTTTTAGTTTTGGTCGACTAAATTTCATTTCATTTAGTGGACCAAATCTACTCTAGATTTAGCTGACGAAAATATATTTGGTTTAATTTAAGTGTAATTTATTTAAAATATTGTATACATTTAATTATACAAAATATTCTAACTTAAAATTAAATAAAACAGTCTCATTAAAATATGGAATATAGCAATATTTTATATTGAAGACCAAAAATTAGATATGCACTGTTTATTTATATTATAAGTAATATGTAAAATTATGTCGGCAAGAACAGTAGCCTACTGAAAATGCAGAATTTTGCAATTATTAAGCAAATCCTTTATTTTAATGTGGTAAACTACTAGTCTTTTTAACCAGTCTGTTTCATGCAATTAAATCTTAAAATAGTTTAAGTCCACTTTGCAATGTCAGTCTATAGGAAACAACTCCTCACGGAAATGAATGCCACGATCATATGTTACTGATGTAATCATTTGTAATGTACATTCTAACATAGTCAATTCTCTAAAGGTCAGCGAGAGGCTATACCGTTTCAGTTAAGCAAAAGCACACACTTGGGTAAATAAAAAAGATGCATGTCATGCATCACATTCATTCATTCATTTTCATTTCGGCTTAGTCCCTTTATTAATCTGGGGTCGCCACAGCGGAATGAACCGCCAACTTATCCAGCATATGTTTTACACAGCGGATGCCCTTCCAGCTGCAACCCATCTCTGGGAAACATCCATACACACCCATTCACACTCATACACTACGGACAATTTAGCTTACCCAATTCACCTGTACCGCATGTCTTTGGACTTGTGGGGGAAACCGGAGCACCCGGAGGAAACCCACGCCAACACAGGGAGAACATGCAAACTCCACACAGAAACGCCAACTGGCGAGGCTCGAACCAGCGACCAGCGACCTTCTTGCTGTGAGGCGAACGTGCTACCCACTGCGCCACTGTGAGGCCCCACGAAAATGTCAGTATATTTTTATTATAGTTGTCGTCATCATCACCTAATTTTTATTTAGTTTACGTCGATAGCAAAATTAGCACTGCTTCACAGGAATTAATTACATTTTAAACATTAAATAAAATAAAAAAACTTATTTCAAATTTAATAATGTTTTGCAATTTTCTGTTTTTATATAATTTTTGATCAAATGAATGCAAAAAAATATATATATTGTAAAATAAAATCCAGCTTTTGAATTGTTTTTGGAATCATCTTCATATCCCCGATAATGTATTTTCTGCTTTTGTATAACTATTTTTTATATATCTGCCATCAAAACATTACATTATTTGTCAAATTATCTATGAAGTTCAAAAAGAATACTAAAAGCTATCAAAGTTCAAACAAAAAAACTATTTAGAACAAATGTTATTGGACTGAAGGATTTATTGACAGACCATTGTAGCATGAAAAATGTATTACTTTTTCTATCTTTTTTGAAAGTGATTGATAAAGTAAAATAATTAATTTAATTAGTAAACTTTTCGGTGTAATATTCACTCAAAAGTTGTCGTGATGGTTTGTTTTGTTATGTAGTTTTTCTTACACTGTAAAAAATGCTGGGTTCCACACAATTCATTCATGTTGTCGGAACACAAATTGATTAAGTTAACTTAACAAAATTAAGTGGATTGAACGTAAAACAATTCAGTTGTCCCAAAAAATCCTCAAGAATTGTGTTGCTTCATTACTTTGAACAAGCAGCAAAAAACGTTTAGGACAAGTGTGGGACTGTTTTTGACCAATCATGAGTGGCCCAAAATGTGAAAATAGTATACATTTAGAATGCATTATATCATGGATACACGTGCAGCTGACGACTACTCTGTATGTTCTGATGGGTTGTGATTGTCACATCATGTGGCGTTTTGCACTTTCTGTGACTGGTTACTGAAGGGGAGCTTATCTGATGGTGGACTCGTTTTAATGGCTCGTATAAGAGATCTCCACAGCACATTGTTTAAGAAAGTGCTGTACTGTCTGCCTGCTGGAGGAGCACATGGCTGAGGGCTGTTTATGTTGCTCCATGTGGACTGTTAGTCCAGGGGCCTGTAGCACCATTGAAACGCACCGACAGATAAATAAAGTGTCACTCTATTAATGGTGTGACAGAGCAATGTTCCACCTGCGTGAGACTCATTCCTCTCTCTCTCTATACTGCAAGAGCTCCCGCTTCAGCACTACAGATCTCAGTTTAGAGCATTAATCGCATTTAGCGCAACATGGGGAAAGTTTTTGTCTTAAGTAAGTCACAACATGTATTAAGTACACCTGTTTAGCTGTGCATTTACCCAATGAGAACTGTTCTACGTTCCATAGACCTGTTTTAACACATTTGAACCAGTTTGTAATCATTTTAATTCTTTGTTGTTTTATTTCTTATGCCTATTATATTTGATGATTCTTTTAAACTTCTTGGTTATGTAAAACACTTTGAATTACCATTATCTGCTATATAAATAATCTTGCCTTGTCTTGGCTTGCCTTAAAGATAGTTCAGATAGAGATAAGATAAAGATAGAGATAGAGATAGTTCACCAAGAAATGAAAATTCTGTCATCATTCACTTACCCTTTACTTGTTCCTAACCTGTTTCAGCTTCTTTCACCTGTAACCATTGACTTCCATAGTGGGACAAACAAATACTATGGAAGTCAATGGCTACAGGTTTCCAGCTTTCTACAAAATATCTTCTTTTTCTGTTCAACAAATTAAGAAATTAAACCTCCTAGCCAGCGTCAGGACGTGAATGCATTGGGGTGCTGTTTATGCACATGTCAGTGTTTACGAATAGATTACATCAAAAAGACCACGAGTAATCTTGACAAACTATACATCAGTCTAAAGCTACAACCCTCAAGCAGCCATTGTAGCTAGTTGTTTTTCAATGGGAGGCTTATAAAGAATGTATTTGCTAAATTTGTGTAAGATGTACAGAAAACGCTTATTATATATGGAGTACATATCATCGTAATAACAAGACACACACGCATTCATTGCTGTACTTCACAGTTTAGTTTGAAAGGTAATAGTCCTCAGAACAGCATCACATCGAACACATTTAGTCCACCGACACAATAGTGTTGAATTATGAATGGTTATTCATTTGTTTATGTCACTGTTTCTAACAGGTTAATAAAGGTTTAACAAAACAATGCAGTATTTTTGCAGTATTTATGATTTATGGAGAGAGAAAAAGTGATTCCCAAACCCCCTATTGTAAAAACCTTTGAGTAAAATGTGTTAAAAATAATTTAAAATAATTTAAAAATAAAACAAGAATGTTTAACCTGATTCATCCAGTGTTCATCTATGCATCTTATGGTTAATTGATCATTAACTGAAACAATAATCACTCAAATAAGAATATGTGAGAACTGCCTCTCCTTTTAAGAATCATTTGAATTGATTCAGTGAGTTTATGAGTCTTTATATATGATTCATAAGAGTTATTTGTTGATGTCCCTATTAAGAAGAACCGTTTGGATTGATTTAGTGAGTGTGAATGAGTCTTTATATATGATTCATAAGTGTTATTTGTTGACAACCCTATAAAGAACCATTCAGATTGATTCAATGAGAATGAGTGAGTCTTTATGATTCATAAGAGCTATTTGTTGACATTCCTATGAAGAGTCATTCAGATTGACTCAGTGAGTGTGAACGAGTCTTTATATATAATTCATAAGAGTTATTTGTTGACATCCCTATGAAGAGTCATTCGGATTGATTCAGTGAGTGTGATTGAGTCTTTAGATATGATTCATTGGAGTTAGCTGTTTGTGAATTACCATGCAGGAGAATGAGGTTGTTCAGATTTGGTCTGAGTATTCTTTGGCACTGTTTCTAATTAGGGCTGAATAATTAATGCAAAAGTCCCATGTCTGAAATCCCTTTAAAATGAGACTTATGTCTCAATCCTTCAGTCTGTGGTTTTAAAAGAGGATTTGAGCAATGCTGCCAACAGTATGCTTCTAAACACATATTTTTATGACAAGAGCATATTAAATCAGTGCCAGTGTTGATGTGCTAAGTATTAAGAACACATTTTTCTAATTCTGACATCTGAGATAAATACCTCTGGAATTCATTTGTGAGTATTCATGTTACGTTGTTTGTGCTTTTGTGCTGTTTATCAAAAACTGGTTTTGTAGAATAATGGCTTTTGTGAGTGGATACTAATTGGTTGTAATGCCTGTGTGACAGAGCCAGATATAAATCTGTCAGTGCCTAACCAGAGCTTCCTCATTCCTGCAAACAGCGGCTTACAGCAGACCCTGTCTACACCTACACACACACACACACACACACACACACACACACACACACACATATTAAGAGACCACTTGAACACACACACACATTAAGAGATCACTTGAAAACAATATTTGCTTTATTCTATAAAGGCCTGACAACATTTCTTCCAAAATGTATATACTAATATAATCAGTGGCTTGAAGTAACAAATGACTGTAATGAAGTAGTTTTTCTCAGGAGTTGTACTTTACTAAGTAGTTTTAAAAATGTGTGCTTTTACTTTTACTTGAGTACATTTTTAGTGCTGTATCGGTACATGTACTCCACTATTTTCTTCAACCTGTAGGCAGTACTTTATTATTTTTCTTGTCTATGGTGATTGGCTAAAGTAGAATAATAAGATCTGTGATTCCCACCCAATCAAATCGCACATAGAAAATCCCATTATACAGAACAACCTCAAGACACAAAATTGTTAAACACAATGAAGGAGAGACTGTTTAGACTGCGTGTCACTGATGAAAAGATGGCGGATGTCTACTGTGTGATGTCTGAAATCACCAACTGACCTTGAAAAATCATTAAATGCACTACAGGATGTTACGTTTTCACACACACGTGCACAAATTGACACATCAACCTTTCACAGCGTAATACTCATTACTCACTACTCTTGAGTACTATTAAAAGGGCTACTTTTTACTCATACTTTGAGTAATATTGAAAACAGAAACTTTTACTCTACTTGCACTACATTTTTGGGTAAGTAATGGTACTTTTACTTGAGTATGATTTTTCAGTACTCTTTCCACCACTGAATATAAGGCATGCACCAAATTTTTAAAGTTCAAAATAGGTCAAGATTTCACTGTCTGGATAATCCGCTCATGTACAAGTCCATATTTATCTATGCACGAACAACACATTGGTGGAAAAGCAAAGAACACTCAAATAACGCACCAACAGGACACCAACTGTATACTTGTTCCTGCTGCTTGCAATAGCGTCACTGTGCTGTCATGGCAACGCTGGTAAAATGATGCCTCTCGACTCATTCACTAATTTTGTCTTATAAGTATTTATTTAGTAGTCTCTATTTGAGAGGTCGCCACAGCGGAATGAACCGCCAACTATTCCAGCATATGTTTTACACAGCAGATGTCCTTCCAGCCGCAACCCAGTATTGGGAAACACACATACACTCTCTCATTCACACACACTCTATGGACTGTTTATTTTATTTGGACTGTGGGGGAAACCAGGAGCACCCTGCGGAAACCCACGCAAACACGGGGAGAACATGCAAACTCCACACAGAAATGCCAACTGGACCAGCCGGGACTTGAACCAGTGACCTTCTTGCTGTGAGGAGACAGTGCTAACCACTGAGCCACCATGCCGCACCCTCTTTTAAGTATAATTTAAGTTATTGAGTTAAATTTTAAAATTACTTTGTTATTCATTATGATAATAAATAATTATTGCAAAACCTTTTCAGCCAAATGCATTTAGAATTTTTGGTTTCATCCCAGATTTTTCATTTCGATTAATCCCTAAAAAATATTGTCATTTAGAGCATTTTGTTTCTTCAGAAAAGGCAATTGCTCTGAATAATGTTTAAATTTATTGTGACTGAATGTGTTATTGCATTAGTGTTATTCCACCAAAAATGTATTTCTGAATTTAAAACTTTGGCTTTAATAGAAACATGTCTGGAAACACAGCAGCATTTTTGTTTGTTTTTTTTATTTTTTATAAATATTTTATTTTAAATTTGAAAGAAATGTCATTAGTAGGGTAAAAAAACCTGTAATTCAACTCAATATATATATTTATTTATTTGTATTTTGTCTTGATTTATTTTTTACACAGATTGAGTAGGCTATTATCCACAAGGCAAAAAAATTCTTGCTGACTTAAATTTATTAGTTGAATCAAATTAACTTTTGGGGCAACACGGTGGCTCAGTGTCATCACTGTCGCCTTACAGCAAGAAGGTCACTGGTTTGTGTCCAAGCTGGGCCAGTTGGCATTTCTGTGTGGAGTTTGCATGTTCTCCCCATGTTTGTGTGGGTTTCCTCCTGGTGTTCCGGTAAAGACATCCGCTATAAGTAAACTGAATAAACTAAATTGGCTAAAGTGTGTGTGTGTGTGTGTGTGTGTGTGTGTGTGTGTGTGTGTGTG
>CAIGQW010033722.1:0-13432 GCA_903798125.1 Danio choprae
GGCCAATCAAATGACTGCAAAAGGGTGTGGCTTTTCAGACGCGCGCTGTAGAGATTATTTATTGCGCAAGACTTGTGACGTACGTGCTTAGAGCGGGAACTTTGGTGGCGTAATGGAGTTTGAAGGTTTTTCTCACGCCGAGTTGTTTGGTAAGTGAACTTTTATTTGTTGTGAGTTTAAAACGAGTGTTTCCGATTGGTTATTGATGGCAGTTGGTTTATTTGTGTGTCTACTTTGCCAGCTTGTGGATTCAGTGTGTTTAATAGTGACTTTTGTTTGTTTAAGATGGTGATTTGGTTAAAGTTGGTTTTATATCCGCCCATTCGGACTTTCTCCTTTGTAATATAATTTAAGAAAAGCATTATTTGCTTATTAAAATTACACGGTAAACACATTGAGGTAAAGTTAGTTTTATACTCGCACATTTGTTCATTTTTAAATAGTGACACGTTCCCTATATTGATTACCACGCTAACTTTAAATATTCGGTCTGAAATCGCTTGAGAACGACTTCAAAATAACATTAGCACTATTTAATTGACTGTGAACAATGTAGTACTTTGATAGCCACTGGCTGCTAATTTGATTTCCCTGTTTAGAATTTGAAAACATACTTTTCTGAAATTATATTATTAATCAGAGTGAACTAATGTATAAATATAAAACCAAATTTACCTCAATAAGCTGGTGGCATTTAGTTTTTAAAATCATCTACGTGTTTTTATGCCTTACATCATCTCATATATGTTGGTGGTGTTATTTTGTATGGTCTATAAGGGAACATTTATTGTACATTATCATTCAGACTTTTGGGTTCAGTTTGTCAACAAACATTAGCGAAGAGTCAAGTCATAATGTTACAAAATGTATAAAAGATTCATAAAGGTTAAACCGTTATTTAAAATGATTTTATTTTTTACCTTTTTAAATCAAGTAAAATATGTCCTTTTTGAGCATAAGAAGCTTTTTATTTATTTTGGGAAAAAATGTACTGATAGCTTACTATTTGTTTAAAGTTAATCAGTGTGCTACTTCTTGACTTTATAATTTTTGGTCTGATAGATTTTCAACCTTTTTCACTCAGTATTTATTGAACGTTTGCATATACAGTGACAGACGAATCTAAAAAAAACCTTTCCCTCTGTGTGTACAGGGAAGTCAAAATTATTAGCCCTTCTGTGAAAAAATTATTTCTGTTTAAAATGCTGATTAATGAAGGTTTTTTTTTTACTTTTTTTTTTTTACATTGTTTTATTAATTACACATTTCTTATAACTAGTTTCTTTGTGCTTTGCCAAAATGACATAATGTTTTTCCTAGTCATTTTGCAATATGCTAGTGCTAAGCTTTGAGCAATTTAAAAGCTTCATTATAGAGTTTTAAGCATTTTAATAGTTAATAATAATTTTTATGATGAAGACTATTCAATGTTATTTTACATTTTAAATAATCAATTTCTGTACCTGAATACTGTTAGACTCTCCCTAGAAAACCATAGAGTATGTGTTAACTTCTCTTTTAATATTTGCTCCATTGTGCTTCTTTATGATTGTAGTTTATATATATATATATATATATATATATATATATATATATATATATATACACACACACACACACACACATACATACATACACACACACATACATACATACATACACACACACACACACACACACACACACACACACACACATGTATGTATATGTATATACATGTATATGTATATATATATATATTCTTTTTTTGTTTTATTTTTTAATGTATTTTTTACGCCCCTACAAAATCATGGCAAAAGTCTTTGCCATGATGAAATAATATTTTTCTAGTAATTTTGCAAGATTTAAGTGTAATTTAAAAGCTTAATTATAGGTTAACTAGGCAAGTAAGGTTATTTTGTGAAGTTATTGGATAACAGTGGGTTTTTTTCAGTAGCCAATTGAAAAAAAAAAATCTTAAAGGGGCTAATAGTATTGACTTAAACATTTCTTAATTTTTTTTTTAACTGCTTTTATTAAGTAAAATGACTTTCTCCAGAAGAAAAATGATATATTATTATTCAAATATATTATTTGAAATACTGCAAAAGTGTCCTTGCTCCATTAAACATAACTTGTTTTCAATATTTTGAAAGAAAGAATAAAGTTCTGCCTTCAACTGTTAGTAACCCTTGTAGATATTTGCAGACTTTAAATGTCTGTCATACACCACTCCAACCATCCATTACTGCTAAATTTGATCTTTTCAGTAATTTAGATGATCTTCTAATGCTTTCTGTTCCCAGTAAGCATGCAGTACTTTCAAAGGTCAAGGAAAGAGTCAAATTTGACAATGTTCGTTTTAATCGGGTTTCTTGACTGGCACTATAAAGACTCTTCAATGTCTTGAGCATGCTTGTGTATTCCCCTTCATGTGAGGACTTGACATAGGTTTTAAATTATGAGAGCTGAGCCTGAAGATGAAGCTGATCATGGACTTAGGGCTACTTTGGAGAAAAAAAAATCAAAATTGCGATTTTAAAATGTGTTTTACTACCATTTCATATAAGAGGCAGCACCAAAGAAAGACCAAGCGGAATCACAAAGTACGCTACACTATTACGCTACTGTTTATTTAAAACCTCTTAAACATTGTTGCCATTTTTTCCAATAGAGTTGTCAGTTGTCATGATGAATTAAGGAAATTCAATTAAATTTATTGTATATAAAATCTTATACTGTGTTCAACATACGAGTACACCCCATTTTAAAAATGAATATTTTTATCCATTTCTTATTGAATATAGGTAACATATTTTGGTGAATTTAAACAAAACAGATTTATTAAACGGATATATTTATTAAAATAATATTTTAGTCACCGAACATATTTAGAAATCGAAAGATAATACATTTAAATTCATGCAAAATATTGGGAAAAAAAATTACAATTTCAACAAAATTTTAGAAACATTTTTGGTTTTGCTCTTTTTAAAATGTATTTAATATTTTTACGTAACATATACATTTGTGTATGATAATTTTGAACAATTATCATAAATGATTTTGTTAGATTAGCTCCAGATTTGCCTTGCTCTACTACTCTAATGTATATGCACAAATATAATATTGTAAAGCATCCTATAGAAAATGTTACTTTAAATGAGAGATTTGAGAGGGGTGTACTCATATATGTTGAGCACTGTATATAAAGGTATATAAAACCTTTACATTTAGATTGTGTTACATTCACATTGTTCATGATAATGTGCTTACGAACTGTCAGAACTTCCATAAACTATATGCTTGTTAACATATTTGATATAACGCATCGAAATAATATTAGCTTTTTTTTTGTGCGATTTGAAAACCGCACCCTTTAAAATGGCCTAGATAACAGTACCATCTTTTGTAGGGCTTAGCCATATTGGAAAAATTTGACATGGCTCTTATATATATATATATTTATTTATTTATTTATTTATTTATTTATTTATTTTTTTTTATATATATTTTTATTTATATATATTTTTTCTGAGATTTTTATATATTGTGATATAAATAAAATTTCACCAGATGGCTTAAATAGCTCTATTTGGAAAGTCATTCATTTCGATTGATTGGGATGATTTTGCAGGGGCGTAAAAAAAATTCTGGGGAGAGTCTAACAGTATTTCGTGTACAGAAATTTAATAATAAAATGTAAAATAACATTGCATAGTCTTCATCATAAATTATTATAAAACAAAATTAATCTGAAATGAATCTTTATTAAACTTTTTTTTGTAGCTATTGAAATGCTTTAAACTCTCTTAAAATGCTCACACAGGCTCTAAAAACACATGGAAGATAAACTTTCACTCTATTATGGTTCAATTCTGAAGTGTCTCCACAAATTTCATGTGACCTGCGGTTTCTGGTCATCTACAATCCTAACTCAGCATTGCCTGTCTTGTGATGTGACTATTGTGGACACACGTTGCCATGTCGATGCTCAAATGATATATTGTGCAGTCCAAATCTCTTGGCTCCTTCATGTTTGCAGTCCCTAATGCTTGACTTCAGGGCTGTTCTTCCATGTCTACACTTGTCGACAAGAACCCGAGCTGTTCTTGTCTGGAGATTTTTGAGAGTCTGATGCTCCGGACTCAACAGATGCACTGTTCTCTTCGTACGGGTCTGTAAATGGTTATTTGCTATAGTCTGCCGCTGAGTTAACGTGTGGAGAAGACCATCTGGGGGTTAACACCTGATCCCATATGAGCTTTGCAGTCGGAATCGGCTCTTTTATTCCAGTGTACACTACGTGAGGAGAATGTAGACATCTGAGACTCGCAGATCCTTTAGGCCTGTGGCGGAAGAGAAAAACAAATCGTATTTTATCTGTGCACACTGCTTTTAGGATGATGAATTGTTTTCTCTCTTTCAGATTGTGGTTTGCTTTTGTGATTTTTTTTTTTTCTCTTAAAGGGATAGCTGAAAAAATGGAGTTCTGTTAATTTACTTAACCATAACTCTTTCGCTGCAGTGCTTTTTGTTTTTTTTGTCAACCACCTCCAGCATTTTTGCTGATTTACATATAAATTTGATGGCCCTCAGATAATATGATCATATATTCATTGCAGAAAATATTCTATCTAAATAAAGGTCCAGGCCTCTGCTTTTAAACAAATAAACAAACAAACTAAATAATTTTATTCTATCTTCACGTATTATCATACTTAAATGTAGATGGGTTTCATCAAAAATGCTTTTTTTTTTTTTTACAAAACAGAAGTGCTTTTTTCCCCCCAAAGTAGTACCTTTTCAAGGTATATTGTATATGACACACGCATACACACGCGCACACACACACACACACACACACAACAATTTATTGAGGCTGAATTCATTGACAAATTATAGGTTATAGTATTGTCATTTGTACATAATGCTTTTTCTTGCACTGATTAATCATTTCAGTTTATAAAACCTCAATGTATCATCAGGAGGTACTAGTTTTAATATTGTTTTATATTTGTATGTATATTTTGGGGGCGACATGGTGGCTCAGTGGTTAGCACTGTCATCTCACAGCAAGAAGGTCGCTGGTTTGTGTCCCAGGTGGGTCAATTGGCATTTCTGTGTGGAGTTTGCATGTTCTCCTTGTGTTTGCGTGGGTTTCCTCCGGGTGCTCCGGTTTCCCCCACAGCCCAAAAACATGCGCTATAGGTGAATTGAATAAACTAAATTGTCTGTATGATTGTTGTCCACATATGTTGTGTGGATGTTTCCCAGTACTGGGTTGCAGCTGGAAGGGCATCTGCTGTGTAAAAAGGTTGGTGGTTCATTCTGCTGTGGTGACCCCTGATGAATAAAGCGACTAAGCTGAAGGAACATTAATGATTGAATATATATTTTGGCTTTTAAAGTACTGGTAGTGGTAGCCATTGACTTTATTGAATAAAATTTTTTGTGTCCACTATCTCTTACAATTTCAGTCCATGTTTCTTGCACCAAAAAGAGTTGGCTTAATTAAAAAAATCTTTTAAAAAGATTTTTCCTTTGACGTTTAAAATCCTTTTCAAATTTACACTGATTTACTAGATAACTAATAAAAACAACTATTAGTTTTTTATTTATTTATTTATTTATTTTTTATCAGAGTTGGCATTTTATGTAACATTACTGAAAACTGTTGAAGTAGGCTTACATTACATTAATATTGGCCACAGCATGAAAATAAATACAATATTTGGTTGCTTGAAATAAAAATGACAGAAACATCCCTATAAAGGAACTTGAGTTGTGAATAGATGTTAGAGAGAGGAATATACGACACTATATGTCAAAATTTGATTGATGACCGCCACGCCCCTTTAAGGCGGGACTTCCGGTTTAAGCCCCGCCCCCTTTTAATATAAATTTGATAGTTCCGGTAATTAGATTCTTATCAGTTTAATTAAATGAAATGATGTATTATAATTCCGGTAATTAGATGCTTATCAATCTAATTAAATTATAATTCCGGTAATTAGATGGTAATCAAACTAATTAAATTATAATTCCGGTAATGAAAAATTATATTTAATATTACTATATTAAATTAAAGTAAAATAAATTATATATTATAATATCGTTAAATAGATTTTAATCAAATGAAATAAATGATCTCAACCGTTATTATTTTATATTTTAATTATTGTAATAAATTATATTATTATAGTTATATTATTTAGATTATACTATTAATTGTATTATATTATACTATTACGTTATAATTAATAAACTATTAGTACGATGTTATACTATTCACTGGTTCTCCCGTGTGTTCGGAGTTTGCGTGCGCGATGGTATGTCCCTGCTGCTCGTGTGTGTGTGTGTGTGTGTGTGTGTGTGTCCGGGTGTGCGTGTATGTGTGTGTGTGTGTGCGTAATTTGACGCCGGTTGACGACTGTTTGTGAAAGATAGAATTGTATCAGATACTGAATATATATCTGTTTGTTTCTCATACTAAATAGTATATGTCGTTAGGTGATAAGAGAGCGCGATGATATTGCATATTTAATATTTACGCGCAAAGGACAGGGCACTCATGTATGTGTGTGTGTGCGATAGCCTGGGTCTGGTTCTGGCAGCCTCCGTGTGTGTGTGCGTGTATGTGTGTGTGTGCTACGGCCTGTGCACATGTAATTGTGTGAGCGAGTTTACTCTACATAGTTAAATATTTAATTACCACACACTAAATATGGTTATTTAACTTTATTTAAACGTAATGATGCTAATCAAATAATAAAAAAAATAAGTGATTACCTATATTAGATACCACATTTATAATGTAGATATTGATTCATACAATTTTTTATCTATGTCGCAACGTATCTGTTATTTCAGTTCAAATGTTTAATCACTAATGATTTTAAATTTATATAGTACACGATGAGGCTTGATTATTATAAACACTCATGTCAGGCACATATAATTTAGTCGTGATATAGAAATAAGTGATCAAAACAGGTTAAATTTAGTATGTTTAGGTTTTAAATTCACTAATTGTTGAAAATTGTTTTACACATTATTACTACATTAAGACTATTCTATATTTTAAACCGGTCAATAGAACATCAGGCCCATCATTTTAATGTATCTGTATCAAATTAAATATATGTTTACAATATTAATCCGTTAAATGACAAATCTTAATCAGTATTGACGGCATCCTTTTAGACTATTTAAGTTTATTTAGCCGTTAACATTATCCTACAATATGCGTTTCTGCGAATGTGGTTAAGTCGCGAATCAACAACAGGCCGATCTGGTGTTGTTCACTCGCGCTTGAATAAAATCCTGAGATGTGTGAAAAGCGCAGCAGGCCGCTGGCGATAAGAAAGATGGGCGTTTGCCGGACTTTATGAGTAACCGTCGTTTCTCAAAACATAGATCTTTAGTGGCATCTACTGGACACACGTCAAAATATTCGTGTTTAGCTATGTACTTTTATCCGATGAATTAGTTTTTAGGAAGATGTTATTTAGGTTAACCTAAAATAATAAACGTGTATATTATGCTAACGTTGAATGAATAAAATATAGTATTATTACATTTAGCATATGCCGACTCATGCATATTGTATTCAAATGTGCTTTATATTTTAAATAAAATATTAAAACATGCATCAATGCTAAAACCCATCGTTATTGCGAGTAAATAAGAATAATACTCATTAATAATTTAAATAACCTACACAATAGTTAGCTGTTCATATAATATAAATTTGTGTCATGGTTATGTGAAAGTTAAGTTTCAGACCGTTTTTTATTGCCCTTATCGCTAGCAGACGCCTCGTCACGGCCCTCCAACTATTAACATAAATATGGGCGACTACAGACCGTATGCCACAACGTGAATCTTCTAGTCGGTATATCTACTAAATTCCTGAAGTTGACCGACTCTTCTGATTTTGAACAAAATATGGAGCTTCGTGAGTAAAATATTTCTATTACGCGATTCTTTAGTATTTCTCGTATTACTTCGTGAACCAACGTGGGATGTGCTATATTTTCAATCTGTCAGCTGGTCTCTTACCGAATTAAATACTGACTAAAGTGTTGCTTTTGATGCCATCAACCAATACTGTAAGTACTTTTATTTTATAATGGTATTTTACATGTTTTATACGCGGATGTTTTAATTCTTACATTACTGTTTCTCTTATAGCGAATCTGCGTTCCTCGGTTCATAACCAAAGGCAAAAGGTAAATATTTCATCGAAATTAATTTAGCTTTTATACCATTTTTCGGTTTCGAACCTGTATTGGAAATGCACATGCTTCATAGACGAAGGCTTTACGTACAGGCCACATCGAGAGTTAGATAGCGGACCGGGATTAATGGCTGTAGAACGGCTCTAGAATACTAAATAGTATATCTTATTAAAGGATTATAGAGTGTGGTGATATTGCATATCTATATATTAACAGGCAACCGACTGTGAGCATATGTATGGTTGTTTGTTTGTGTGTGCGTGCGTGTGTTTGCTCTACATATGTAAATGTTTAATTAATCTGATTATTCTACTTTATTTTAACGTAATGCAATAAATGAAATAATAAAAATAATTGGATGCCTACTGTTTAAACCATTCTACTTTAAAAATAGATGTTTTAATCTAAACTGGATAGTCTGAGTTGGTTATTACAGTTCGATCGCTCAAACACTAATAATCTTAATGATATATCATACATAAAGTTTTTTAATTATCAAATTGTTATGAAGTTAACAAACACTTAATATGAATTAAGCTACATACAACATTAAATAATGAAAGTGTAACATTTATTTGGTAAATAACAAACATTATTTAACAGTTTTTTTAATATATTAAAAACTACACATACATATTTTTAAAGTATAACCATAAATAATAGTTAAAATTTGTGATACTTCATTTATTTAATCAACTCTTTATTGTTCACTAATAATTTATATATATAAAACCTGTATTTAACATTATTACTACGTATCGTATTTTAAGACAGGTTCAATCATAATATTATTATACTTTTTGTCCATTAAAGTAAATATTATACGTTTACAATATTAATCCAGTAAATACCATATCTTAAGTTGTAACGACAATGTTTCAGCTTATAGTTGTAACTCTTATTTTGAGACTGAGATTTTGAAAACTATTAACATTATCATGTAATATTCGTTTCTGCGAACAAGGTCTTAGACCTAAGTCACAAGCCAACAACAGTTCAATGTTTTTGTTCACTAGTGCTTGAAATACCCTCTGAGATGTGTGAAACAACACATGACACTGACGATAAGAAAGCTACATGTGATAGGGAGCATATTGTTATACCATCTTGTAAAGAAAGCGTAAAAACAGCATGCGTGATGTTGACGATAGTCTTTAATGCTGACTAAAAACTTAAGTTTAGAACTTTTTCAACTTCTACTCTAAACCTGAACATTGTAAGTTCAGCCTTTTCAAAACAAGCTTACTTTAAATCAATGCTTATCATATCTTCATGTTCATACATGGTGTGTTCTGAATACAGGGTCATAATTATTCTCTTGTTTTACATTTCCTTAACTCGAGAGTCTTGCTACTAAATAAGACAGTCACATTGTTTTACGAAAACAAGTACATTTAAAATACTACTAGTAATAAACCAAAGTCAGATAACATATCCTCTTTTTCTTATAGACAAACCACCATTACAAATTATTCTGCCTGAGCATTTAATGTACTGTTGGTATAATCATTCTCAACTACCTTCTTAATAACAAAGTTTATTTTATTGAATCTATCACAAACTTCTCCTGCAAATATAACAATCGACTCTGCTGTGCGTAAGCATCTACTACTAATTTAAAGATCTTTTCTAAAAGAATTATTGTTTTTCTGATATTGTCAGAACATCCATTAGCAAACGCAATCAAGTAATTTAGGGTTCCTCACATTGTAAAGTCAACAAAATTCACATGTAACAATTAAACGGATAATTAAATAATATACGTGAAACTTAATTTTCAAAATGTACATAAATGTATCCTATAAAGTAATTGACGAGAACCCTGCCACTGTGAAAGTGTTTACAGCTTATTTAATAAAAAAAAAGAAACATGCAGCTACAAATTCAAACTACAGAAATTCGCTCATCTGATAGATCGTCAACTGTTTGATTTGTAACTGGCATGGTCTTTATTTACAATATTCCTGTTTTCAAATAAAAGTTTATCATTGTACTCAGGGTCAAAATCCTGCTCGATGAATTTACCAAAACATGACCATATACAACATACACAATGAAGTGACAGTCCTTTTATGAACATGTTTAAATTAAATTGTGACATTTTTAGACTAGTCTTTGAAATAGTTACAAGATCACAGATGTAAAGTGCTTGAATAATGTTAGCTGATTGCTGTACTTAAGTACTACGTTTGTCATTTGTACCCTACTTGAGTAAAATCTTTTTTATTAATTTAAAAATTTAATAATTTAAAATTTACAGTCAAAATGTCCCTCACTCCTAACAAAACAACAAAGCTGGTTAATTTAAGTGTTATTTATTCTGTAAATGACATTAATTTCAATATTCCAAGAAACTGTTCAGACATAGTCATCGATTCTGTAGAAGTCATGTCTCGTAACATCAAGCTCCACAATACACATCATCCTCAGTAAGTCTGCTATTAGTACACTTCTGTTAAACATAAGAAAATATACATTCAGTCTACTGTCTGTGTACACATCGATGAAATTTATTTTAGATGCTTCGCAGAAATAAACTTAAACCCACTTAAGTATATTTAAACTTATACAAACAGAAAAGGTTTGGTTATTTGTCCAATGCTTGTTCATTGTCAAATGCTCACAATGTTATTACAGTACGTGTTCTAAGTACATTCGGTTTGTACTTATTTTTACTCCTTTTGATTGAATGGACAATTTAACCTATCCCCATATACATTTTTTAACATAATGCTACAGCCACAAGTTTTAAGACAGAGACTAAATTGGATTGAGTTGACTTAACTGAAAATTAATTGCAGTGACACATCCTAAATTGTCAACGACCATGTCAAATTCTTATAATTACACTAATTTAACTGCTTACTGCAGTGAAAAAATAAATGAATAACATAAAAACAATAAAAAGTATACTGGCAGCTGACCTGTATACTTCAAATGAGTTAACAATTTGCTGTCTTGAATTGCCCTATTTTGAAATACTAAATTTGTATCAGGTATATTTTAATTGTAATTAAATTATACTACAGCATAATCTGAAGGTTATTTAATGTGCTTTAAGTGTACATAAAAGCACATTGTGCTAAATTGGATCAGCAACAAGTATACTTTGACCATATGACTGTGTAAAGTCATTACATGTTTGATTAGTGTTTAAAGCTTACCTTATTTTTATCACAAATAAATTATGAACTTTTCATAACCCACAAGTAATCTAACAATCCACTTATTCTGAGAAAAAATGACCAGCGGATACTTTCGCTGTTTCCAAAATGGCTACTACAAATTGCATGTCATGTTTCAATAACTATTCCTAGTGCTAACTGCTATGTGCACTACTAGTTAACTAAGACTACACTATAGCAGTACTCTTGCAAGTACACTTTCAACACACTAGAGCACTATGGACACTATATCACTAGAAATTATAAAGCTAAATTGGTTAGAACTTGTGCTCCAAATGGTGAAGCATCGACCCCCAGCACCGACAGGTCTTTTGGGGCGGTAGTGTGTGTGTCTTTTCTACTGTGTGTGTGTGTGTGTGTCCGGGTGTGGACATGGATAGGTTAAGTGCAGACATAAATTTCCTCATTCCATCACAAACTATTTATTTACTACAAGTAAAAGCGAACTACTAGTATTCTTGTAAGTTGACTGGATGTACAAATAAAAATGTTATAGTTAGCTACTTGTGCGCTTAATGTTTACTGTCAGACTTGAAATGATACTTTTACAGTATACTGTATACTAAAAAGAACTATTGAAGAAATATTGAGTTTTTTGACCCCCCGAAAGGCTTGACTCTAACAGTTTTGAAAAGTTAATTTATGGGTTTTACAACTTTGAGCATGATGAATAATTTATATTTAGTGTTTGTAGTTTGATAGTTAAATACAATTAAACACAGTTAGTTCTAAAGCAGGATAAAGTCTATTCAAGATGTTTTGTGAGAGATTTTTAAGTTTAAACCACAATCTCTAGATACATTCTTGCTGTTACTCTTACTATTTTAATACTCAAGCACTATTTAAATCTAGCACATTTTTTACTCGAGTATGTTTGAGTCCTAACGATTATACATTGAGTAAAATTTTTCCCACCATGTTTGATTTTTCGCTTGAGTAGCATTTTTGAGTACTTTTTAGACCTCTGAACACTGACATGACGTGTGAGACTTGCTGTTTTTGCTGATATTCATCTATTACACGTGAAATGGTCACACTTATATTAGTTTTGACAAAGTCTGCTGCTAAACTGCTTTTAGATCTTTGTTTCAGTTGTTTCTGTGATATACTGAAATATAATTACAAGCACTTCATACGTTTCAAAGGCTTTTATCCACAATTAAATAACATTTATGCAAAGAGTCAGTATTTGCAGTGTTGGCCCTTCTTTTCCAGGACCTCTGCAATTGGACTGGGCATGCTCTCTATCAACTTCTGGGCCAAATCCTGACTGATAGTAACCCATTCTTTCATAATCACTTCTCAGAGTTTGTCAGAATTAGTGGGGTTTTGTTTGTCCACCCGCCTCTTGAGGATTAACCACAATTTCTCAATGGGATTAGTATCTGGAGAGTTTCCAGGCCATGGACCCAAAATTTCAACGTTTTGGCCCCCGAGCCACTTAGATATTACTTTTGCCTTATGGCGCGGTGCTCCATCTTTTTTTTTGTTTTGTTTTTTTGAGAGAAGCGGCTTCTTTGCTGCCCTTCTTGACACCAGGTCATCTTCCAAAAGTCTTGACCTCACTGTGCATGCAGATGTACTCACACCTGCATGCTGCCATTCCTGAGCAAGCCCTGCACTGGTGGCACTCCGATCCCACAGCTGAATTCTCTTTAGGAGACAATCCTGGTGCTTGCTGGATTTTTTTTGGACGCCCTGAAGCCTTCTTAACAAGAACTAAAGCTCTTTCCTTGAAGTTCTTGATGATCCTATAAATTGTTGATTTAGTTGCAATCTTAGTAGCCACAATATCCTTGCCTGTGAAGTCATTTTTATGCAATGCATAAAATAATGAAGATGGCTGCACGCGTTTCTTTGCAGGTCATCATGGCTAACAATGGAAGAACAATGATTTCAAGCATCACCCTCCTTTTAACATGTCAAGTCTGCCATTCTAACCCAATCAGCCTGACATAATGATCTCCAGCCTTGTGCTCGTCAACATTCTCACCTGAGTTAACAAGACGGTTACTGAAATGATCT
>CAIGQW010033747.1:0-15048 GCA_903798125.1 Danio choprae
TTTTTTGGCATTTGATGAAATAGTTTTAAATGTATATGCACCTTATGAATGAGGATGTATATTTAAATAGATTGGATTTATCATCTCATTGAGGCCTACTAAGATAAATTATTCCGCGAATGTTTTTGTGGTGGATTTAAATCCAGATATTTCTGATAATGCGCTAAACATTTGCGACTTTTTCATTCATTTTCCTTTGGCTTAGTCCCTTTATTTATCAGGGGTCGCCACCGCGGAATGAACCGGCAACTTATCCAGCATATGTTTGACACAGCGGATGCCCTTCTAGCTGCAACCCAGTACTGGGAAACATCCATACACATCCATACACTACGGCCAATTTAGTTTATTCAATTCACCTATACCACATGTCTTTGGGGGAAACCGGAGCACCAGGAGGAAACCCGCAGAAACAGAACATGCAAACTCCACACAGAAATGCCAATTGACCGTGCCGGGACTCAAACCAGCGACCTTCTTGCTGTGAAGTGACAGTGTTAACCACTGAGCCACTGTGTCGGACTATGACTTTTTGTGTTGATAATAATTTTCATTTTTTCCAGTGAATTGATGCTACCCAAGCCTGGCACACTACTTCATTTAATCATTAGTACTGCTGAGGCTCACAGTATTTTAAAGGGGATGACAATTTTATATGGGGAATCTATAAGTGATCATTTTTAATGTTAATTGATATTGATAGTCTGCCCATGATTAATTATGACTGTAAGAGGTCATTTTGGTAAAATTAAATTGGTCTAAACTTACCGATGATGATTTTATAACCTAATATAATAAAAGACATTTTCCTGTGTTCAGACATGAATTGTAATGATTGTTCTCATGATGTAGCCTTTTTGCAATGTATGAGGATATAGTGAGATCAGTGCATGAAGTTAGTAGATCTTATCTTATCATCAACTATATAAGCCTGGTTGGAAAAGGTATATCTCAGCATACCATAAAAAAATATATATAAAAAAATATATCTAAAAAAAAATATATATATATATAGGTAAATTAGGTAAGCTAAATTGTTTGTAGTGTATGTGTGTGAATGAGTGTATGGGTGTTTCCCAGTGATGGGTTGCAGCTGGAAGGGCATTCGCTGCGTGAAAAATATGCTGGATAAGTTGCCGATTCTTTCCGCTGTGGTGACCCATGATTAATAAAGGGACTAAGCCGAAAAGAAAATGATTAAAATTAATGATTGAATATATATATGTTAGTAATATATATTCTAATATACTATGTTAGTAAAACTGTTAAATGTTTAGGGCATGTCATTACTGAGGATATGAGTGATGATAAGAATATGTACAGGGAACGTTGAAAATGATATGAAAGTCTTATATGTGCTCGGAGCAGGTTAAGGTAAACCTCTGTTGAACATATTACAGTTCTTTATATATAGCTCCTTTGAGGAATTATTTTTAAAAATGTCTCCAGAAGCTACAGGTTGCGTACAATGATTGTATGAGGATTCTGCTTAAAAAACCTAGATGGTGCAGTGCAATTGAATTATTTTGTAAGGTAAGAGTTCAATCAGTTTCTGCTTTAATGAAAAATTTGATCTATAAGGTTATTTGTTGACTGGATAATCCTCAGAATAGCATTTTTAATGTTGTTGATAAATCCTAGGCTTACTGAGGTGCATTATCAGTCACCTTTGATGAAGTATTGGCATAACTGTCTTTTTTAATGTATATTGTGTGGTTTGTATTGTTCTGTTTGTCTTCTGTTGCTATTGGACCTAGTGTCTGGAAAATATTTTTGCTTTCAAGCTACATACACTATAGGCTTATCAATTTTTGTCATGGTAGGTTAATCAGATTTTATATGAATCCTTATTTGAAATTGACTTGGGTTTATTTTTGTTGATATTAGATTGATAATTTTTCATGGTTTTGTTATGGACCTAAGATACACATTTTTACAAAATTTTATTTAAACCTCCTGGTGTTTTTTTGAGTGTCAAACGTTAAGTAGGTCAATTACAATGAATGAACCATGCAAGAGAGTTTAATTGACTTAGCATTGACTTGTCTTCAAAACAATTATGCCCTGGGCGAAACAGAGCATCACCCAAAAAATACTTTATTGAGGCAGGCTATAACACACACATTCTATATCATATTCTTGTCTCTATGGTGTTCAAAAACAAGCAAACATACAAACAAGACATAACACTAAAGTAAATGGCTTACATTTAAATGAACATTAAAGTTATGTGATCTTCATCATTCCTCTTCTGACTGTACATCATATTGGAGTTAAAATATAACTTTATCATTTAATTGTATCATTAAAACAAAGGGAACAGTGAGGCTATATGCATACTGAATAGGAAAAGATCATGGAAAAGCCTTTTTCAAAGATTTTTAATAACTTAATATATAAATAACAACAACTACAGTATGTGTGCATTACTACTATGCATAAACAGCATTAATTAAGTTAAAATTTAATTATAAATAATTTTCAAATATTATCTTTAACAACAATTGTTCCTTCCTGATGTTACTTGCATACCGGGAACAACTCCTGCAGATATAAAGTAACTAATTTCAGCTAAATCAACAACTGCATAGCAAAACTCATCAGATGATTATTACAGTATGGCTTGGTGTAACGGATCACAAATCTCACAGTTCGGATCACATTATGGTTTTTAAGTCATAGATCGGATCATTTTTCTGATCAGCCAAAAAGGGGAGAAGACAAATATAATTTGCTTTCCATTTATTACAAAAACAGTACTGCAAGAAACTTTTGGTTTTAACAAAAAGAACTTAGAACCTGTAATTTTATTAAAAATAAAATGAAGAAATAATCAGCTGAATAAAAATAAATTGTAAAATATTCAGTACTGTGAAAAATGATTTTAATCGTTACCATAAACATCAGTGGTTATAACTATAAACTGTTATCACAGTACTTCTGTGTTAGTTGACTGTTTGTAACTTCGTAACTAACTCAGAAGACTAAAGACTGTATCTCTTTCTAGATTTTTGGGTTTTTCAAACAGAGATTTGAATGCGGCGATTTGAAGGATTAATAAACATATGCAAATCACCATCATTTATAATTTATGTTGCGTGGGTGTTGAGATCCCGATCTTTTAATGATTAATCGTGCAGCTTACACTAAAAGCATTAATGCAGGGTAAACAAATAGCGACAGAAAACACATTTAATGAAACCCACCACATCCCAAATAACCCACCAAATCTTCTTCTGTGCTTTCATACATGTGATTTGAATGACGCGAGATAGTTACAAATTTAGGATTAATCTACAAGTAAAAAAAATGTATTATTCCACGATTCACGTGTGTTCCGAACCGTGGGTTGTGATCCGTACGAATCACGAATCAACCGTGATCCATTACACCCCTAGCTGTTGTATATCTGAAGGCAAGAAAGAACTACAACAGAAGTTCTCAATTACATTCCTGGTGCACTACAATACAAAATTTTTGACCTGATTTGCAGTCTGGATAAGTTGACATATGGTGTATAATGGGCACATAATTATTTTTTAGCCTCAGACTCTGATTTCATGAACATTACATTTTAAAAGTTGGATATTTCCATTGTTTTATATTTTTCATGTGTCTCCTACCAACGTGGTATGTGATTCTGTGAATAGGAAAATTTCACAATTGTACAGTTTATTTGTTTTAGATTTGGTTGAGATGTTATTATTCCTTTAGAAAGTAAGTCTGTACTAACAATTAGATAAGATTTCTGCATGAATGAAAATCTTTGGGTCATAATTGTTTTCCTTTGCAACATAAAAAATATAAAAGTTTGTTTTACAAATCTATACATAATACAAATGATTTACTTGCCCCTGAGTAACTAATAGAGGATCAAAGGTTTCAGAGTATCCCCCCTGTCTCTGAAGGGTACTCCAAACCAGTGGTCCTCAACTGCAGTCTTGGGGACCCACCGGACTGCACATTTGTTTTTAATGTTGCTCTAATTTGACACACACATGATGCTTTATTCTAAATAGCTAATGATCTGAATCGGGCCTATAAACAAGAAAGACATAAAAAAATATACAGAGCAGTATAGGTTCCCAGTACTGGAGTTTAGAATCACTGCTGTAAACTATCATGAAGGTCCTAAATTTCTAACAGTCCTCTCTTTTCATTAAGTCTATAATACTTCAGTTACTGATACTGTCCATAACCACGTGTCTCTTGGCCTTCTTTCGGAGGAAGCTGTTTTGGGTCCTCCACAAAAGGACTTGCTATAGAAAAAGAGAAGATGCAGATAATGCATTATTTGTTGCAAAGCACAACTAAAAGTAATACACTTTCCAAAATACTGATGATAAATCAATATTTTTCAACTACAGATATGTACTCCAAAGATGTTATTAATTGACTTAGGTAAACCATGCCAATAAATGTTAAGACAATCTTTGTTAAAAAATAATTAAGAGGAGACATAACAGTATGTTGTATGAGTGTGAACATTTCTGTTACTGATATATCTAACTCACAATTCTGAAACTGCTGTGCTGTATATCTAGTAAGGAGTATCCCAAAGCCCTCGATTAGGGCAAGCAGAATTCCACCCATCATTGCAGAGCCCACCATAGCTAGAGGACCACCTGAAATACAAATGCACGTAATGCAAATATTTTCCATTTGGTAAACTCATAAACCAGTGCAGTTAATGATGGGCTATTATGACAGTGTAGTGAGTGGTGCGGGGCCGAGAGCTGTGGGAACAGAGTGAGGTCTCAAGTCCCACGGAAGAGCTCTGGATAATAAAAGGAGGAGAGACAGCAGTGGAAGATGAGAGAGGAAAAGGTTTTGACACTTTATGTTTTAATTTTGCTTTCAGTTTGGTGGTAGCCTCAGTGAGAAGATGCCGCCTGTTTGTTTTATTTTTCCATTATTAAAATTATATGAAAGTTCATCGATTCTCTGACTCCTCCTTCCTGATGGCCAGGGGGCCATAAACTTCATTACAGACAGTAAAACTACAGATGATCAGGTCATTATTTCCAGCGGGTTCATGCTTGCTGTCAAAAACCCATGGTAGGCTGCACATTTTAGATAATCTAGTGCATGCAGGAATTTTTTTTTTGCTTCACACATGATTCCGTCTAGTTAGTATATCAAACAAATTATATTTGTAGATAATTTTGGAATGCATGTTGTTTTTCATGCATGATGCACACCTCACACAAAACTCATCTTCAAATCAAACAGATTTCTCTTTGTCAACAAGATGAATTTGCATGTCCAAACTGAATGCAGTGCGTAATCAGTTTCAAAACACGAGTCGTATGGATTGTCCTTGTGAAAGTTTGCTGGACTACATTAAACAAGTCCAAGCTAAACAAGTCCACGCTTTGATCCTGTGGGCCAGCCTGACCTCCCGCCGGTGCCCTTCCACACCTGCAGCTTTTCCACGATGGACGTCCAGCTTCTCCAGCTTCTCCACATGGCTGTTTGGCCAGAAGAATAATGATTGTGCCCAACAGAGCCTGGTTTCTCTATAGGTTTTTTTTTTTCTTCACTTCATCAATTGGTGAAGTTTTTTTCCTTGCCACTGGCTTGCTCAAATTGGGACTTGTGGAGCTGCACTTCGGTGGATTTGCTCTTCAGTGCTTGAACTTTCAGCAGTAAAATTTAAACCACACTGAACTGAACTGAACTAAACTGAACTTCAACTCTGAAATCTTGACTTTACTAGAACATGTTAAGCTGCTTTGACACAATCTACATTGTAAAAAGCGCTATATAAATAAACTTGAATTGAATTAAATGTGTCCATACCTTCAATGTCTAACAGAATTATGATCACTGTGGTAAACTTACTGCGTGCAGCTAGTATAGCTCCAGTCATTGCCCCACTGGTGATGGAGTTCCAAGGGTCTTCCTTACCCCGCAAACGCACAAGACCACAGTCTATGGTGGAAAATAGTCCACCCCAAACAGCAAAACTACCTAGCGACACACATACACACACCGTAATTTATAATGAATCACTGCTATGCAATATGTCATTAGTCATATGCAGTACGATAACAAACAGAGAAACAACACAATAAAAAATTCTGAATACTCACCTCCAATTTGTGGTGCCCTTACTCTCACAGCATTTGCGCTACCTCTTAACCTGTGTCGAACACCCTATAAAAATAAAGAATATTTGTTTCTAATAAATGCATTGCAATATGTTTAGGTAATAGCTGAGGTAAGTTGTTTGTTTGTTGACAGTAAAACATACCACAGGTGCATTCCGAAAGCCTTTGACAGTCTGAAACACCCCTCCTCCGATGGCCCCCATAGTAAAAGCACCCCCACAATCATCAACTATCCTCCATGGGCTAAAAAGAAATTTATTTAATCTATTAACTATTAGAAGCCAACTGCATCCTATACAGTATGTTAATTGATCAATTCTATAGACTTAAATTACCAACATAAACAATAAAATTGCTGAAAAAAACTACACAATCCAAGATCTTTGCTTATATATATATATATATATATATAGTCGTGGCCACAATTTTTGAGAATTACATAAATATTGGAAATTGGAAAAGCTGCTGCTTAAGTTTTTTTAATAGCAATTTGTCTTGTTAACTCAGGTGAGAATGTTGACGAGCACAAGGCTGGAGAACATTATGTCAGGCTGATTGGGTTAGAATGGCAGACTTGACATGTTAAAAGGAGGGTGATGCTTGAAATCATTGTTCTTCCATTGTTAATCATGGTGACCTGCAAAGAAACGTGTGCAGCAATCATTGTGTTGCATAAAAATGGCTTCACAGACAAGGATATTGTGGCTACTAAGATTGCACCTAAATCAACAATTTATAGGATCATCAAGAACTTCAAGGAAAGATGTTCAATTCTTGTTAAGAAGGCTTCAGGGCGTCCAAGAAAATCCAGGATCGTCTCCTAAAGAGGATTCAGCAGAGGGATCGGAGTGCCACCAGTGCAGAGCTTGCTCAGGAATGGCAGCAGGCCAGTGTGAGCGCATCTGCATGCACAGTGAGGCGAAGAATTTTGGAAGATGGCCTGGTGTCAAGAAGGGCAGCAAAGAAGCCACTTCTCTCCTAAAAAAACATCAGGGACAGATTGATCTTCTGCAAAAAGTATGGCGAATGGACTGCAGAAAACTGGGGCAAAGTCATATTCTCCGATGAAGCCCCTTTCCGATTGTTTGGGGCATCTGGAAAAAGACTTGTCCGGAGAAGAAAAGGTAAGCGCTACCATCAGTCCTGTGTCATGCCAACAGTAAAGCATCCTGAGACCATTCATGTGTGGGGTTGCTTCTCATCCAAGGAAGTGGGCTCACTCACAATTTTGCCCAAAAACACAGCCATGAATAAAGAATGGTACCAAAACACCCTCCAACAGCAACTTCTTCCAACAAGTTTGGTGAAGAACAATGCATTTTCCAGCACGATGGAGCACCGCTCCATAAGGCAAAAGTGATATCTAAGTGGCTCTGGGACCAAAAAGTTGAAATTTTGGGTCCATGGCCTGGAAACATCCCAGAGCTTAATCCCATTGAGAACTTGTGGTCAATCCTCAAGAGGTGGGTGGACAAACAAAAACCCACTAATTCTGACAAACTCCAAGAAGTGATTATGAAAGAATGGGTTGCTATCAGTCAGGATTTGGCCCAGAAGCTGATTGAGAGCATGCCCAGTGGAATTGCAGAGGTCCTGAAAAAGAAGGGCCAACACTGCAAATACTGACTCTTTGCATAAATGTCATGTAATTGTCAATAAAAGCCTTTGAAACGTATGAAGTGCTTGTAATTATATTTCAGTACATCACAGAAACAACTGAAACAAAGATCTAAAAGCAGTTTAGCAGCAAACTTTGTGAAAACTAATATTTGTGTCATTTTCTCAAAACTTTTGGCCACGACTGAATATATGGAAAACCTAAAGTTTGGGGTAGGCTGCACTAGGGTTGGGTGATGTCGACCAATT
Source organism: Danio choprae (assembly GCA_903798125.1). Lineage (NCBI taxonomy): Eukaryota > Metazoa > Chordata > Actinopteri > Cypriniformes > Danionidae > Danio > Danio choprae. The sequence continues at coordinate 7,980 of CAIGQW010033747.1, forward strand.
TGGCATCATACAATGTCTAATGTGAAACATTGCGATGGACGATGGCATCTTGTGGCCTATCGTTTCAACTACCTGACCCGCATGATCTTTGTTTTACCCATAACCAAATCATAAATAAATAAAGATAAGTTACACACAAATTACCACCTGTCAATCACTTTTTTCCGTGGGACTCTGGCATGAATAGGCAGAGTGATCTGTGTCGTTATGGCGTCGACAAACTTGGTTGGTAAAAAAGGTCCACGACCAACAGAAACCAACCAACAGTATCTGAGGTTTTCGCTAAAATTACTAAGTACAAGCGTGAAAGCGAACGATTGAAGCAGTGTACTGACGCTGTGACGCGTTACCTGAATCCAATTTCACTAGATGGCCTAAATTGTTTTATTTGAAGAGAGAGAGTTTTGAATTCATTGTCACATCAGCTCATGGCAAAACCAGATCAAATTTACAACATTTTATAAATATCATTCATTCATTTTAGCTTAGTCCCTTTACTTATCTGGGGTCGCCACAGCGGAATGAACCCCCAATTTATCCAGCATATGTTTTACACAGCAGATGCCCCTCTAGCTGGTTCGAGCCTCGGCTGGGTCAGTTGGCGTTTCTGTGTGGAGTTTCCATGTTCTCCCCGTGTTGGCGTGGGTTTCCTCTGGGTGCTCCAGTTTCCCCCACAAGTCCAAAGACATGCGGTATAGGTGAATTGGGTAAGCTAAATTGTCTGTAGTGTATGAGTGTGAATGGGTATGTATGGATGTTTCCCAGAGATGGGTTGCAGCTGGAAGGGCATCCGCTGCGTAAAACATATGCTGGATAAGTTGGCAGTTCATTCCGCTGTGGCGACCCCAGATTAATAAAGGGACTAAGCCGAAATGAAAATGAATGAATGAATGAATATTATTATTATTATTATTATTTTTAAATACCTGTTTAAATTTGAAGTTAGCTTACCATATTTATTTATTTTTTATTCCTATCCATACATGATCTACAATACATTAGAACGGGTATTCTTCATTACAGTAAATGCGAATCATTCATTGTTTTTGAATAAATATCTTAAGAGTAATGTGTGACTTTTTACTGTTCAATTTGATATATGCCTTGCAGAAAAAGTGAGTAGGCTAACTGGAGCCTTATGTATTTAAAACTGTCATCAAAAACGTATCCTACAACAAGATATGTTTACAATACGGCTAAACATTTCACCTTTGTAATAAGGACTTGCCTATAATATTCAAGACACTGTGCTCATTTATACATCTCATAGACGACCTGAGGATTTTGAAAACATAAACGACTAAAGCATTGTGTGATGTACCAAAGCTGCACAAATTGTTACAGTATTTTAGCAGGCTATTTTACAGAGAGTGACAGCAAAGAAGCAAAATGATCCACGCGAAAATGAGAATTGTAACCTTCAAATAACATCTACTTCCTGTCATGACCTGAAGCGCGGACCCATCAGAAGTCAAGTCAGCAAGTACTTTACCATGGTTCACGGGCATATTCCTCCATGATAAACAGCTAACGTCAAATCGGTTACGCGGTTATTCCGCGACAGGAAGATCAGCTTACAATAACAACCTGAAACCGTTTTTAAAGGACACGCACATAAATATATGTAGTTGTTACGTTTATTGTAAATATTAGAGCATGTTAATTAAATAATAGGCTATAACTGCAAATTTGTTTTAACAATACGATTTTTTCTATGCTTCATGTCAACATTGAACACATTTTATAATATTAAAAAAAAAGCAACATTAAAGCAAAAACCTGGGTTAATCCAAATAATTCCATTTAATGACAATTTAATAATTTCAGCTGAGAAAAAGAAGGATTAACACCACTATAATGCTCTCGGTAACATTTATTAGTAGGGTCCCCCCAACTTTTGGGCTGTAAAACACTTCAACGTTTTCTTTAAAGTTTCACATAAACTAGGTCCACCTGAGAAGTGATGTCAAATGACGCGTCTAACTAATGTCGGAGTTTTTCAAATCTCCCAGAGTTTACAAGTCGGATGTCCGACTAAAAACGGCGTTTTTATAAGTTATTTCCAAGGAGTTATGAAAACTGTTTTGAACGCAGTCTGCTACTTTGTTGCATTGACAGTCGCTTAGCGATGACGTTTGTGAACGTCCAAACAAGGCCACACAGACCGACAGATGGCAATGTTTTTTGTTTGTTTTATTAGTCCAATAGACCACTATACATGTTTAAACGATGAACATTGAAGAATCAGTTAAATTAATTATCACGTTAGATTTTAGGCTATTAGCGTAAATGTATTATTAAAATCTTTAAATAGCCGTAAATTCTTGCCAACACAGTACAAGCAATTCAGGGTCAAAATTAACTGGTAACGTTAGTTGTAGTTGTCAATCTTATTCAAGCGAGGGCGACAGTGTACGTACGACCAGTCTGGCAACTTATCAAGAAAGTTTTGGTCGCCCTTGAAGCGCATAATGTCAGGGAGACCCACTTCAGCTGTCAACTGAATTCTACTGGATTTGCGTGGAATTATGCTGTGCCTCTTGATCAGAACAGCGGTAAGTGATGGCCATTATAGCGTACAATTTCCTGACATTAAATAAACGCAGTGTCTTTAATAGTTAAGCTACCGCCTTGCTAAGTTTTATGCGCCAGTGGCAGCAGTAACGTCCCATCTATAGCAATGTATGTGTTTTTACTTAATATTTACTTGATCTTAAATGTTTTGTGCATTGTTGTTTGACGTTTCGTGCCATTAAAAGATAACGGACAAATTATTAGTTGTCGAAATGACCCGTAATTAGAGGACAATAGTAGGATAGTGCCACTTAGTAGGATAGTGCCACTATCCTACTTTGACAGCTGGACAGGTCGATATTATGCATGTAACAGTCTGACAAGTTTAGATTTAAAGTGTGCTGGAACGTCGCATGCAAACATGAAGTTCAGATGCAAAATTAAGCCTAAAAGTGCAGTCTGAAATTTACTTCTAAAATTTGCATTTTACTGTTTAGGTTCAGTTATTTAACTTAAAGGTGATGAAAATAACATTCATGGCCATAAAATTGAAATTACTGAACCTACACAGAGCCAGAGTGAAAAAAAATCAGACAGAATATATACACAGATTTATTTCTGTATTTAAAAAAAACAAAACCTCATACATTTCTTATTTTTCCTTTCATAAAGACTCTTGCATGGTCAGTTATCATTATTTTTATAATAATTACATTCTTAGGCAAGGACGGGCCTGGTGAAACACTGCCGTCTACTGAGTCCCTTGCCAGTTTTCCAAATTTCTGACCGGTCACTGTTACATCAAGAAAGTCTGCCAAAGCTACCCGTTCCTCCACTGAAGCAAACATGCGCACGCTATCTGGCCTTGCTTGAGCCACTAATCAGTGAGGAGGAGATGGCACACACGTGCAAGCTCATGGACGAATTCCTACGACCTGGTGGCGTAGGAGAGAGACTACAAAAGAGTTTGGAGAGGCGGGCACGCAAAACTGAAAACTGGGTGCGTATAAAGCATAGATATCTTCTATTTGTGAGGGTAACTGGTGTTCTTGGTTTTCTGGTGTGACATAACTGTGAAGTAGCAGTAATAGTTTTTTTGTATTTTCAATACCGTGCACAAAAGTTCATATTTTGGAATCACGTATAGTTTGCTTTATAGTTTTGATATTCATTTCCATATTAACATGAAACATTTAATCAAAATCGTTGAAACCCCAGTTGCCAAGTGGACAGTCGGACATTCCTAATAGCTAAAGGAAACACAAACAAATCTAACCCATGTGCGAAGCATGCAATTGGACCAAATGTGAAAGCACACCCATATGAAAAAGGTTAGAATAGCCATGAGATATTTTATTATATCCTGTTGAAAATGTACATTTTTGGGTCAGAGGGAATTTTTGCTGTTATTGCGCCTGTGCTGGTTCTTCCTGCCAGCTCAAAGTAGGTTCTTTTTATCCCACCTTTGAGACATTTTGTTTCAGAGAAGGTTAATGAGGGTTGATTGTCAGGATAAACACAGCAAAAAGACAGAAAGCAACTCATACACAATAAAACAGAGACCTACGGTCACAAAAACCACAGTAAGGTGAATAAGCCACACACAAATGCCCTTGTAAAATGACATTTGTAGTAAGTCACTCAGGTCACTAGGAATGCACTACCTAACCAATCCAATAATATCCAGCTGCAGACCCACACATTTCAGGCCTCACTACATTTAGACCACTAGATCCAGGCTTGGAAGGGACTTGTGGCGCGAGTAGGTTAATAAGTGTTACAACTGCGGCTAATGAGAATGTGCACATACATAATATTTGTGACGCAGTACAACAATAAATACTGTTTATTCGTAACTGAAGGGGTACGTTTATGTTTGGGGTGGATGTAGAAGTTATTGAAACACAACAGGTTACAATTAGGGTTGTGGTGGGTGTAGATGTTATTAAAACACAACAGATTACTGTAATGGGTAGGGTTGTGGTAGGTTTAGACATTAATAAAACAATAGGTTGAACAAACATGAACTAAATATAATATAAAGTTAAAAACGTTATGGTTCATTGTATTGTTCAAAATAAATTTAAATAAAAATTGATAATTATGTATTTGTAGTATTTCATGTATTGTTTATAAATACTGTACATATAATTCATGATGAAATTATTGGGATAGCTCATTTAACTATGCAAAATCGCGACTGATTCATTATTATCCATATATGGTTTATCCTGGCCTGGATCTAGAAGCCTGAAACATTGGTGAATCTGGGCCCTGCGGCTAAACCAGCTGCAGAAGATGATTAGACATTAAGTGGCCGATTGCTCCATATTTAAAATTTCTATACAGAGAAGTCAAATTTTGAACGTCTATTACTCTCGCGCAATCATGTGATGTGATTTCGCAGGTTAGAGTTCACCAAGCTTGAACTTTGGAATGCAGCGACATGTAAAAAACATGTCGCACAAGCTTAAATGCGTATGAATGCAAGTCTATGTGGTGAAAAATGACTGTGGCTTTACCTTTAGAAATGTGGTTCTCAACCATGTTCCTGGGCCCCCTGACACTGCTTAGTCAAAAACACCTGATTCAAGTCATCAGCTTAACAAAGACTCCAGTGCTGTATCCGAAATCGCTCCCTATACCCTCATTCACTATTTCTTAGAATAGTCCACTATTATAGTCAACTAAAGGAGTGAATGGAAATGAGTGAGTGAATTTGAGCATTGAGTTACTGAAGGGATGCCTTTTTGTCTGTGTGTAGGTGGTTGATAAATCCTTTGCCTTCTTTGTCAGACCCTGTGATAGTTGTTTAATGCTTGCTAAGCATTTTGTCATATACAAGCGTTACTTTAATTAAATAAGAATTCATTTACAAATGCACACTAATAGGATTTATTTTATGTTATAGCCTTATTCCAAAATAGATTAAATTCATTTATTTCCTCAAAATTCTACACACAATACCCCATAATGACAATGTGAAACATTTTTTTTTAACTGTTGCAAATTTATAAAAAATAAAAAACCAATGCATTGTTTAATTGACTAAGTGCACTTCAGAACATGCTGTATGGTTTCGAACACCATTCAAATGGCTGCTCCCTCAAATAGGGCACTATTTAAGGGTATAGGGACGATGATTTTGGATAAATTTGTATATAGTAGGGCTGGGTGATATGATGAAGATCAAAATTTTCGATTAACTGAACACTTTACCTCGATTTCGATTATTCAATGTTTATTTTATTTTCAGTTATTTATTTACTTACATTTCCCCCCTCATAGTTCATTATGTTATGATTTGAATTGTAAATACACTCAACTTATAAAGGTATGGCATCTTTTTCTAATGAAAGAGTACATTTCTAATCATTGTGATATTAAGATAAGGTAACAAAATATTTATTGTTATTTGATGAATACTTCAAATTGAAATCAAAGGACACATTGCTTAAAATGAACACATCTTGTGGTCACATTTCAGCGATACGTTCAAAAGCAAGTTAACTTAAAAATAGAAAATAACTTTCATTTAGTCATTTCATTTATTATAAAATTTCCATATCATAGGTGGAAGATAACCAGCAACTCTTGCAAGCAAATTTATATTTTAAATGATCATGTGAAAAGCAGAAAATAACTTTAGTAAATTAATATAATTTTAAATAATGCAATGCGAAATAACTTGTATCTATAATAATAATTATTATTTTATTTATTCTTTTCATTATTTTTATGGTAAAACTTATGCTAGTTGTTCATTCTGAGATGTGCCCTGATAAATAAGAGAATACGGCGAAGGAAAGGGAGTGATGTTTGCGTGTCAGCGAAACACTGAAGCTCTCAGGCTATCCTTTCGCAGTAGTATAATTTCAAAAGCATGGTATTAGCAGGATATAAAAAACTGAAATAACCGACATAGGCAAATTACGTCAATTATAGGTTATGAATATGTGTTTCATTTCAATTTATCACCCAGCTCTAGTGTACAGTATAGCTTGTCACTGTGCTTGATCTTGACGGCATAGATCTTCTACACTGCTGCTTTGATTATTGGCACAGAGCAAGTACTGATACTTGCTACTGCCAGTATATTCGCAGACATACTCTCTGAATATATAACACACTGCTGCTTATGGGGTGGGGATCTTTCAGTACTTCACAATTCAATTCCGATTCCAAAACGACTCTTAACTTATGTTTTCCTATTTCTTCTGCTGTACATTTACATCTTTACATTTTAGCAAGATTTAGAGTTTCTAGGCTTAAAAGCTATGAATGTAAAAATGCAAATTACAAACAGCAATTATGAAAAATAAAAAATTTTCATAAACAAAATCATATTCATTTTCCAAAAAAAGAGAAATTCAAACGTTTTTTATTTGTTTTGGACATTTTTAAAAATGTTAAGAAAAAAATTATATTTTATGTCAAAATGATTAGTTTTCTTGTGAAATTATATATTTTATATATATATATATATATTTATATATTTTATATATTTTATATATATATATATATATATATATATATAATTTTTTTTTTTTTTTTC
>CAIGQW010033765.1:0-11353 GCA_903798125.1 Danio choprae
TCTGAAATAGAGACTAAGCTGAAGGAAAATTAATGAATGAATATAGAGCACTGTGCAAAAGTCTGGATGTATTTATCCATATTTAAAGGCACAGTACACTCAAAAATATATATATGTAGCGTGTTCAAACTGCTTATTTACTCTTGAGATTTTTTTGGGACAACTGCATTGTTACTTTAATTTGTGACATTAACTTAATCAGTTGGTGTTGGGACAACATAAATGTATGGTGTGGATCCTTGGATTCCTTTACAGTGCATGTAATTTTCAGTTCTGTTTATACATAACCAAATATCTCATATCTTTTCCATAAAAGAGACGCATGTTAGAAGAATCCCTTGAGGAATTGCTTTTCTGCCAACAGCAGCTCCACAGCATGAGAAACACTGGATTTCCAGGAAAACCGAGGCATAAATCAGGTCATAATAACTTCTCATATGCAAAGCGGAGCAGCATTACACCGTGTCCACCTTCACGCTCATTGAAGAGCGTGTCAATCACAGAGGACGGATGTTTATCATTGACAAGAGCATGGAGAATATATGCAGTCCTGCACTCGCTCCTCTCACAGCATAATGACAAAAACAACTGCACATCCAGAACACAGCCAAAACTACGCAGATGCAATGAAAACAACACCATCATTCCTTTCTTACTTCTTTCCAGTCCAAATATCTCAAACTTCTTAATTTAAGAAGCATTTACAGAAATAATATGCCAAAAATGAAGCGAGTCTTATCCTAACACAAGCGAAATAATCTGCCAATGGGGTAATCTCAAAATAATCTTAAGTCAAAAGGGGAAGACACGATTATTTTGCATGCAAAGTGAGGATTACTCACTTCATTTTCTCAAAGAAGACAATATTATTTGCTTGTCTAGGAAATTTTTAGATATTTGGACTAGAAACAAGACAGAAACTCCCAGTAAGAAAAGCATGCGTGAACCCTATGCTAGCGTTAACGAAAGACCTGATCATGAGCTTCACGTCTAGTGGAGATCATTTACTACATTGCAAAAGACAGAAATACTGTACAGAGCTATATATGTGATGTTCAGGTCAATATATATATTTATAAATCACCCTGTAAGCACTCTGATAAGGGTCTTGAAGACATTATGCAGTGAAGCATGCTGAAACAAGTCATTAATGATCAGTAATCTGCTCTTGTTATTATGAATAATTGCAGTATTGGTGCTTTGCTGCCGCTTGTGTTCATTTCCACTGGGAACTGCTTTGGATTGGGGTGTAGGTTTGTTTTTGCCGTTTGCCAATAATGTAAGCAGATTCGCATATTTACATATCAGGCACAGAAGCAGCAACAACAACACAAACTATGAAACACACAAAATATAAAATCCTAGCAATGTGCTGCCAGGACATTATGCAGTCGCTTTAAATACATTTACATGAACAATGTAAAACAACTTTAAACCATAAGTTCACTATCACAATATATTTAGCGGCGTCACGGTGGCGCAGTGGGTAGCACGATTGCCTCACAGCAAGAAGGTCGCTGGTTCGAGCCTCGGCTGGGCCAGTTGGCGTTTCTGTGTGGAGTTTGCAAGTTCTCCCCGTGTTGGCGTGGGTTTCCTCCAGGTGCTCTCCAGGTGAATTGGGCTAAATTGTCCATAGTGTATGTGTGTGAATGGGTGTGTGTGGATGTTTCCCAGTGATGGGTTGCTAGCTAGAAGGGCATCCACTGCGTAAAACATATGCTGGATAAGTTGGCGGTTCATTCCGCTGTGGCGACCCCAGATTAATAAAGGGACTAAGCTGAAAAGAAAATGAATGAATGAATATATTTAGCAAAAGTTGCTGTAATCTGTTTTGATTGGTCAGATGCCCAGTACACTTCTATACTTGACCATATAATCCAATCTGCTCTGATTAGTCAGAGAGTTTGCACCACTCTTCTCTGATTGGTCATATGATCCAACTCTTCTCTCACTTGTCAGATGCCCACTACTCCTATCTAATCGTCCATATAATCGAACTCTGCTCTGATTGGTCAGATGCCCACCACTGTTCTCTAATTGGTCGTATGATCCAACTGTACTCTGATTTGCCCACTACTCTTTTCTGATATGGTCATGGGGTCCAGCTCTGCTCCGATTTGTCAAATGCTGGTTACACTTTTATAATTGGGAATATAATCCAATTCTGCTCTTATTGGTCAGATGCCCATTACTCTTGTCTTGTATATAATCCAACAATGCTCTGATTGATCAGAGAGTTCCCATTACTCCTCTCTGATTGGTCATATGATCCAGCTATGCTCTGATTGGTCAGATGCAATGAAAGTAGCCATATAATATAGTCCAACATTGTTCCGATTGATCAGATGCACACTACTGTTTTCTAATTGGTCATATAATCAAACTCTGCTCTGATTGGTCAGAGTTCCTGCTACTCTTCTCTGATTTGTTCAGTTTGCTAGTGATCTGATACGACAAGTGGCAAAAGTGAAGTTGTTTTCCTCTTTTAGCGATCTTGAGAAGGTGATTTGTGCTTTTATTCTGAGGAGACTTGACTGTTGAAACTCTTTGTATGTGGGTGACAGCCAAAATGCCCTGAATAGACTGCAATTAGTTCAAAAAAAATGCAGCTGCGAGGCTTCTGACAGGAACTCGAAGGTAGGAACATATATCTCCGCTACTTTCCTCTCTGGGCTGGTCGCCTGTCAGGTTCCAGATTGATTTGAAGTTATTAGTTTTTGTTTGTAAATCTTTAAATGGTCAGGCAACTCATTATTTATCAGATGTCCTACATGTGTACAGGCCCAGTGGGTCTTTAAAGTCATCAGACCAGATTTTCTGTAGGTACGGAGTTCGCGGTGTAAGCTTATTCAATAACAGCTAATTTCGCTGTTATTGGTTCAAAGTGCTGGAAGAAGCTTCCTCCTAACATTAGATGAGCTCCAACTTTACACGTTTTTATAATCTACTGAAATCACATTTTCTTTCTGTAGCTTTTGAGCCTTCTGAACGTTAAAGGTTTTTATTTTATTTTATTTTTTAAAAATGTTTTCACTTAATTTTCGAGTGACTTGGACTTACGGCTTTGTTTTATTTATATTTTAGTTGATGTGGTTTGTGATTTGTCATTTGTATTAGTGTTGATTGTGTTCAGCACTTAATGAAAGAAAGTACTATATAAATAAACTACATACAAACAAACTACATATGATCCAGCTCTGCTCTGACTGATCAACTCTTTTCTGATTGGACAGAGTTCCCACTACTCTTCTCTGATTGGTCATATGATCCAGCTCTACTCTTATTGCTCAGATGTCAACTACTCTTCTCTGATTTGCCATTTAATAATCCAACTCTACTCTGATTGGACAGAGAGTTCCCACTTCTCTTCTGTGATTGGTCAGATAAACCAATCTGCTCTGATTGGACAGAGAGTTTGCACTATTCTTCTCTAATTGGCCATATAATCCACATCTACTCTGATTGTTCAGATGCTCACTACTCTACTCTAATTGGCCATATAATATAATCCAACTCTACTCTGATTGGTCAGGTGCCCACTTCTCTTCTCTAATTGGCCATATAATCCAGATCTACTCTGATTGGTCAGATGCCCACTGCTCTTCTCTAATTGGCCATATAATCCAGATCTACTCTGATTGGACAGATACCCACTAATCTTCTCTAATTGGCCATATAATAAAATCCAACTCTACTCTGATTGGTCAGATGCCCACTTCTCTTCTCTAATTGGCCAAATATTCCAGATCTACTCTGATTGGTCAGATGCCCACCACTCTTCTCTAATTGGCCAACTCTAATATATTCCAACTCTACTCTGATTGGTCAGTTGCCCACTACTCTTCTCTAATTGGCCATATATTCCAACTCTACTCTGATTGGTCAGATGCCCACTTCTCTTTTCTGAATGGCCATATAATCCAACTCTCCAAGGGAACAGTGTAGTTCAACGGCAGTTGCTCCGATCCTTTCAGCATTAGCAGCCGCATCACGCAAGGCTGCATTCTTGCCCCCACATTGTTTGGAATTTTCTTTGCCCTGCTCCTAAGGCATGCCTTCAGTTCAGCAACGGAAGGAATCTACCTCTACCTCTATGGTCCTAATTAACCATAAAATATAATTCAACTCTACTCTGATTGGTCAGATGCCCACTATCCTTTTCTGATTGGTCATGCGAAACTGCTCTGCTCTGATTGGTCAGATGGTCAGTCATTGTGATTGGTTTACTGCTTACAGTGTCAGAATCTAAACACTCATAACGAAATGCAAGGATAGTGTTGATTTTATGGACCAAATATATCTGTTGATGAAACACCGTAAGAACTATTTAAACAAGCCAAACCACAGTAAATGAGAGTCAAAACACGGCAAAATGCAACACTTTGAAGCCACGTATATGTTTTTCAGTGAGATAGCATATCGCAATATTGTTTTTATTTTGGAGGTATCATGCCGTGTCAGTTTTGAGTCTTTGAGATGTGCTTTCACAGCAGTCCTGCAAAGACACACTTGAATAACTTTAAGATGACAGAGCAGTGTTTCTCTCTTCATGCTTTAGAAAGTCTTTTGTCAGTCTGAGACCCTGCGGGACGGGGGCTGAAAATCACTTCAAACAGCACAGTAAAATGACCTGAGGGTCTCCATGCCTCACTGTACCGCTGAGTTATTTATGGCTCAATTAGTGTGCAGGTGCCATCGTGACCGGTTTAGTTTTACAGATTTCTGTAGTCTGATGGGCTTCAGTCTGATGTCTGGCTGTCAGGAGTTCAGTGTAATGCCTTTAATTGGACGTTGTTCGGCCCATATGGATATTTTGCAGGGTTGATTAAGTGATACAGGCAGCACAGTGGCGCAGTGGATAGCACTGGTTGCTAAAAGGTCGCTGGTTTGAGCCTCGGCTGGGTCAGTTGGCGTTTCTGTGTGGAGTTTGCATGTTCTCCCGTGTTTGTGTGGGTTTCCTCCAGGTGCTCCGGTTTCCCCCTACAGTCCAAACACATGCGGTACAGGGGAATTGGGTAAGCAAAATTGTCCATAGTGTATGTGTGTGAACAGGTGTGTATGGGTGTTCCCCAGTGATGGGTTGCAGTTGGAAGGGCATCCGCTGCGTAAAACATATGCTGGAAAAGTTGGCGGTTCATTCCGCTGTGGCGACCCCAGATTAATAAAGGGACTAAGCCGAAATTAAAATGAATGAATGAATTAAGTGATACACTGTAAAAAAATTACTGTTAAAAATATTAAAGAAATTTCTTTTATGGTAAATTACTGTATTTCTTTGTAATACACTAATGTTTTGAAGTACTAACATCTACATTACAGTTTTACAGTTTTTTAGGGATTTTAGGGATACAACCTCCAGGGTAAATTTGGAATTGAAGCTTTCAGATATCTTATCTTATCTTATATTATAACACTTTTCATGTTGTTTTTTCGGTGGTCAAATGAGCATCAATGTGTGGATGTCAAATAGACGTCAAAGGTTTTGACATCAAATCTTTTTTTTTACATCAAGGTTGCCAAAAAAGCCAATCATTTGCATTTTTGACATGTTTTTGATGTGTCTTTGACATCATGGTGCCCCAAAAATCAATTATGGGACAGTCCTGTAATTTTTTACATATTTTGTGACGCCAATGTTAGATGTCAATATGATGTCGTTTTAACATCAAGGTAGTTTATGTACGTTTTAGGGATGCAAAATTTAATTTGAAATTGTCGTTTTCAAATGAAGAAAACTTATCTTATATTATATATAAGATATAGATAAGATAAGATATATTATAACACTTTTGTGTTGTTATTTTGGTGGTCAAATGAGCATCAATGTCTGGATGTCAAATAGACGTCAAGGTTTCGACATCAAATCGATTTGCATTTTTGACATGCTTTTGATGTTATGGGACAGTCCTGTAATCAATTATTGATGTATTTTTTTGATGCCAATGTTAGATCTCTATTTGATGTTGTTTTAACCAAGGTACATTTTAGGGATATAAAATGCAGTGTAATGTTTTCAGATGAACAAAACTTATATTATAACACTTTGTGTCATTATTTTGGTGGTCAAAATAACATCAGTGTGTGGATGTCAAATAGACGTCAAGGTTTTGACATCAAATCGATTCGCATTTTTGACATGCTTTTTGATGGGGTTTTTTTTACATCAAGGTGCCCAAAAAATGCATTATGGGACTGCCCTGTAATCAGTTTTTGATACCAATGTTAGATGTCAATTTTACGTCGTTTTGACATCAGGGTAGTTTACCTACATTTTAGGGATACAAAATCCAGTGTACATTTGTAATTGATTATGGGTCAGTCATTCATTCATTCATTCATTTTCAACCGCTTATCCGGGGCCGGGTCGCGGGGGTAGCAGTCTTAGGAGAGAACCCCAGACTTCCCTCTCCCCAGACACTTCCTCCAGCTCCTCCGGGGGGATCCCGAGGCGTTCCCAGGCCAGCCGAGAGACATAGTCTCTCCAGCGTGTCCTGGGTCTTCCCCGAGGCCTCTTCCCGGTGACGATCGGGTTGTCGTGGTCCTAACCTTCGACCACCACCCGTTCCACAATGCACCGGCCCCTTACGGCTCCCCCTGCAGGTGGTGGGGCTGCAGGAGGATGGTCCCACGTCGCTCCTTCGGGCTAAGCCCGGCCGGGTTCCGTGGGAAAAAACCCGGCCACCAGGCGCTCGGATACGAGCCCCAACCCCAGGCCTGGCTCCAGGGTGGGGCCCCGGCTGCGCCATACCGGGCGACGTCACGGTCCTCGATGTTCGTACACTCATAAGGGGTTTTTGAACCGCACTTAGTCTGACCTGTCACCTAAGACCTTTTTGCCTTGGGAGACCCTACCAGGGGCATTAGCCCCCGACAACATAGCTCTTAGGATCACTCAGGCACTCAAACCCCTCCACCACGATAAGGTGGCGGTTCATGGAGGAGGAATGGGTCAGTCATGTAATCAAATTTTGACTTATTTTTTGATGACAATATTAGATGTTGATTTGATGTCGTTTTGACACCAGGGTAGTTTACGTGCAGTTTAGGGTAACAAAATTCAGTGTAAATTTGGAATTGAAGTTTTTAGATGAATAAAACTTATATTATAATACTTTGTTTTTCTTATTTTGGTGGTCAAAAAGGCATTAATGTCTGGATGTCAAATAGACGTCAAGGTTTTGACATCAAATCAATTAGCATTTTTGACATGTTTTTGATGTTTTTTGACATCAAGGTGCCCATAAATTGCATTATGGGACTGTCCTGTAATTAATTTTTGACTTTTTTAATTAACGCCAATGTTAGATGTCAATTTGATGTCAAAACATTGACGTCTGTTTGACATCCACACATGACTGCCTTTTTGGCCACCGAAATTCGTTCATTCATTTTCATTTCGGCTTAGTCCCTTTATTAATCTAGGGTGGCCACAGCGGAATGAACCACCAACTTATCCAGCATATGTTTTACGCAGCGGATGCCCTTCCAGCTGCAACCCATCACTGGGAAACACCCATACACACTCATACACACACATACATACACTACTGACAATTTAGCTTACCCAATTCCCCTATAGCGCATGTCTTTGGACTTGTGGGGGAAACTGGAGCACCCGGAGGAAACCCACGCCAACACGAGGAGAACATGCAAACTCCACACAGAAATGCCAACTGACCCAGCCAAGGCTCGAACCAGCGACCTTTTTGCTGTGAGGCGATTGTGCTACCCACTACGTCACCGCGTAGCCGGCCACCGAAATAACAAAACAAAACTTATTTATTATAATATAAGATATATTATATCTATAGATTTTATTCCTCTGAAAACTTCAATTCCAAATTTACACTGGATTTTGTATCCATAAAATGTACGTAAACTACCTTCGATTTGCATTTTTAACATATATTTTTTATGTTTTTAATTTTTACATCAATATGCCCGTTGAGTTGCTCCTATCTCAAAAGTAAAGTCTATATAGTGTCTGTAGAATACCAGTTATAATGACCTTCTCAAGGCAGCATGACAAGTCAGAGACACTAAAAGTCATGATTATTCATATAATATTTTACAAAGCCTTCAACCAACCTTCCAACGTCCTCAGTCTGAAACTAGGATAAATATTGAGCATTTCTACTGTATTTACATGCCGGTGTAGCTGGATTAATGATGTCAAACAGCCCACAGTTGCCGGTTTGTGTGTCAGACGGGACAGAAACGCTTTGATTTTGAATTGTTTTACATTAATGCGTGTTGACGTCCCTCGGAGGCATACAAATTGCGGATGCTAGATAAGTTTAGCTGTATAGCTGTAAGACTGATTTCCCCAGCGTGTTGCTTGCGTTCCTGTGCTTATATCAGCTCGTGTGGCTTTTCTCAGTGATGTTTGAGATCAGTCATTGATCTGTGTTCCCTCCCATCTGTCCTGAATGAAGCTCTCAGTGGGAGGGAGTGTGTGTGTGTGTGTGTGTGCGTGTGTGCGTGCGTGTGTGTGTGTGTGTGTGTGTGTGTGCGTGCGTGCGTGCGTGAGAGAATTGAATTTAAAAGTGCCTTTCATTACAGTAAGTCACTCATTGTTAGCATACATGTACATTTCAACATGTCAAACATTGCATGAATACAGACAAAAATCACAAAATAAATAAATAAATAAGATATGTACAAACTAACTCTTCTTCAACACAATGCCCCATTTCTACATCATTTTGTCTAACTTTTTCATAAGTCTTAAAAACAACATAAGGTTTTTAAAACTTTTATTACAGTATACACATAAACACAACCATTACCTGCAGAACAACAACAACAACAACAACAACAACAACAACAACAACTTCTGGGTTTAACAGACTTTAAAACAAAAATACCTCATTTAAACCACTACAAGACCCATGATCATTTTGTTCTTTTCTTGGGGTATGTGTGTGTGCGTGCGTGCGTGCGTGCGTGTGTGCGTGCGTGCGTGTGTGTGTGTGCGTGCGCGTGTGTGCATGTGTGTGCGTGCGTGTGTGCGCGCGTGTGTGTGCGCGCGTGTGTGCATGTGTGTGCGTGCGTGTGTGCGCGCGTGTACGCGCGTGTGTGCGTGTGTGTGCGCGCGCGTCTGTGTGTGTGCTGGAGATGGAAGTGGACTCTTTCTTGACATATTGGACTTGACTATGATCAAATCCAATCTGTTTGAACAGACTGCAGTCTTCTGTCTGCTTGCTTTAACGTCTCTTTGCGTAACAGATGCATATGTCAGTGTTGGATGTACCTTCTCTGACCTACGATTCTCATGAAAAAAATATGGTAACTGCAGTAAAAGATCAGTATTGGATTTTCATGAACTGGAATTGGCAGTTCCATGAATTAAATATTGACTTAAGGCATGCAGGGCGACGCTTGTGGCGCAGTGGGTAGCACAATCGCCTTCCAGCTGCAACCCATCTCTGGGAAACATCCACACACACTCATTCACACTCATACACTACGGACAATTTAGCTTACCCAATTCTCCTGTACCGCATGCGTTTGGACTGTGGGGGAAACCGGAGCACCCGGAGGAAACCCACGCCAACACGGGGAGAACATGCAAACTCCACACAGAAACACCAACTGACCCAGCCGAGGCTCGAACCAGCGACCTTCTTGCTGTGAGGCGATCGTGCTACTCACTGCGCCACCGTGCTGCCCTCAAAAATATCAATTCACTTTTATGAACTAAATCAAATCAACATTTGGTATGAGCGCACTTTGCGTTTAAAACACTTGCCCTCAGTTTATCAGGAAGCTTTGCAGGTCGCTTTGCCGGCAGTTCTTCTGGATTTAGTTTGTCTCAGTGTCTTCATATGATTCCAGACAGACTGGATGATGATCAGATCAGATCTCTGTGCAGAGCACGTGCTGTTGGCAGACAATAATCTCACTGTACAATTACAATTAATCACAAAAGTAATGTTTGGAAATGTAAATTGTAGGGGTGTCAGAACTAATTGTTTCTTCGGTGCACCGCAATGCAGATGCGGACAGTTTGGTATCGGTTTAGTAATAGATCCTAACCGGTTATTACGTACTGACGTCATTTATCTCATATGCGCTATATTGCGGTAGCTTACTATGGGGAGGGAGGCGAGCACGAGTAATTAAAACACCCCAACTACTTAAAAACACAGAAATGCTGCACACGTTTCCTCTCCTCTCGGCTGCTACAGAGATACTTGTGGATCCAGACACGAGTGTGTCTGCAGAGCGAGTTTTCTCCACCGCGTCTATCACGGATCAGCTGTAATTGCCACTGCCGTTTATCAGTGTCAGTCATCGGTGAACAGCGCCAGAGCGTTAGAGCCAATCACAGCTCGACAACACCTAAAGAGCAAGCGGGATAATGTTTACATTAGTTTATTTGCTGTAAACGCTCATGTTGTTCTGTGCATGTATTTGAGTTTTGTTTGATACATTACAGGAGTGTTTTCTTGAGCAGGTCAAATGAAAGGTAACATATATCTGACTGCTCGTATTAAAGGACACGATTGTATTACAAATATATATTCATTTATTTTCTTTCCGGCTTAGTCCCTTTATTAATCTGGGGTGGCCACAGCGGAATGAACCGCCAACTTATCCAGCATATGTTTTACGCAGCGGATGCCCTTCCAGCTGCAACCCATCACTGGGAAACATCCATACACACTCATTCACACACATACACTACGGACAACTTACCTTACCCAATTCACCTATACCGCATGTCTTTGGACTTGTGGGGGAAACCGGAGCACCCGGAGGAAACCCACGCCAACACAGGGAGAACATGCAAACTCCACACAGAAACGCCAACTGACCCAGCCAAGGCTCGAACCAGCGACCTTCTTGCTGTGAGGCGAACGTGCTACCCACTGCGCCACCGTGAGGCCCTTACAAATATTATGTTAAATTATACATTTTAATACAAGAGTTCTGTGCTGTGAAGTAAAATATAAAATTGATGATGCACTGAGATATCGAATTGAACCAAATCGATGGCATGATAATCGTAACCGAACCGAACCGTGAGACCAGTGTAGGTTCACACCTCTAGTAAATGGATATAAACAAAAGCAGATCAGTCTAAATGGGTGCTCAGCCAAAGAAAAAGTGCACAAAATTCATAAAGGTGACAACATCAAAGCTCCAAAATGTCGGATGAAGAGCCGGTGTGCGCAAAACATCTCACGCTTTGTGACGTTAATAAATAATTTGTATTTTTGGAGCTTTTGGTGTTGCTGTTTTTATGAATTTTACAATGAAAAATATAGAAATAACTGACTTTAAACCTTTTTTTTGGTGAAAATACTAGTGGGCTAATACTTTTGCACAGTACTAAATATATATTTAT
>CAIGQW010033768.1:0-12247 GCA_903798125.1 Danio choprae
GATTGTGTAGACATGTTTTCAGACCCGATTGTGTAGTTGTGTTTTCTGAAATAGTCTTGTGTGTGTGTGTGTGTGTGTGTGTGTTTGAGCTGAATGATGGCTGCACTTCACCGCTGTGCAGAATGTCTGCATGCTGTCCTGCTGAGCCACAGATATGAAATGAAATGATAATAAATCCTCTCAGCTGCTCTTTCCATCTGAAACGATTAGCTGGTGACAAATGCCTCAGCTGTGGCCGTCTGTGCTCCGTCTCTCTCCGTCTGATTTATCTGTGTTTAATTATGAAGGCGTCGGAGCTCCAGGCAGAGGATAATGTTTTTCTGCACATCTTTCTGGATTGGGTTCCATAAACCAAAACACAGCTTTAAAATCAAGACTAAATATATCAACTACTAACTAATACCACTGCACCCTAACCAGGGCCAGAACCACTTCAACAGCAGGATTCCTGTGGTCTCTCGTGACGGTAGGAGATAAAGTCAATCACAGCTATACTGAACTGAACAGGAAGAAAACCAGCGTTCTGTATGAGCAGATCTCACCGATCAAACCTCACGCCTGAATCTCCATTATTCCCTGTTTCCTCTGTAAAGCCGATTCCACACCGTCTGCGCGGTGTAAAGCGCTGTAGATATAAAGATGTCTAGACTTGATTAGTAGAGTTGAGAAAGCATGAACCCCGTCACACACTTATCCTGTGACAGACACATGCATCAGACACTGAACACGGCGGACATGACTTTATATTGCACCCATTACTGAACACAGGTTCTGCCTCTGGAGTCCCGCTGCTGTATCTGTGTCCCGTACGGAGGCTCTGATGGGGACGTTTAGGCACCAGAGCCTTTAATGTCCCCATTCATTCTGCTGTGGGGTAATCGATGGCACTCAGGGCCGCAGCTAATGTGATTTATGAGCCTGTTTTTGCTGTTATGCTCCATGTACAAATTGTCTTTGGTGATGTAAATTTGCCATCTTCCTGCATTCTTGCTGACTCCAGGCCAGTTACGGATGTACGGATGTCATTTATTCATGTTTAGATGTTTCCTCTCTCTCGACACCTGCAAATCACATTATGCCAGAGACTAAAAGACACTTCACTTTATCTTCATCGGTTTACCACATGCATACATCGCTGATTTACTATCTTTGCTAAACAAACATGCTAAACACACTAAAGCTACCATTTTAACCTACATTCAATAAGACAGAGAGAAGTGTTGAGCCCGAAGCTCTTGGAGATCATCTCTCCGGGGTTTGTGTGTGCTTTTTAATAGATTGTGCTTGACTCATTTGCAGTCATATTAGATCAATATATGCTTTGCAAAATAGAAAGAAAGAATAATCCGGCGTATTGTCCACTCCTCATCAGACAATCAGTGTGTCATTTGACTGAATGTAAATCCACTATATTATCTACTGCATGCTCCAGAGGGTTAGGGAGAGGCAGCGATTGATCTGAATATCTGCTGCTGGTGCAGAGAGAGTTTGTTAACACTATTCTTTAGGAAGAAGAAGAAACACTTTACCAGTGTAAGTCTATGAGAACATAAAACACGATCTGTTTAAAAGAGAATTCAGTTCATCTTTATTTCTCCAGCGCTTTTACACTGTAGACTGTGTCGCAGCAGCTGAACACAGAAGTTCTAGTAAGCTGATACCGTGGTGGCCATGGAGGAATGGAGCGCATGAGACTGATTCCTGAAAGGCTTCAGTGATGAACAAGTCTACGTTTGATCCTGTGGGCCAGCCGGACCTCCCGCTGGTGCCCTACCCACACCTGCAGCTTACACGATGGATGTCCAGCTTCTCCAGCCCGGCGACTAGACTGCAGCTCCACATAGGAAGTTTGGCCAGAGGAAATGACCATGCCTAACATAGCCTGCTTTCTCTCCAGGTTTTTTTTTCCTTCACTTCGTCAATTGGTGAAGTTTTTCCTCCACTGTTGCCACTGGCCTGCTTGGATTTGTGGAGCTGCGCTTCGGTGGATTTGCTCTTCAGTGTTTGGACTTTCACCAGTGAAACTTAAGCCACACTGAACTGAACTGAACTGAACTAAACTCTAAAATGTGGACTTTAATTGAACTTGTTAAGCTGCTTTGACACAATCTACATTGTAAAAAGCGCTATATAAATAAACTTGAATTGAATTGAATTGAATAAACTGAAACTGTGTCAGTCCAGTGTTCAGAGCTGAAGTTCAGTTCAGTTCAGTGTGGTTTAATTTCCACTGCTGAAAGTCCAAACACTGAAGAGCAGATCCATCCATGTGCAGCTCCACAGGTCTCAAACCAAGCAAGCCAGTGGCGACAGTGGAGAAACAAACTTCACCAATTGACCAAAGTGAAGGAAAAAAACCTGGAGAGAGACCAGGCTCAGCTGGGCACGACCATTTCTCCTCTGGCCAAACGTCCTGTGCGGAGCTGCAGCCTAAGGAGAACCCTGAATGTCCATCGTGGAGAACTCCAGGTGTGAGAAAGAGAAGCATGTCGTCTCAGGTAAAGAGCTGTGAAGGCAATGCTCTCGCTAACCAGACTCCCTTTAAAGCATATCATGGAAAAATAGCAATATCACAACAGAAATGCTGATGAATTATGAATGCAGGAGCATTATGGGGTGGAATGAGTAACTTAAACGCCTCGTTTTATGACAAGTCATCTTTATTTCTACAGTGTAGATGGTGTCAAGCAGATGCAGAAAAGAGAATAAAAAGTCATAACAATATGTCAGCCTGTGGAACATCCGGCAGCAGGAGAGCGCTGGTGAATGCTAGTGTAGGTCTAGTTCATTTAACACATTCACAATCATAACACATTCAGGTCAGTTCAGTATAAACATCACTGTTGAAGGACGATCAGCTGAAACTCCTCCAACACGAGTTACTCGAGCAGCTATTGTCACTCTATTAAAACTCAAATCTAAAAATCACAAGACAGGAAGAGCTAGATAAGCGTATCGATACGTCTATATCAGCTAGAGTTGCTTCCTGTAGTAAGAGAACCTCTTCTTAATGTTATTCACTCTTCTTTATCTTTAGGCCATGTTCCAAACACTTTCAGGCTAGCTGTTAGTAAGCCTATTATGAAGAAACCACAACTGGACCCCAGCAGCTGAGCTCATTATAGGCCTATTTCAAATCTTCCATTTATGTCTACAACACTAAAAGTAGTGTCTGTTTCATTCAGGCTTCAGGCCTCGTCATAGCACAGAAACTGCTCTAGTGAAAATATCCAACAGTTTACTCGTAGCTGCTGACCTCAGTGCTGCATTCGACACTATTGATCATGATGTCCTCGTAGACCGCTTGAAGGTGCAGTAGGTGATTGTCTTCACAAACATGTTCTGTTGTGCTGGTTAAAAGTCTCTTCACATTCCAATAGTAATGATTAAAGTAAATGATCTAAATGTATTTTTATACCTGGCTAAGGCATAGGACAATAAATTGTTCATCCAATTAAAAATTCTGGCCAAAAATCACAATCTGTCAACAATTTGTACGTTTGGAATTGTAGTATTATTAAGTTTTCTAACTGGCGAATGATATGATCTAGTGTTATATGGTTGTCTGTGGTCATCTATTCCGTGTGTGTTCATAACTTCAGGAGGCATGGCTTCGGACGGCAGACAGGGACATATGTTCTCAATGCTATTTATGCTAAAGTTAGCATTATCCCAGATCTCCTACTGCACCTTTAAATTTTACAGGTGTTCAGGTTTAAGTGGTTTAAGTGACCGTCGCCAGTTTGTGAATATAAATGGACAGCTTTCACAAGTCAGGCCAGTGCAGTATGGGGTGCCTCAAGGGTCAGTTCTAGGCCCTTTGCTGTTTACAATATACATGCTACCCCTGGGAGACATTATTAGCAGACATGGGATCAGCTTCCACTGCTATGCAGATGATACCCAATTATATATTTCAACAAAACCTGATGAGACGTCTGAACTGTCTAAACTAACTGAGTGTATTAAAGATATTAAAGACTGGACGACCAACAATCTCCTTCTCTTAAACTCAGACAAAACAGAATTATTACTTATTGGGCCTAAATCCTGTACACAGCAGATCTCACAGCTCCACCTGCAGTTAGCGGGACACAGTGTTAGCATTAGCGCTACTGTAAAAGATCTGGCCGTTATATTAGACAGCAATCTATCTTTTGAAAATCATATCTCCCATGTCACAAACACCACCAATCTACAAAACATGCTGTCTATCTCAGATGCAGAAAAGCTGGTTCATCCCAATGTTCTCCTCCTCACACTGCTGCTGTTCAGTTGCGTATTGATGATCAAATATTGCTTATTACCTATAAAGCTGTAAATAATGGAGCTCCTGTTCATCTAACCGAGCTTCTGTCTCGCTACAGTCCAACCCGCTCTTTAAGATCTCTACACTCAGGGCTTCTGGTAGTACCTAGAATAGCAAAGTCCACTAAAGGAGGTCGAGCCTTCTCATTTATGGCTCCCAAACTCTGGAATAGCCTTCCTGATAATGTCTGAGGCTCAGACACACTCTCTCAGTTCAGAACTAGATTAAATACCTATCTTTATAGTAAAGCACACACACACTGCAGCACATCACTGTAGAATCAATCTAAAAGAGTTAAATGCACTCTTTCACATTACATTATTACTATAAATTATGAACAGCAGCTACGCTTATTCTGTTCTCTGTCCTCCATTTCCACCTGGGGAATTCCTGAGGCCTCCAGAGATTTACCTCACCTCACCTGGAAATAAAGCCATCCGGTTTGACTGATATGAACCAGATGAGGGGTTAATTATCAAACAAATCAGGACTACATTTAATTCGATGATTCAGTGTGACTGTGTGTGTTGGTTATATCTGTGATTCCCCATAATCAAGCACTTGTGACAGCCTTTATTTTCAAAAAAGAAAAAGGACCATGAAGAGAGACACTAGAGGCTAACACTGTTCAACATTTACCCTGATCTGGCATTCAGTCTGCAGCCGCTGCTCTCAGATAGTCACACATGTAAAAATACATCAGACTCATTTAAAGTCAGTGACCCTGAGCAGAAGAACCAGCCGCTGGCACAGCCGAACACACTCTCCTGCTACTCACAGCTTTTCTCCTATGTTTCTCCTCAACTATGTGTGTGTGCATATTTAATGTTGCTATGCTTGAGCATAAAACCTTTTTTTACCCAAACAAATAACACTATTTGAGTCTGAATCAGAGAGATTGTGTCAGAGGAGAGAAGGCAGAGGGAGATGGAGCGCGCGCACACACACACACACACAACCTCATTAACACACATATGGAAAAGGAGGGAGGGAGAGTGAGAGAGACGGGATTCTTCCCTTACACCACCAGCGTTCCTCATATTCCTGATGCAGCAGAAGAGTGTGTGTGTGTGTGCTGGAGGAGGAGCAGCAGAAGAGTGTGTGTGCCGATAGAGGAGCAGTGATGCACAGACGGATGCTAGCGTCACGCTCAGATCTGACAGACGAGTGCGCGCATCTGCATTCACAGGACAGAGAGACACACACACACACACACCAGCCGCTGAGGAGAACACCTACACACACTGATGCTTTAACACAACAGTAAGTGGATTTTCATCTAAAATAACTCACCTGCTCTTGCTGTAAGTTTCCATGCTAAAGCACAAGATGACAGTCTCCAGTCTCCAGCAGCGTTTCTGCACGGATTACATCTGAGGATTTAGTGGAACTGTGAAGAGACAAGTCTGACCACTGGATGAGCAGCTGAAGAACCGTGTGTGTCTGACACTGTTTATGTGGATTACAGCCTGGTTTGGTCTGGTCAAGCACACACACACACACACACACACACACACTCTGCTCGTCATCATGATCTTCAGCTGGTGTGTGTGTGTCTCCTTAGAGCGGACACTGAACGCTGAATGTGTGTGTCTGGCTGAAGGACACAAACTACCGTGCAGCGGTGCTATGGAGCAGTGAGTGTGTGTGCGCTCAGCATGGTGCCGCCACCGGCCCCCAGTAAGCCGCACGTGTGCCTGTTGGCCGCCATCATCATGGGCAGTATGGTGCTGCTAGATGTGTGTCTGGTGCAGCAAAGCCGCGGGCCGCGCCGCATCGGGATCGGTCTGATGGTGAGCGTGGGGGAACTCTGCTTCCTCATCGTGCTGCGCTACGT
Source organism: Danio choprae (assembly GCA_903798125.1). Lineage (NCBI taxonomy): Eukaryota > Metazoa > Chordata > Actinopteri > Cypriniformes > Danionidae > Danio > Danio choprae. The sequence continues at coordinate 6,147 of CAIGQW010033768.1, forward strand.
GGCCGTGTGGGTCGGCGCCGAGGTCAGGACCGCCAAACGGGGATACGCCATGATACTTTGGTTCCTGTACATTTTTGTGCTGGAGATTAAGGTGTACTTCATCTACCAGAACTACAAGGCTGACCGCAAGAGTCTGGACGCTCTGGCCCGTAAGGCACTGACGCTGCTGCTGTCTGTCTGCGTGCCACTGCTGTTCCTGGTCCTGGTGGCCGTGGACCATATGCAGTATGTCACGGCGTTTCGAAAGAAGGAGGAGATCCGGAACCGGCTGTTCTGGGTAGTGGTGGACCTGCTGGACGTGCTGGACATTCAAGCCAACCTGTGGGAGCCGCAGAAGAAAGGGCTGCCGCTGTGGGCGGAGGGCCTGATGTTCTTCTACTGCTATATTCTGCTGCTGGTGCTGCCCTGTGTGTCCCTGAGTGAGATCAGCATGCAGGGCATCAATATCAGCCCACAGAAGATGCTGCTGTACCCCATCCTGAGCCTGGCCTCCATTAATGTGGTCACGCTGTTCATCCGCGGGGGAAACATGCTGCTCTACAGGGACAGCCGCGTCTCCGGAATCCTCATGGCCAAGAACATGCTGGCCATCGTCCTGAAGACCTGCAGCTTTGTGCAGTACCGCAGACAGCTCCAGAGCGCCCCCGCCTGCCTCACGCTGCAATTACAGAAGAACTGTGTACCGACCTCTCGAACCATACACACACCGGCGCAGGAGCACACAGCACTGCCCGAGGTCACCGCATGCCAACATACGTGACACAAACACACACAACACAGGGATACACAACACACACAAGTAGACTCTGACAGAGCAATGTGGATGTGTGCTACAAATGTGTTCGCTTCATTATTTTAGGTAACCTCCTACACACATATATGTACACATTGTGAACCACTCCACTTTCTGAATACACCTCATCTTCTGAAAATGAAGGTAATCTGGGTCCAGCTCTTTAATACACCATCTTACCTCAAGCAGGAGTTTAAAACGCCTGTGTAAATGTGTGTGTGCAAGCACGATATGAACCACAAATGTTTTGTTATATTACAGTAGAGGTTTTGCCACTGACTGATTTTTTGGAGGGTTAGGGTTGGTTCTGTATGTCTGTGTTCAGAACAGTCACCAGTGAAGAGTTTGGGTTTGGCTCATGTGAACTGGTTCAGCATACTGGAGGTAATGAATAGGATTTCTGCAGACTGGTGTGAGGGATTCTGTGGGCTCGTTAAACAGCTTCTGATGAGATTGAGTTGATGTGTCTCGAGGGGAGTTCATTAGTAAAGCATTTCTTTGCCTTTTCTTTTTTCCTTCATGTAATATTGTCTAAAACCCTCCACATATAAGGAGAAGAACAAGAACAAAATCCCAGTCTAAAAAGGAGGAAGGGAGTTTTACATGTGATGCTTAAAGAGTTGTTTGTGTATATATACAGTATAGATGTATATGATAGTTGTGTTTGTTACAGCATGTTTCTCTCAGGTCAGACACACACATGTACTGATTACAATGGAGATCAAGTAGATCTCATGCCGTAACTGCTGTTCTGATGAGGGCTTTTAAATAAACATTCCCAAAAGAAAATGAGCGCTTCATTATTTTTAATGTCCTTTGGTCAGCCGTCTACAGTACTTTCCTCTTCTCCAACACCATTTATCTGGAAATGCTCAGTTTGGTGTTTAGTGAATGAAGGCAAAGCTTGTGTCGTACGCGACTGTTGAAGAAGAAGATGATGATGATGATGATGATGATTTAATTTGATGCCGTGAATACTGTGTAAATAAGCCAGCTAGTGTGGAGATGAAGGAAACCTGCCTCTGCTTGCATTATAATGGGAAAGCAGACAGAATCTGGCAGAATGGTGAAAACTGGAGCATGTCAGAACACTGATGAAGATGACGTCCTTGAGGAAAGGAAACATGTTTCTGCAGAGACACTTATAAGTCTACATGAAGTTTCCTAATTGGGTGCATTTGTTGATTTAATGAGGAATGTGTTCAGTAAATTGACTTCATGTTGACTTTATGCATTGATTTCATTGATAAAGGTTTGGTGTTGACAGTGTTTTTAGTTCTTTAGCAGCTCTGTATGTGTGCATCCCCTTAATTGTCCCCACATAAGATGGATGCTCAGTGGTGGTAATTATCTCAGGTTATTTTTGTCACCATTAAAACTAATTATGAAAGTCTTCTTCATGGTGATCTATAGAGCTGCTCCGCTTCAACACATAACAGGCACTGTTAAACAGCAATAATTCAGGCGTCCATTTGTTGTGCTAATTATAAACCAACATTCATTTTTGCATACATTTAATGTGTGAAATCTACTATTGCCTTTCATTGATCAGTAATGTATATTCACAGCACGATGGATACTTTAATCAGCTGATCACATTCTGCCGTATTCTAGTAGCCATCAGTACAAGCATAACGCTCTGAAAGATCCACTATTGGGACTCAGACAAGAGCATCACATTTTCTGATTGAGGATATATGATTGCAGTATATTATTACACTCAACTCCATTCAAGCCAGTATTATTACTCCACCTGTTGTTTATGGCGGTCGGCATTCAGGCTTTGAACAGGAGCTGCAGGTCAGATACACGTTTCTCCTAAAGCAGTTCAGTTCAACGTTTATTTACGGAGTTTTTTGGAAAAGATGTCATCAGACTGGGGCGAGTTATGAACAATAATACAGTCACTGGACCGTTTGCATACGAAACTAAACATAAAGATGTGTCTAAACTGCTTCAGAACCAGGAGTGGTCTAATTCTGCTGAGAGGAGAAAGCCGAGACTGGAGCGGTGCAAACTCCTGATCTCCTCTAATCTCTCTGATAAAGACTCTTGTCTGTCTCCTGAAGTCTGTCCCTGAACATGAAGTCTTCTGTTAAAAACTCCTTCAGTTAGTGAACTGCAGTCGCCGCTTTGATGATTTTACACCGCTTTAATATTCACAGCCTCTGGGGAAGGAGAGGAGCTCCTGAAAAACCCAAAGTCATCACAGTTCATCTTGAAAATTGCACAGATAAAGGTTTGGGGATTTTCCCTCAGGGAAGTGTTCTGCTATCTGTATAATCACACTGGGTTAGTTTATGCAAATATCTGGAGTCAACAGACGGATAAGATCTTGAGGGATTACGCTCACGGTGCTAAGAGTTTACACACACTCTCCTCCACTGCTCTGAACGTTCTGTCTCTCCGCTTCTTTAACACGCCACATGAACCGCCATTCAGTTCAGCTTATGTTAACTCAGGAAAATGCATTTAAGCACAAAATATATAGATCTAGTGTAAGTGGTACATTACAGTCTAACACGCTGAACTAATTATGTAAAGCTGATGAGAAATGTTCAGTATCAGCCATTAAATAAACATTAGAAGTGGATCAAACCCTTTCACCACAGTTGTCCTAACAGCATTGACCCGTACCCATTCCCGTTTTATGACCATTTTGAAAAACGATTGGGATCCACTTTAAATGTGGACTACTGTATATGTCCCGGCTGTGTGTTTAAAATGGCGCTTCTCTGTTTTCATTCCCCTGGCTCATGCTAGTGATGCTTCTCTGTAAACCAGTAGCGTTCAGCGGCGCCTCTAGCTCCCCTCTTTAGTACCGTTCTGCTGTAGTGGTGCTCTTTGGAAAGGGTACCCGAAAAGGGCTTCGGTTTGCTTTTTTTTGGGACCTTTGACAGTGGAAAGTGTACCGTACTGTACCGCGCTCATGCATGTCCCGGTGCTGTGAAAAATGGACACGGCAGACACTCGTGATGCTCCGGGACGGTTGAACTCCATCAGTTTGCTTTCGCTGCTTTATCTGCTCTCTAACAGCCCCATCACAGCCGAACGGCTTTAAGCATGATGTGCTGTTGTTCCACATTCTGCAGAGCTATTTGCATAATGTACGCACACATTCAATGTACCCTCGTTAGCTGTTTATTATTATGTATGGTGTTGTAAAGCAGATTTAAGCAGTGCTGTGTGTGAGCGGTGGTGCACAAGTGTTGTTGCCATAGAAACACATGCGTTCTAATTCCACCATCAGTTTACATGTAACTCATGGCAGAGCAGAGAAATACACTCCTCATCAAATCCTCATCACACGGATGCTCACAACTCCACATTCATAATTATGCATCATGGTCAAAACGACAATAATCGAGTGTGTTTGAACAGCAGTTTTCATAGCACATCTCGAAGCAGCTTCAGAGAAACTCACGCGATGAGTGTTCGAGAAGACAAGCGCAACATTATCCTGAGATATCCTCCAGACGGATCATCATTCAGCATCAGTGTTCTCCACCCTGAGCCCACAGCCCCAAACACACTTTAGTAAATGCAGAAACACTGAGCTCCATCCGGAGACGTTCTCGGCTCCCAGAGAACCACAGACGGAGAGACTGCCATAACTTACACATTATAATGAACCACACTACACAGCTTCATCTCACAAGCCCACATCAGCAGAAGCTGGGCCCGCATGGGAAGCACAGGTAAACAAAGAGAGCAGTGGTTTCTGAATGTACTTTGACTTGTGTTTGGCTGTTGATGTTTAGTCTGCTCATCTTCAGTTCATGTGTAAATCTCCATCCTCTCCTGTCCTTCAGACCCGCAACACACTCCAGAAGCAGCTCAGGGCAGTGATCAGGTGATCTGCTGAATGATGATGTGATGTGACACAGGTGATCTACAGGTGATTGTGATCATGATCTGCTACTAAAGCAGCATCAGGAAAGGTCCTGCAGGAGCAGAGATGGGCCGAGGATCGCCAGTGTCCACACATACAGGAGGAAATGATGGAAGTGTTTACAGCAATGTTCCTCAGAGAAAGAGAGGAAGACGTGTGGATATTTCACCTTCATCACTGCAGAACATCATTAAAGACTGAAGGAATCTGGAGGAGTTTCAGTGCGTAAAGGACAAGAGCGCAAGCCTAAGCTGAACAACCGTGACCTCCGACCCCTCAGGGGGCGCCGCATCAACAATCCTCATTCATCTATAAGCCAGATCACCACATGGGCTCAGGACTACTGCGGTAAACCTGTGTCAAGCCCCACAATACAGAGTTACATCCACAAACACCAGTGAAAACTGTACTGTGCCAAGAGGAAGCCCTATGTTAACAGTGTCCAGAAGCGCTTCTCTGGGCTCGGAGGCATCTGGGATGGACCATCACACAGTGGACACGTGTACTGTGCTCAGATCAATCAGTGTTTCAGCTGTTTCTGGGAGAAATGGACGCCGTGTGCTCCAGACCAAAGAAGAAGAGGATCATCCAGACTGTTACAGCAACAAGTCCAGAAGCCAGGCTCTGTCATGGTCTGGGGTTGTGTCGGTGCGCTTGGCAAAGGTAACCTGCTCTTCTGTGATGCTCCATTAATGCTGAAGTACAGAGAGATGCTGGAGCACAATATGCTGATCTTCTCCAGGGACGCCGCATTCTGCACACATTACACAGTCCTGCAGCAGAGGAGGAGGATACTGGTACTTGACTGGCCTGCTGTTTGGTGCATTTTAAAGAGCAAATGCGAAAGTAGACCCATCACTATACTGGGGCATTAGGATCCGACACAGCTTAATACATCAAACGGTTTCTGATGATGTGTGTGTGTAAAGCATCTGTAACTCCTCCGATGATGTGTGTGTGTGTGTGTGTGTGTGTGTGTGTGTGTGTGTGTGTGTTCGTGTGTAAAAGCATCTGTAACTTCAAACACAGGACTGCAGATGCTCATCTAAACTCTCATTACACACAGACACGCACGCACACGCACACACACACACACACACACGCGCACACACAAGAAGCCGTCAGCAGAGCGCAGCTACTGAATAATGTGTGTTTTCTTTGTGTTATTGATCTACGCTGCAGGTAAATGATCTTCCTGCCTCGAGTGTTTGGGAGAAACTAGCAGGTCTGTAAATTCTGTTGTACACTGTAAATATAAAAGAGAGATGCATGTTTAACAGTATGAACTCAAGCCAGTGTGATTTGCTCTTGACAATATAAGTGTAAGAAACCCCTCCTTGTACATAACAATGGTTAAAGCTACAGACGTGCAGTGTTCGAGAGGCAGTGTTCGAGAGGCAGTGTTCGAGAGGCAGT
>CAIGQW010033777.1:615-10967 GCA_903798125.1 Danio choprae
CTGTGTGGAGTTTGCATGTTCTCCCCGTGTTGGCGTGGGTTTCCTCCAGGTGCTCCGTTTCCCCCACAAGTCCAAAGACATGCGCTATAGGTGAATTGGGTAAGCTAAATTGTCCGTAGTGTATGAGTGTGTATGGATGTTTCCCAGTGATGAGTTGCAGCTGGAAGGGCATCCGCTGCGTAAAAACATATGCTGGATAAGTTGGCGGTTCATTCCGCTGTGGTGACCCCAGATTAATAAAGAGACTAAGCTGAAAAGAAAATGAATGAATGAATAATATAATATAGGACGGCGCGGTGGTGCAGTGGGTAGTGCTGTCGCCTCACAGCAAGAAGGTCGCTGGTTTGAACCTCGGCTGGGTCAGTTGGCATTTTTGTGTGGAGTTTGTACATTCTCTCCGTGTTGGCGTGGATTTCCTCTGGGTGCTCCAGTTTCCCCGTCAAGTCCAAAGACATGCGCTATTGGTGAACTGGGTAAGCTAAATTGGCCGCAGTGTATGTGTGTAAATGGGTGTGTATGGATGTTTCCCAGAGATGGGTTGCAGCTGGAAGGGCATCCGCTGCGTAAAACGTATGCTGGATAAGTTGGCGGTTCATTCCGCTGTGGCAACCCCAGATTAATAAAGGGACTAAGCCGAAATGAAAATGAAGTGTATGTGTGTGAATGAGAGTGTATGGGTGTTTCCCGTTACTGGGTTGCAGCTGAAAAAACATATGCTGGAATAGTTGGCGGTTCATTCTGCTGTGCCGACCTCTGAAATAGAGACTAAGCCGAAGGAAAATGAATGAATAAATAATATAATATATTATAATATAATATAGGGCCTCACAGTGGCGCAGTGGGTAGCACGTTCGCCTCACAGCAAGAAGGTCGCTGATCGCTGGTTCGAGCCTCGGCTGGGTCAGTTGGCGTTTCTGTGTGGAGTTTGCATGTTCTCCCTGTGTTGGCGTGGGTTTCCTCCGGATGCTCCGGTTTCCCCCACAAGTCCAAAGACATGCGGTACAGGTGAATTGGGTAAGCTAAATTGTCCATAGTGCATGGGTGTGTATGGATGTTTCCCAGAGATGGGTTGCAGCTGGAAGGGCATCCGCTGCGTAAAACATATGCTGGGTAAGTTGGCGGTTCATTCCGCTGTGGCGACCCCAGATCAATAAAGGGACTAAGCCGAAATGAAAATGAATGAATGAATGAATATAATATAATACAGTCACTTTTTGGATTTAAGCAAGCAAATAGTTGTAGTTGCAGTGTGTAGCTTTTTATTTATGGAAAGGCATATCCAATGGTCTTGTTCCAGATTCATCAGACACAAATTGCAAATGAAGCATTCATTTTTACACATGAATTTATAATCAGTTTACCTAAACCCTAAAAAATGAACTGTCTTTGGTATGTTCGTGATTCTTCTCAGAGTCACATAGTGAGCATCTTTAGAATTATCTTTAGTATTAATTATGGTGTGTACAATATAATTAAGGTGCTTCAACTAAAACCATTTATTTTGTGCAAATTTTCGACAACAGCAATGATTGTTGTTGCTTGGAGAAAGATTACAACTAACATTTCTAAAGGTTACAGCAGTCAAAAATGAGCATGAAGTAATCAAGGTTTGCCAGTTATTTTCAGTTTAGATCAGGACTCTGGGCTGACATTTCATTATTTCAGTGGGTTCAGCTTCAGTGAATGGATTTACCTGTTCTGCTGTGCGACGGAGTGACTGTCCTGCATGAAAACTTATAGCTGATTAGGCGATGAATGAAAGGAAGGATCCACATGTTGGCGAAGGAGCTTCTGATAAACATTTGCATTCACTCTGTCATGTACGGTAGTATATGTAGAAAAGGACAAACTCCTGCTGCAGAAAACACCACCAAACGATGACACTTCCTGCTTCACCTTTCGTTTACACACATTGGGTTCAGTCTTTTTCCAGTTTGATGACAAAAATAATGTTTCCCATTATTTCCCACATAAGTGAACTTGAGACCTGTTCCCTGTCCACACATCATGCTCCTCAGTAAAAATTTAGTCTGGTCCTTTGTTTCCTTCTGCTGATGAGAGTTTTGGTCACTGCAGGGGTTTCAGTACAAATTCTTTTAAATCTTAGGACACTGCATCCTGAGACAGATCCTTACCCTGTTCAGAACTGAACTGGTAATCAGTTCCAACCACATTGAGATTTTCTACTTTATCTTGTCCTTTGGGAATTTGTCTTTCATGGACGACCACCTTATTAGGGGGATCTTGAATGAGTTAGTGAGAATATTTTAGAAATCACAGATTGGGACCTACCAATTTATTTTGCTGTGGCTTAAAGGGTCTTTATCCCTTTGGCTTTCATCTGGACAACCTGCTGTCTGTGGGTTTCAGTCACTTTGGCTCACCATCTTGCAAAGTCAGTAAAAACAAGAAAGTTAAAATCTGCGCGAACTGGACGCTGCTGAGACTGTTGCTTCAGTATGCTGATGTACTTTCAACTGAAATGGAATATTGAGAAGGGGCGGGGTCTTCTTTTTGCAAATCATTCTAGAGTAGCAAACTAATGGTAAAGGGGCGTGGTTAAGAATAATGTGGCTGAAGCCGTTGAACTAATGTCAAGAAGGACCACCACTCCAAACACAGAAGCAAATGATGGTCTGACTTTGAAGAGTACCAAAACAAACATTTTTTTCAGTGGACTAACTTGCACAATTACCTAAAGAATAACAAGGTGCGCTAGCAAAATAAACATTGTAAATTTCACTCAATTTGTGTGAAGGTGAGTTTGACATTCACTAAACGTCAGCATATTCACAGGCTTTAAAGGGCTTCAGGATGAGATTAGTTTCAATTAAATAGGGTTTGTCAAAATTAAGTCAATTTCCAACAGGTTCTAGATTAAGACCAATAACCAGGAGAAATGTCATTGTGGATCTAGTTTTTTTTTTTCAAATATCTAATTTACTGGCGTCACGGTGGCCTCAGTGGGTAGCACGATCGCCTCACAGCAAGAAGGTCGCTGGATTGAGCCTCGGCTAGGTCAGTTGGCATTTCTTTGTGGAGTTTGCATGTTCTTCCAGTGATCGCGTGGGTTTCCTCCTGGTTTCCCCCATAGTCCAAAGACATGCGGTATAAGTAAATTAGGTAAGCTAAATTGTCCATAGTGTATGTGTGTGAATGAGTGTGTACGGATGTTTCCTAATGGTGGGTTGCAGCTGGAAGGGCATCCGCTGCGTAAAACATATGCTGGATAAGTTGGTGGTTCATTGCGCTGTGTCGACCCCTAATTAATAGAAAAGAAAATGAATGAATGAATCTCATTTACTTTTTTTTATACAGTATTTCAGAATGTACCTCATAAAATATGAAATATGCAAAACTGCTATTTTCCACCTGTAAGAATAGCCTGCAGGACTAAGCAGGAAACAGGACTTAGCAGAGACCCCAAAATTTAGGAAATTTTAAGTTGATCTCTAATTTTGATTCTCGACAAAACAACTTTTTTCCCCCTTCGTTATATTTACTTATATCCATCTCATCTGACAGACTTTTATGCCATTTTGTCAGTAGACATCCAGCCATAAAACCATAATGGCTGAGATTATAGCCATATTGCTCATTTGCACTCCTTTCCTCGTAGGCCAGCCAGGTTTAAGGGAACATAGTTTGATGGTCACATCAGCAGATAGTGGACATCTGTTTTGCTCGGGGAGCACCGTTGCTCTTTATGTGACTAGATTATCCCTTCATTAAAGAGAATATCACTGCCATGAGCCCATTAAACTGGAGATGTTAAGAGACAACAGCTTGTCCTTAAGGATGTAATTTAATTCCAGATTGGTGCAGTAAAGCACCTAAATACCTGCTGGCCTTTGCTTTTGCGACCAAACTTGTTTGACTTGAGGGGATCGAGTGAAGTTGGGTGGGGTTTGGCGCTCCGTCCCACAGGCCGCCATAAAATGGATTCGCGTCTCTTTGAGGAAATCAGACGTTCGCGGGCTGGAGATAAAAGGACCTGAGAAAGACACTTGGCGCGCGTCACTGAAGTCACTATGAAGAGCATGTGTCGTCCGGCCGTCCTGCTGCCGGTTCTGCTGCTGTGGGCTGTGTGTAGTGTGTGGAACGTGCAGGCGGATGTCAGAACGGTGAAGCTGTGCGGCAGAGAGTTCATCCGCGCGGTCGTCTACACCTGTGGAGGCTCCAGGTGGAGGAGGCTTAGCAGCCCGCAGGATGGAGAAGGTGAGTTTGACACATTCACTAAATATCAGCACATTCACGGACTTTTAATGGATGAGTTTAGTTTGTTTAAGCTAATGATAGAGGCACTTTTGGTTGCACTTTAATTTTTGTAGAGGCAGGAAGGGGTTTATTATCCATTTAAGTACATAAATAACATATGCCGAACAGGACTCCAAAAAAGTGCTAGTATTTATTTATTTATTTATTTATTTATTTATTTATTTATTTATTTATTGTCAATGTAAATTCATTATAGTTTTTTAAAGTATTTTTTATTTATCTATTATCGGTCACGTGAATAGCTACAATTAGCTATTAGAGATAGAAATAGCTACATGTACACAAAGTAAAATTTAGCATTTTTAGATATGCTAATAGTTTTAACACGATATTTAATGTGAAATGACTATACTTTAGTTTGATTTTTGTTATTAATTACAACCATGTCGTCCTGTATTCATAACTAAAAGGCTTGAAGTCATTCAAAGAATTGTTAATCCATTTAGCCTAAAATAGATGAAAGATATTTCATAAATGAAGAAAAATATGTCATATTTAATAATATAGAAAGATATATAATGTTATTATTTTCATATATTGTAATATACTATGTTATATACTAATAAAATTCCATTCTATTAAGGGGTATTTTAGTATTGTAATTATTGTGTTTATATTTTAATATTTTTTTGTTCTCATTTTAAATTTAAAGCACTACTTTGTATTTTATTATTATTTTCATATACAGTGCTCAGCATATATGAGTAGACCCCCCACAAATCTCTCATTTAAATGAATATTTTCTAGAGGATGCTTTACAATATTGTATTTGTGCATATACATTAGTTTAGTCAGTACTGAAGCCAAATCTGGAGCTAATCTTACAATAATGGTTCAAAAATTAGTAGCTCAAATTTATATGTTAGGGAAAATATTAAATAAAATTTTCAAAAATATAAAAAATCAAGAGAAGCAAAAGATATCTACAATTTTGTTGAATATTTGTAGTTTGTAATTTATTTTGCAATATTTCGCATGAGTTTAAATGTATTATCTTTCCATTTCTAAAGATGTTCTGTGACCAAAATATTATTTTAAGAAATATATCTGTTTAATAAATCTGCTTTGTTCAAATGCACCAATATATATTACCCATATTCACTGAGAAATGGATATTCTATATATATTCAATTTCAAAATGTGGTGTACTCATATATGCTGAGCACTGTACTTTATTTTTTTTCATTTGAGTTAATTTTGTCTTAATTTGAACCAAATAAAAGTTAGAAATTCTTTTTGACAACTAACTGTTTTTATTGTTATATTTTATCATTACTATTTATTTTATTGTAAATTTATTTTCTTTCTAGCAGCAAACATGATTTTACGTTTTTAGTTTTTTATTATTAATGTTGTTTTAGCAAATGACTCTAAAAAAATTCATTATAGTAAGCTAACTTTTAAAAATATTTAATTTAAAGTCAAATTACAAAGAGATACATTTTAGGCAACTAGCCGAAATGAAAACATTGTATTTGTTTTCATTTTAAATCAGATTTCTGTTTTCTGGGAATTGCTAACTTTTCTGGCAATTTTCTGGTTTATTTGTTTTCAGCAGGGGAAAAATAACTAAATGAATAAATTGAGTGACATGAGGTGCTTTCTTTGCAAATAGCCGCTATTTGTATAAGAATGTAAGCGTATCTTCTGTCTGAGCCGTCAGTCCTGATGATATTCAACAGAGCACTGCTTTAATTGTATCAGTAAGCTCAAGTCTCCTCCAGTTGGCAGCAGAACGTCTGGTTAAATTAGTTTCCCATTAGACTGACACAAGTTGAGTTAAAGCAGAAAAACTTCTGTGTCATTTTCACAGCGCAGCAAACAGTTCTGTCCATCACTTCACTCCAGAGCTCGCTGCATACTGTATGTCTTTCAAAACACTGGAGACCAGACATCTGCCAATTTTAAGATTTTGGGCGTTTATTCATTGATTCATCATTCATTTTCTTTTCGGCTTAGTCCCTTTAATAATCTGGGGTCGCCACAGCGGAATGAACCGCCAACTTATCCAGCATATGTTTTACGCAGCGGATGCCCTTCCAGCTGCAACCCATCACTGGGAAACACCCATACACTCTCATTCACACACATACACTACGGACAATTTAGCTTACCCAATTTACCTATATCGCATGTCTTTGGACTTGTGGGGGAAATCGAAGCACCCGGAGGAAACCCACACCAACACGGGGAGAACATGCAAACTCCACACAGAAATGCCTACTGACCCAGCCGAGGCTCGAACCAGCGACCTTCTTGCTGTGAGGCGATTGTGCTACCCACTGCGCCACCGTGCAGCCCATTTTGGGCATTTAATCGTTTGTTTATTTTTTCAATCTAATTTTAAAAAAACATCCAAAATGTACTTTTATGTTTTTCTTTTGTTGCACTTTATTCGTTTTGTGTTAGTAGATATTAATTACAACACTCAAGGAACCTAAAAATGAGCACATTACACTGATTTTAAATTCTTTGCATTGGCGCCCATGTCAGATTATGTGGTGACTTTACCAGTTCTTATGCTCACATATATCTGTCAGTACTTTCATCTTTATATACAACCAAGCGTCATTTACAATCCTCACAAGCTGATTCATTGGTAGTTACACAAACACAGTTGCGCTTCCTCTTCAAATTATGCCCTAGTATTTTTAAATGTTACATAAAAACTTAATTTTTTTTAGGTTCGCTTTTTGTTGATTGTTTTGATTCTTATATCATTGTTTTAATTGGTTGTCGTGTATTATATTATTATTAATTATATTATTATCCCCTGCTGGAACAGCTTTTCATTCATTCATTCATTTTCTTTTCGGCTTAGTCCCTTTATTAATCTGGGGTTGCCACAGCGGAATGAATCGCCAACTTATCCAGCATATGTTTTACGCAGCGGATGCCCTTCTAGCTGCAACCCATCACAGGGAAACATCCACACACACTCATTCACACACATACACTACGGACAATTTTTAGCTTACCCAATTCACCTATATCGCATGTCTTTGGACTTGTGGGGGAAACCGGAGCACCCGGAGGAAACCCACGCCAACACGGGGAGAACATGCAAACTCCACACAGAAATGCCGAGGCTCGAACCAGCGACCTTCTTGCTGTGAGGCACTGCGCCACCGTGAGGCCCATTGGAACAGCTTTTAAATTGTTAAATTACAATATCTTTTAAGGTCAACATTATTATCACCTTTTTGAATATATAAATATATAGACAAAAATAGTCTCATTAAACAGCATTTGGGAAATCTCAATAATTTTGCCTTGAAATGTATAATCTGAAGGTTTTTACAGATGGATATACTCATATTATACTCATATTTTGCCTTATTATATAATTTTTATTCTACAAAAAGTAGTGTCTCTCTGGGTGTTCATAGTATTTTCTAATTCCTAAAATCCAATAATAAAAAAAAAAACTTAGCCTCTAATATGGGTATTAGTAAACAAGTCAGGTTCAAAATTCCTGTTTTAGATTTTTTTGATCTAATCTTCAGATTTTTTGAAAAGTCAGGTCCAAAATTCTTGTTTTAAATTAAAAACAAAATCTTTATTTCAGATATTTTTCAGTTATTTCTTTTTTTTTTTTTGTGAAACAAAAAAAGTATTTTAAACCTGACTTTATCTAGCTCAGATTTTTGTAAAACGAAAACAAATTTTATTCAGACTTTTTTGTGTAATATTCAGATGCGCTAAATGTATGCAAATTAGCACATATTTCAATAAACAACACCCCATTTGCATATTTAAACTATATTTTAGAAAACTTGTAATCCAAAATTATTTTGTGGAGTTCATTTTTCATTTTCTGTGTCTCGTCTGAAATATTTCTCCAAATGCAAGCTTCTGAATCTTCTGTTTTGTTTGAATGTAGAGTAATGATGTGTTTGTGTCTGTTCAGGTTTTCTGAATGCAGGCATCAGCAGCTCAAGTGTTGAGGATCTCGGTGAAAGTCTGGACTCTTCCGTGAGCAGACGAGACCTCGATAGCGTTTGCTGTCAGTTTGGATGTAAGAAAAGTGACCTGACGCTTCTCTGCTGAGCACCGACTCTACTTTACACTTTTCTCTTCCTTTTCTTACACATTATTGAGTTCAGGTGAATATGAACGCTTCTCTATAAAGTGCACTTTCAGTTGTTATAACCACATCAATTGCAGACAGATTGTGTCCGTTTACATTATTTGGATTTGATCTTTCTTCTATACTTGTACTTAAAAAAAAAGATGTTTAACAGTTAAATTGTGTGTTGGTGGAAGGCAGTAATCATTTGTTTTAATTGTACGTTGTATTTTGAAAACTTTGTGAATAAATATTATTGCATAAGCATCGTGTTCATATCGTCAATATAACTTCACAATATGTTATTTTACTTTCTATTGGATCAAACTGAGAAATCTGGTTAAAATTTGTAATAATTATTTAAGGAAAAACATCTTTCACTATTTAATGGTTTAGAATATCAATTGCTAAAATGACGATACAATACTATAATCTATCACATAATTTTATGAATTAATATTCAATTTAATATTATTGGATTATTATTAATATTTTTATAAATATTAATTTATTATGGGCCTCACGGTGGCGCAGTGGATAGCACATTCGCCTCACAGCAAGAAGGTCGCTGGTTCGAGCGTCGGCTGGGTCAGTTGGCGTTTCTGTGTGGAGTTTGCATGTTCTCCCCGTGTTGGCGTGGGTTTCCTCCGGGTGCTCCGGTTTCCCCCACAAGTCCAAAGACATGCGGTATAGGTGAATTGGGTAAGCTAAATTGTCCGTAGTGTATGAGTGTGAATGGGTGTGTATGGATGTTTCCCAGAGATGGGTTGCAGCTGGAAGGGCATCCGCTGCGTAAAAACATATGCTGGTAAAGTTGGCGGTTCATTCCGCTGTGGCGACCCCAGATTAATAAAGGGACTAAGCCGAAATGAAAATGAATGAATGAATGAATAATTTATTATTATTATTATTAATTATTGCTAAAATAACATCATAATACTATAATTCATCACATCATTTTAGGAACTAATATTCTATATAATATTATTATTTTAATTAATATAAATTTTAAAAAAATATATTTTTTAGAAATATTATTAATTTTATTAATTAAATATAAAATTAATTGATATAAAATTAAAAACATAAAATTATTAACGCAAACTACTTTTACAAATGTATAAATAAATAATAATAATTGAAGTTTTTACATTACAATATAATGTTTCGTCATATATGATAATTAGCATATTTTTTAGGTTTTATTTAGTTTTTACTTATTTCATGGTAACAAATCTTGCATATAACACACAACATCCACTTATCAGGCTTATGTTTTATTGTTTTGGAAAGAGCAAAGTAATCTCGATATCTCAAATCTTTGTTAACATTTTTTTTTGTACAAACACAGCTTGCACATGTTGCTGGGAAGAGATGATTTACAGTTACCAGACAGCAAACACACACTCTCGCACACACATTCCCTCCCACACATCACACGCACACACTACATTCACACACAGCTCCACGTACATCTACACTGACATGAGATTTCTCGCTTCTGTTGCGCATCTGAGTGACGTTTCACCATATAGACATACTGATAAAACACTACACACACAATTCAATTCACAGCTGTTTTTTTTTCCTTTTTCTTTCAACTGCGAGACTCTCGATTTGTTCTTCGGTTAAACTCAGTGCAATAAAAACCCCTTTAGTTACAGTGCTCAGGAAATATGCAATGCAGTGTTTAACAGATGCCGCGGAATGTGGATGGAAACACAAAGCACCAGTTTTCTTCTCTAAACATCACACTGGCATAAAGTTGGTTTGATGCTCAATATCTGAAAATTTAGGGACTGTCTCTAAAGTTATATAAAAAAAATAAATTATTAGTTGACTTAACATCAAATACGCAACAAGTAAACTTGTTGCTTTTAAAACAATAAGTTGACTTTACTTAAAATAAGTAAATCTGTTGCTTTTAAAAGGATAAGTTGACTTTACTTAAAAATAAGTGAGTAAACCTGTTGCTTTGAAAACAATTAGTTGACTTTACTTAAAA
>CAIGQW010033791.1:0-11540 GCA_903798125.1 Danio choprae
TAGTTTCTGCAAATGTAAGTGGACTGAACATGAAACAATTAAGTTGTCCCCCAAATAAACCTCAAAGATTGTGTTGTTCTAGAGTGTATTAATTGACAGGCTTTGGGGGCTTTTGCTGACTAAACACTCCTGATTTTGGTTTGTGTGCATGTAATTACTCACACGTTAAACTGCGCATTCAGTGTCAGCGGCGGATAAATAAGGGAGTCTGATAATACACCAGTGCATTTCTTCACTTTACTATTAGTCTTGTGCACTGTAAAAGTCGCGGGGTTCCACACAATCCTTCATGTTGTCCCAACACAAATTCGTTAAGTTAGCCTAATCGTTTTAAATCACAAATATTGAAATTAACTTATTGAAATTAAGTTGTCCCCAAAAAATCCTTAAGAATTGTGTTGTTTCAACTCAGTTTACGTCAGTAGTTTAAATAAGCAGCAGAAGTCATTTTTTTCAGTGTAAAGACTGCGTTCTTCACAACGTTTTGCTCACAAACCCATAATATTGAGCTTTTTTTGGTTTGTTTTTGTGAGTGTTTGGTTAATCCATTGAAACGCAGCAGCAGTGTGACTGTATTGACCAAACTAAACCATATGACAAGCGGTGTACATGTCAGAGTTTTCAGCGCCTTTATTGGAAGTCGCACAGGCTTTAATCAAACTTAAACTTGCTTTCTGAGGCTGAATGGGCTGTAAATGACATATTAATTAACAGGCTTGGGGGTTTTGCCGACTAAACACTCCTGAATTTTGTTTGCGTGCATGTAGTTATTCACACACGCTGGATTATCAACTGCACATTGAGTGTCAGGTAATAATAAATAAAGGAGTGTGACAACACACCAGTGCAGCTCTTTAATTTAATGCAGGCTCCCACACAATTACTTCATGTCATCCCAACACAAATCGATTAAGTTAACTTAATAGTTTTTACAAATTTAAGTGGATTAAACTTAAAACAAAGTTGTTGCGAAAAACCCCCCCACAAAAGAATTGTGTAGTTTCAACTCATTCTCTAATGCGCTCCACATTCAGATCCACATTTTGCTCACAAACCCCAATACTGTCCTGCATTTATTTATTTATTTTTGTGAGCGTCTGGTTAATCCATTGTAACGCAGCAGCAGTGTGACCGTATTGACCAAATTGGACCATATGACAAGCGGTGTACATGTCAGAGTCTGGGAGGAGTGCTGGGTCCCCGAGGAGCCTCTTTAAAGAGCTGATGGAGCGGCCCAGCTGTGGGAAACCTGCTCCTCCATGCACACCTCCTCCACCCGGATCTGAAGGTGCTTCTGATGGAGCCGCTGTAGTGCGTTTAACCTTAAAACATTGAGCGGCTGCAGTATAAACGGTTTGTTTACCATTATCTGTTTTAGCATACGGGTCAAAAGACGAGACGCGCCGTTTCAGTGGTGGGTTTAGCCTGCTTGTGTTTAGCCTGCTTAATACTTCAGGCTAAACCCACTTGCATTAAACTAAAAGGAATTATATCTGCTGCTTGTTCAAACTACTTATTTAAAATGAGTTGACTTAATTCTGGAAGTATTTTTAGGGGACAACTTAATTGTTTTGTGTTCAATCTACTTAAATTTGTTAAAACTAATAAGTTACTTAATTCCTTCATGTCGTCCCAACACAAATCGATTAAGCTAGCTTAATAGTTTTTACAAATTTCATTATGTTATTGTACATGAGTATTCTGTGTGTAAATTGGATATACTTCAGCACTTGCCTTTTTAAAGTGACGGAGAATAATGCAAATCTTTCTATTTTCCTCCACAGAGAGAATATGCCTTGTTTGGGAAAGCCATCGTGTCTGTTTTCCTATATAATTTGGGACAGTTGAAGTTTGCCTGTTGAAACTTTGTACTTTAATATGTCAGGGAGAAGTTGAATATACTTTTGATATGGAAAGGCACTGTTGCCAAATATACTTTCTGAATCTATCCACGGAAATAAAGTGGAAATAAATTACCTTGATACGCGTGTGATCCAGTTTAAGAGCGTTTCGGGTTTTTGAATACAATGTGCCTGAAACTAAGCACAAGATTCGAAAGATTTGCATCGATACGTTCTCAAAATAGGAAATATGAAGAGGGAGACGTTTGTTAATCAGCCTCTTTCTCAGTTTTTTGTGTGAGGACAATGCTATAGAGCAGCACGTTTAATCCTGCATAAAGACAGATGCTCCAAAGCAGCATTTTTTTTAACCCTTGAATGAGGGAAACTGAGTGAAAGGCACCTATTACGCGAAAATCACCTTTTTAAGGAGTTTAAACACAGTTGTGTGAGTCCGCAGTGCTAACCACTGAGCCACTGTGCCGCCTAACAAGAATCTTTGCTTTAGCATTTAGCTTTGCGTTTCATTCATTCATTCATTTTCATTTCGGCTTAGTCCCTTTATTATTCTGGGGTCGCCACAGCGGAATGAACCGCCAACTTATCCAGCATATGTTTTATGCTGCGGATGCCCTACCAGCTGCAACCCATCACTGGGAAACATCCACACACACTCATTCACACACATACACTACGGCCAATTTAGCCTACCCAATTCACCTACACTGCATGTCTTTGTACTTGTGGGGGAAACCGGAGCACCCGGAGGAAACCCACGCCAACACGGGGAGAACATGTAAACTCCACACAGAAATGCCAACTGACCTAGCCGAGACTTGAACCAGCGACCTTCTTGCTGTGAGGCGATTGTGCTACCCACTGCACCACCGTGCGGCCCCCCCATTGCTTTTCAAATAAACAAATATGTTCACTTAGTGCTTGCACACTTACACACATGCAGCACATTGGACAACAGTGGTGTTTTCCAGCCTGATCTCACAAGGAAACATAACCATTTTACATTTTGTCATGTGGAAATGTATGCTTTTTAAAAGGAGGCGTGGCACCAAACCCCACCCCTAAACCCAAGTCATTGGGCGATGAGTGACTCATACTAGATTGTACAAATGACATCGTATGAATTCATATGAATTAGCCACTAAATCAAAAAGTTCTGATTTGCCGTGAGATAGTGTGTTAACAAAAATCTTAAAGGGGCTAATAATATTGAATAATATTTCATTCATTCATTTTCCTCTGGCTTAGTCTCTTATTTATTAGAGGTCGCCACAGCGGAATGAACCGCCAACTATTCCAGCATATGTTTTACGCAGCGAACGCCCTTCCAGCTGCAACCCAGTACTAAGAAACACCCATACACAATTCACACACTCACTCATACACTATGGTCAACTTAGTTAATCATTTCACCTATAGCGCATGTGTTTGGAAACGTGGCATGTGTTAGCGCACCCGGAGGAAACCCACTCCAACACGGGGAGAACATGCAAACTCCACACACAAATGCCAACTGACCCAGCCGAGGCTCGAACCAGCGCCCTTCTTCCTGTGAGGCCACAGTGCTAGCCACTTGAATAATATTTATTTAAAAATTCCACTTTAAATAAGACTTTCTTCAAGACTTGTTAAAATGCATTGTTCAGTTAAACATCATATTTGGGAACGAATAATATATGCATGTTTAATTTCTCCACTTTAATTTCCCTCCCTCTTTGCACTGGACGTGTCGAACACAGCAAAGTCGCCTGTGAAAGCGAGTACTCATGCAAACCCTACAGTGACCCTTCACCCCGGCAGATCACGCTGGACAAACTACACCTTTCCTCTGCTCACACTGACTGACCTGAACCCCGCCAGCGGCCTGGAACGTCCTTCACGAGCGGGGCGGTGCGGGGCTGGTTCATATGCAGATCCGTGTTGTCAGATTTGCCCTCCAGGGGAAGCGTGGCTTGTCCGCTGGATGGAGCAACTCTCCCCTGCTGGGCTGATCCCAGATCAGGCCTCTACAACCACAGAGACCTCCTGGCCCCGTTCAGACATCAACACACACACTACATGCTCCGTGCGCTGGGGAGGAGGTCACCCACACACACACACACACACACACTCACACACGTACAGTGGTAGTGGCAGTTAAACACAGTGTAGTGGTCAGAGAAGGTGATCATGATCTGATAGTACAGGCCGATACCTCTGACAGCAAGCATGACCTCTGACCCCACGCCCTGCCTCTTTTCTGCCTGTCTTTTTTATTAGGATTAATTAAAAAGTGGGAAACAAGGCACAGAGGGAGAGAGATGAGGCTGTGTAGGCTTGTGATCGTATCAACATTTAATATACAGTTGAAGTCAGAATTATTCGCCGTCCTCTGACTTTTTTTGTTTCCTCTTTTCCAAATATTTCCCAAACGATGTTTCACAGATTCAGGAATTTTTCACAGCATTTCCTGTAATATTTTTTCTTCTGGAGAAAGTCTTATTTGCTTATTATTTTATTTTAAGCAATATTTTTTTTTTCTCGATCTTCAGGCATACTCACTCCTGCTTGGGCTGTCAATCTGGCAACCTGCGTCGAATGGTCAGAGCAGTGGCCGAGTGAAAATAAATATTTAATTATCATTTTTTCCAATATCCTCTCCAATGTTTTGAATTTGTATTGCAATACTGCACATTTAACCTAACTTGCCTAGTAAAGCTAATTAACCTAGTGAAATGGTACTAAGCTTAATACTTACATTAGATATTTACATTAGATGTCGCCTGCGTTATTGTTGTCTATTGGAAGGAATGCGTCATTAGAGCCGCCATTTTAGTACAGGGTATTGTTATACTTTAAATTAGTCATAAATATACTTATATAATGTTAATAATAATAATATGTTTAAAAGTAGGGTTCAAGTGTATATATAGTTTTTTAAAATACAGATATAGTATGTTAAAAGCACATTTAAGTTCGATTTCAGGGTCTCTCACTTAGATGGTATTAAGTTTATCTCAAATTATACTTAATATGGGCGACGCAGTGGCGCAGTGGGTAGCACAATCGCCTCACAGCAAGAAGGTCGCTGGTTCGAGCCTCGGCTGGGTCAGTTGGCGTGTCTGTGTGGAGTTTGTCTCATATATGCTGAGCGCTGTATAATGTATAAGGATTTAGCATTATTTTCTTTTACACTATCATTAATCTTTATTCACTGGTCCTTTAGGCTGTTTGGCTTTCTACAACCTCGTTTCAAGCTAGCAGGAAAAAACCATCCAAAATATAATTTTGATTATTTTAATTGCACTTTATGTATTTGCTGTCTGTCCAAATCAATATAGTTCAGGCTCAAAATGACTATTATATCAGGCAAAGAAATCTCACAGAGCTTTTAGGGGAAGCCAATGTTACCGTTTTTGGCGACCCTTTATTTTACGCTGTTCTTGTATTCACGTTTCATGTATTCACGTAATAACAATACACAATTACACACTTAACACTTATCTAGGGTGACACAGTGGCTCATTGGTTAGCACTGTCGCCTCACAGCAAGAAGGTCGCTGGTTCGAGCCCAGGCTGGGTCAGTTGGCGTTTCTGTGTGGAGTTTGCATGTTCTCCCCGTGTTGGCGTGGGTTTCCTCCGGGTGCTCCGGTTTCCCCCACAGTCCAAACACATGCGCTATAGGTGAATTGAATAAGATAAATTGGCCATAGTGTATGTGTGGGTGTGAGTTTCCCAGTGCTGGGTTGCAGCTGGAAGAGCATCCGCTGCGTAAAACATATGCTGGATAAGTTGGCGGTTCATTCCACTGTGGCGACCCCAGATTAATAAAGGGACTAAGCCGAAAATAAAATGAATAAATGAATATGTAATTTAAATAAACACATACATTTGATTCACTGACGCATGTACACTGTAAAAATGCTGGGTTCCACACACATAAACATAAAGAAATGAAGTTAACTTATCAGTTTTAGGAAATTTAAGTGGATTGAACATACAATAATTAAATTGTCCCCAAAAACCTCAAGAATTGTGTTGTTTCAGCTCATTTTAAATAAGTAGTTTGAACAAGCAGCAAATGTCATTTTATGAGTGTAATACACAAACTAACATTAAAGAAAAAGTTGACCCCCATCGTAAATTATTTGCACCCTGAATGTAACCTATATATATATATATATATATATATATATATATATATATATTGGTTACATTCAGGGTATATATATATATACATACAGCGGGGAAAATAAGTATTGAACACGTCACCATTTTTCTCAGAAAACATATTTCTAAAGGTGCTGGTGACTTGAAATTTTCCCTGGATGTTGGTGACAACCAAAGAAAACAAATCTAATGCAAGGAAAACAAATCTAATTAGTTTACAAATGAAGTTATGTGTAATAAAATGAAATGACGCAGGGAAAACGTATTTAACACATGAAGAAAGGGAGGTGTAGTTCGGCAGTGAAAGCCCAGACAGCAGCTGAAATCTCTCAGTAGTTCTTCAGCAACCCTCTGCCCTTCCTCGGTGTAAAGGTATATCAGTCCAGCATCTACATTAGCAGGAGGATGAAGATGAAACCAGGGTGGACATTTCAGCAAGACAATGATCCAAAACACAGCCGAGGAAACTCTCAAATGCTTTCAGAGAAAGAAAATCAAGCTGTAGAAGGGCCCAGCCAATCACCTGACTTGAATCCAATAGAAAATATAAAATAAAGTTCAGATTTGATAGACGAGACCCACAGAACCATCAAGATTTTGACACTGTTGAAGTGTGTGAGAAACTCACACCTGAGCAATGCATGTGTCTTCATTCTCCATATGAGAGGTGTCTTTAAGCTGCAGCACCAAAAACGACTTTTATTCATTCATTCATTTTCATTTCGGCTTAGTCCCTTTATTAATCTGGGGTCGCCACAGCGGAATGAACCGACAACTTATCCAGCATATGTTTTACGCAGCGGATGCCCTTCCAGCTTCAACCCATCTCTGGGAAACATCCATACACACCCATTCACACTCATACACTACGGACAATTTAGCGTACCCAATTCACCAGCGACCTTCTTGCTGTGAGGCTAACGTGCTACCCACTGCACCACTGTGAGGCCAAAATGACTTTTATACAAAGTATTAAATACATATATTCAATATATATATAATCATTAAATATATATACTCAACTTTAGAGTCGATCAGAACCATAAAACCAGATGAAAGCAGAAATATCAGGAGTTTAATGTGTGGATTAATTATACTTGCGGCCTGCGCATTGGAAACGCCACCCTGCATCATCTGCATATACGACACTGAAACAACGATAGATACTTGTTAAAACACTTCAAGGAATCTAAACACGTCCGATCAAGCGCTGCTGGGTAAACACAACATTCACCAAACCAAATATATTTTCCTTTCTCCATCAGCGGTTTTGCCAGCAGTGCCTGGGCATATGTCTGCGTGTGCAGCACTGCATTGCGTGGTATAGTTGACTGGCGCCACCATGTTGGCGTGTGTGTATGAATTTTTCCCCACGGCCTCGTGTGTGTATAAATTTGCCGTTTGCCGTTCGTAATTCACTGCGTCTGGGTTGTCGGGAAGCCTCCGAACAATCGGAGTGGAGACAATAGCTGTGTGCTGATGGAGCCGTACAACAGCCATCTGCACCGGCAGCTGCTGCCCCGCATCTGTACAATATGCTGCATCGCCAGCCTAATCTGCATAATAACAACAGGGCTTATCCCAGTCTACTTCATAATCACCAGCAATCCATGCACTTCATTCCCGCGCACTTTCGCTGGTCAGAGAGACACGTGCGCGCTCACGTGCACTGTACACTCGAGTAAACGAGTGTGTGTATCAGCGCTGTGTGGACAGATTGGGGTACACTGGAAGAAAGAGGAGTTTCGTGCTTGTTTCTAGTCCAGATATCTACAAAGTCTTAAACCAAGAAGCTTTTTCTGGACGGGCACAAAATATTGTCTCGTTTTTAGGAGTAATTAGTGTAAAAAAAGGAGTTTTTGTCCTGTTTCTAGTCTAAATATCTGAAAGTGAAGTTTATTCATAAGCTAATTTCGAGAGGAGCTCGTGCTTATGATTGACTGCTGCTGGTCCCGCTTTAGCTAATGCATGATCCACCAATCAGACGATTCCTAAATTGCTATAAATAACCGAAGTATCTCACCTTAGCCATCTTAGTCCCGAAGAATCACCCCTTCCACCCCTACTCCTCCCCTTTCCTCGACAGGGCGGCACGGAGGCTCAGTGGTTAGCACCGTCACCTCACAGCAAGGATGTCACTGGCTCAAATCTCACCCGGCCAAGTGACATTCCTGTGTGGAGTTTACATGTTCTCCCCGTGTTCGCGTGGGTTTTCCCCGGGTTCTCCGGTTTCCTCCCACAAGCCAAAAAACATGTAACATAAGTAAACTGACCAAACCAAATCGACATCATAGACGAGCTATCCATCAGCAGCATTTCTCTACATAAATATTCATAATTTGCATTCACCATTAACAAGCAGGGGAGTTCTCGAGACCTACCTGAGCTCAAACTCCCCTCTTGCCCTTCAAACGGGAGGGAGCCCCGGGCTCGAGGATCTCCATGAGCTCAGGGCTCTCTCCCGGGACAGCATGCCAAACTCTGCTCTTACATTCAATCATCAGCTAAGTGTGAACTCTTGAAACTCTTAAATCAAGAAGCTTTTTCTGGACGAGCACAAAATATTGTCTTATTTTTAGAAGTAATTAGCTTTTTCTAGACGAGTAAAAAAAATATTGTCTCTTTTTCTGAAATAAATAATGCAAAAAAATGAGTTTTTGTCTTGTTTCTAGTCTAAAAATATATTAAAAACTCTTAAATCAAGTTGTATTTTCTGGACGAGCACAAAATATTGTCTCATTTTCAGAAATAAACAGTCCAAAAATGAGTTTTTGTCCTGTTTCTAGTCTCAATATATAAACATTCCTAAATCAAGAAGCTTTTTCTGGATGAGTTTTTAGAAATATATAGTGTAAAAAATGAGTTTTTGTCCTGTTTCTAGTCTCAATATCTGAAAACTCTTAAATCAAGAAGCTTTTTCCAGACGAGCACAAAATATTGTCTTGTTTTTAGAAATAAATAATGCAAAAAAAATGAGTTTTTGTCTTGTTTTTAGTCTAAATATATATTAAAAACTCTTAAATCAAGTTGTATTTTCTGGACGAGCACAAAATATTGTCTCGTTTTCAGAAATAAACAGTCCAAAAATGAGTTTTTGTCTTGTTTCTAGTCTCAATATCTGAAAACTCTTAAATCAAGAAGCTTTTTCCAGACGAGCACAAAATATTGTCTTGTTTTTAGAAATAATTAGTGTAAAAAAATTAGTTTTTGTCCTGTTTTTAGTCTAAACATATAAACATTCCTAAATCAAGAAGCTTTTTCTAGATGAGCACAAAATATTGTCTCATTTTTAGAAATAAATAATGCAAAAAAAAGGAGTTTTTGTCTTGTTTTTAGTCTAAATATATATTAAAAACTCTTAAATCAAGTTGTATTTTCTGGATGAGCACAAAATATTGTCTGATTTTCAGAAATAAACAGTCCAAAAATGAGTTTTTGTCTTGTTTCTAGTCTAAATATCTGAAAACTCTTAAATCAAGAAGCTTTTTCCAGACGAGCACAAAATATTGTCTCTTTTTCAGAAATAATTAGAGTAAAAAAATAAGTTTTTGTCCTGTTTCTAGTCTCAATATCTGAAAACTCTCGAATCAAGATGTATTTTTAGACGACCACAAAATATTGTCTCATTTTTAGAAATAAATAGAGTAAATAAATGAGTTTTTGTCCTGTTTTTAGTCTAAATATCTGAAAACTCTTAAATCAAGATGTATTTTTAGACGAGCACAAAATATTGTCTCGTTTTTAGAAGTAATTAGTGCAAAATTAAGTGAGTTTTTCTTGAAAACAAGCAAGATAATCAGCCGTTGGGGAGATAATATTATTTTGCTCACCTCATTTTGCTGATTATTTTGATTGTTTTATAGAAAAACTCTCTTGATTTGCACTTATCATTGGAAATTGGACGTGTAATTCAAATAATTATCAATACTGTTATGACAAAAACAAACAAGAGCAGCCCAAAGTCATGCAGAAGTCCAAATCAAGTGCTGAGCCATACACTTCATTCCCGCTCACTTTTGCTGGTCAGAGAGACACGTGCGCGCTCACGTGCACTGTACACTCGAGTAAACAAGTGTGTTATTATCAGTGTGTATCATTGCTGTGTGGACGTTCATTAAAAGTGACTATAATACTAATGCGTTGCAGTCAGGGTGCGAGTTATACATTGACGATCAACTTTTTGGGTAACCACCAACCACCAACTATTCCGGCATATGTTTTATGCAGTGGATGCCCTTCCAGCTGCAACCCAGTACTGGGAAACACCCATACATACTCTCATTCACACACACACTCATACACCATGGCCAAATTAGTTCATCCAATTCCCTTATAGCGCATGTGTTTGGACAGTGGGGGAAACCGGAGCACCCGGAGGAAACCCACGCCAACATGGGGAGAACATGCAAAGTCCACACAGAAATGCCAACTGACCCTGCCGGGACTCAAACCAGCGACTTTGTTGCTGTGAGGCGACAGTGCTAACCACTGAGCCACCGTGTCGCCCCATTAAGCAGTTTTGTGAAGCTCTAATATGAAACACACTTCCACCTGTCCGTGTGTGTGTGTTTGTGTGTGTCTGTGTGTGTGTGTGTTAGTGTGTGTGCGTGTGTGTCTGTGTGTGTGTGTGTGTGTGTGTGTGTGTGTCTGTCTGTGTGTGTGTCTGTGTGTGTGTGTGTCTGTGTGTGTGTGCGTGTGTGTGTGTGCTGAAGTTTGATTATGTCCACACTGCATCAGGCGGATAGAAGGAGTTCATGTGGTGTAATGCAGGGGCGCTGATTTCGCCCGAAGCTACAGATTCATGCTACACCCCGTTTCATCTTTTCATGAATACCCTGATCAGGACACTGCGGGTTGTCAAACACCCAAAAAATAAAGTGCATTAAGATATTTCTAGTAAAACCATAAAGCAAACAAACCCCATTATGCAAGGCGTGAGCAGAACACCCGCCAAAATCAACATGGAAAATTGTCATCTTATTTATTTTTATGCTCTCTATTAAAGTCCATCTGCATTGTCAAATGGCAGCAGAACTGCAGAGTGTCCAAGTGTTTATTTATGCCGACTAAAATCAATACGAGCCGTAATGCGCAGTGCAGCCTCTCTTCCAAGAGCTTGATCTCATAACCTCATGACTTTATGCATGTTCATCCTATAATAAACATCACCGGCAGGATTATATATCTTCAGGGTGTCGTGCTGTGAATCTCCTGCGTGTGTTGATGTTGCGCACGGACAGCATTGGCAATATTCCTACAAATATTGAGAATGATTGTAAGTCGGTATTGGATTTTAAGTGGCAAATTAGGTTTGCGCTGTCTTAGATGACGATTGAAGCGGGCGTTGGTATTTCTGTGTAATAATTTGAAGAATGAACATAGCTATGCTTTTTTTGTTGTTGCAATAAATACATCTATGAATGGGGCCTCACGGTGGCGCAGTGGGTAGCACGTTCGCCTCACAGCAAGAAGGTCGCTGGTTCGAGCCTCGGCTGGGTCAGTTGGCGTTTCTGTGTGGAGTTTGCATGTTCT
>CAIGQW010033801.1:0-15180 GCA_903798125.1 Danio choprae
TCTTTTCATGAAGTGAGTTTAATTGATGTGACACTTTTAATTACATATTTTTTTCTAGTAAAAAATATAAGTTGCATCATGAATGCGTGATGAAAATGAACCTGAATACCCGCCTGAACATGGCCAAAAGTATTATTATTATTTTTTTTTTACATTGAAACAATTGGATGCAGTGTCTTTTGTCTTCATGACTGGTAAACCCCTAAGGGGGAAAAAACTGCTGAATCTCTGCAAATATTCAGTTAATTTAGAAAACAAATATTGTCTGGTTTAGTATTGTTAGTAACGCATAGAAAAATCCAAAGCAGAATTCTCCTGAGCTCATTAACCCACTGACGACAGCCATTTTGTGACGGCTTTTAAGGTGGTTAATGAGGTTTGTTGTGCTACCTTGGGAATTTTGGACTGAACAGGCGCAAAGGCTACCTGATCAACATTACATTCCTTGAAAACAACACTTGCAATATAGACAGTCACCTCATGCTTGTGACACGGTACAATCTGTAAACTCCACCCATTAAAATAAAGGCTAGGTCTACTGTAAAATCGTGCCAATATTTATTTATTGCTCCACAAATATTATTGGGCCACAAATATTGTTATCATGATAATAATACGATTAATTGTGCAGCCCTAAAAGGGACTAAGCCAAAGGAAAATGAATAAATGAATAAAAAGCAATGCAGAGAGTATATCTTATTTGGAGGTTTCAACAATTTGGTGCCAGTCAACAAACTAATTTGTGAAGAAAATATCCCAAAATGCAGCGCAAACAAACATGCACTTGCCATCCATGAATGCATTAGTCACTGTTCTCTACATGCACTCACATTTCGTCACAGAAAATCAATGGAAGCATCTTTTTATAAAGGCACAAATATAATGAGCCACAGATTCATCATCCGTTGTTGATGTGATTTAACACATCACAACCTGTGACACTGGCAAGAAAGATGCCATTTTAGACCTACAGATTAAAACACAGCACAAAAGAAATGCTAAATCTATAGAAATATATATATATTCATTCGTTCATTTTCATTTCGGCTTAGTCCCTTTATTAATCTGGGGTCGCCACAGCGGAATGAACCGCCAACTTAACCAGCATATGTTTTACGCAGCGGATGCCCTTCCAGCTGCAACCCATCTCTGGGAAACATCCATACACACCCATTCACACTCATACACTACGGACAATTTAGCTTACCCAATTCACCTGTATCGCATGTCTTTGGACTTGTGGGGGAAACCGGAGCACCCGGAGGAAACCCACGCCAACACAGGGAGAACATGCAAACTCCACACAGAAACGCCAACTGACCCAGCCGAGGCTCGAACCAGCGACCTTCTTGCTGTGAGGCGATCGTGCTACCCACTGCGCCACCGTGAGGCCCCATATATATATACATACAGATTAAAACACAGCACAAACGAAATGCTAAATATATAAAAATATATATAAGTATTAAATATATATATACACAAGTAAGGACTTAAACAATTGGCAAAGTCTGGACTTAAACTTCCCAAAACTTCCCAACATTGGCAAAGTCAGGACTTAAACTCGGGTCACAATATGTCGACGCCACCAATGCTGACAAGAAATGCTAAAGTAGAACTTCCTCCTTCAAATAAAATGAACAGAGGATAAACCTCTATGATGTAAACATGAAAAATGACTTATTATTTATATAAAAAAAAACACACAAATCATCTTTTACATATACACAAAAAATCTATTTTCTGTCCTTAAAGGGATAGTTCACCAAAAAATGACAACTCTGTCCTAATTTACTCTCCCTTCACTTGTGCCAAATGCGTTTCAGTTTCTTTCCTCTGTTGAACACAAAAGAAGATGTTTTGAAGAAAGCTGGAAACCTGTAACCATTGACTTCCACTGTATGAAAAACAAATACTAATGTCAATGAAGTCAATGATTACTTCAGCTTTCTTCAAAATATCTTCTTTTGTGTTCGACAGAAGAATATAAACACATATAAACACTCAAAAATATATATCAACAGAAGAATATAAACACTTATAAACACTCAATAATATATGTTTACTGTTTATTCAAAATACTTATTTAAAATGAGCTGAAACAACACAATTCTTGATGGGGTTTTTTTTTGGGGGGAGGGGGGCTTAATTGTTTTATGTTCAATTAAATTTGTAAAAACTAATAAGTTAACTTAATTCCTTCATTTTGTTCCAACTCAAATCGATTGTGTTGAACCCAGCATTTATTTGTTTGACAGTGAAGGTTTATTCATTCATTCATTCATTTTCTTTTCGGCTTAGTCCCTTTATTAATCTGGGGTCGCCACAGCGGAATGAACCGCCAACTTATCCAGCATATGTTTTACGCAGCGGATGCCCTTCCAGCTGCAACCCATCACTGGGAAACATCCACACACACTCATTCACACACATACACTACGGACAATTTAGCCTACCAAATTCACCTATAGCGCATGTGTTTGGACTTGTGGGGGAAACCGGAGTACCCGGAGGAAACCCACGCCAACACGGGGAGAACATGCAAACTCCACACAGAAATGCCAACTGACCCAGCCGAGGCTCGAACCAGCGACCTTCTTGCTGTGAGGCGATCATGCTACCCACTGCGCCACCGTGAGACCCCATATATATATATATATATATATATATATATATACATACATACATATACACAAACAAAATGCTAAATATATAAAAATATATAAGTATTAAATATATAAGTATTAAATATATAAGTATTAAATATATATATACACAAGTAAGGACTTAAACAATTGGCAAAGTCAGGACTTAAACTTCCAGTGAAGGTTTAGAATCTCTTAAACTATCCCTTTAAAAGATGTCTCAAGCGTATTTGCAAACAAACATATGAAAGAAAAGCAAGAGAGAATCCAGCTAATCAATTCACAAGAATGCGAGAAGCACATTCAAATCTGTGCTCTGTAAAAGAGAAATCCTGGCACTTATTAGAGCTGGTTCACCAAAGTATTCGAGGCCTGCAGAACAGAAGTGCTCGGACGTGATGCCAATGTTAACAGCAGATTGTTGAGATCTGGGCAGGAATAATAGCGCCGATGCCAACTCGAGACACGCAGGGAACCGAATGCCCCTTTAACAACAATCTCTACACAACTATTGATGAAACTAAATAGTTAAACGGCTATTCATCTGGATCACATAAGCACTTCCATGCAAATGCCAACCTTGCCATTTTACCAAAATAGAGAAACACTGAGTAGGCTTGTATTTTAGGGCACTGTAATGTCTCGGGCAGTGTTCTCAAACAAATATATTTGATTTACCAAAGTCACACAAGTGGCAATTTCACGTCTGTCGCATCCATAACCAAGTCTTTTCCTCATAAATGCAAAATAAACGAAAATCAATCATGTTTGTTCTGTAATGAGCCAGCTTTTATCCTATCCATTAGCATTATTTCTTTTGGGTCGTGCAGTTTAACTCACAGAGCTTCTACAAAGTATGTTGTAGACTAAACCCGCAGACTTGTTTTGCTTACATCCACAACACTGGTTTACTTTGCTCATTTAAAATATGTCAAATGTTTACAGTACAGATTGATATTTGTCTGATCTCATAACTCTGTGGTTAGTAGTTCTGGAAAATAAAAACAGATGTTTTAATATAATGCTAACATTTATTTCATCTGTCTATTTATGTTTTGAGTTTTTACTGCAAATGACATGGCGGCACAGTGGCTCAGTGGTTAGCACTGTCACTTCACAGCAAGAAGGGCGCTGGTTCGAGTCCCGGCTGGGTCAGTCGTCGTTTCTGTGTGGAGTTTGCATGTTCTCCCTGTGTTGTGTGAACGTGAGAGTGTATGGGTGTTTCCCAGTACTGGGTTGCGGCTTAAAGGGCATACGTTGCGTAAAACATATGCTGGAATAGTTGGCGGTTCATTCCGCTGTGGCGACCCCTGATAAATAAGAGACTAAGCTGAAGGAAAATGAATGAATGAAAGAAAATGTCACATCCATAATGCTGGAATTGCTCTACTGCATTCAAACTTCAGCAGTCCAATAGTCTCGCACTCGAGCGGCAAAACGTTCTCAAAGCTTCTCAATCACTAAACTAAGATGAGGATAAACCTTTCTGCTCACAAGCTTGAGCCAAAATCAACACTGCAATGCATTTCAGTTCTTAAGCCAAATCCTGAATCAAGTGGAGGGCAGAAAACAGATCTGGAAGTTTAATATGTCTGGTTTAGGATTTTAAAGTCAACGCATGACTAAATACAGTGGTCCCTCGCTATAACGCGGTTCACCTTTCATGGCCTCGCAGTTTCGCAGATTTGTTTAAGTGCAATTTGACTTTTTTTTTTTACAGCACAGTGTGTTCTGTGTCCTGATTGGCTGTAGACCATTGTCAATCAATCTCCTCCATGTCTCCTGTACAGTACAGAAGGAGTCCAGCTAGCCAAATTAACATAAATCTTCGATCGCTAGCAGTGTGAGTTTCAACAAGGATGCAGAAAGGGTTGTAACTGTCCGCAGCAAGACCATCATAAAGAGGGTCGCACACCAGATGTGCCGTGCCATGCAGCGCCATGCAAACATAGGTTTATATCAGGGTACGCACACCGGCGCTGCAAGTCAGCAGCTGTCTGCGGTGCCCAGCTATGACTCAGGACACTGTTCATATTTCTGCCGTGCCACAGAGCGCCATCTGAATAATTTCATTTTAAATAACATGTGAATGTGTCCGGTGTGTGTTACTTCCCACTGTCATGTGCGCGGCGCATCCGCTATGCGACCCCCTTAAGGATGGAGTCTGCTTTAGCTGTGTGGATCAGTGACTGCAGGATGCCAACATTCCCCGCAATGAATGTTTGCGCCGGACAGCAGGTTTTGATCTTTGGGTTCATTCTATAATACTGGACTTATTTTTCTACGAAGGTTTGAACTTTGAGTGTTTAAACAAGAGAGAAAAGTGTGTAAATGTTAATGCCCGTCTGAGAAGTGTATAAGGTGTGTAGTGAGGGGTTTTACAGCCTTAAACATCTAGAATAATTGTAAAACAAAGCTGACTACTTCGCAGATTTCCCCTATCGCCGGTTATTTTATGAACGTAAAAATAAAAATTTGGTAAATTTCAGTACAAAAATTTTAAAACATTCATTTGTAGTCAACACTTGAGCATTATTAAGCGCATTCTTGAGCAGTAGTAGTAGAAGAGAACCACTATTGACATCACAATACATTATTAAACAACAAATACCACAAACAAAACAGTACAACACACCATTTACACCAACTATACATCACAACACAGTAAGTAACTGAGCAAACAAACGCAAAAAGCTACACGTATACAAATTACACCACTTGATTAATAATAAACCTGACAGGTATATTATTCTAATTCTTCTAAAAGGTATTATTTAGTGGATGTCCTTCATATTTTAAAATGATCTTTAATTTAGCCCTTGTTCTCTTTTTAACACTCACCTCAAGTGAATCAGGGTTAAAAATAGCACTGATTGGCCATTGCGTTCACATGCTCAACAGAAATGACTGTGATTGGTCGTAAAGGTCATTAGTTTACCACTCTTCACCAATGTTCACCGAGTGCAAACACAGATACACGGACACTGGAGCGTTTCAGCTGGTCTGTCTATGAGCTGATTGGCATATTAGCGAGAAATGTTTTGTTTTTAACATTTTTATAGCAATTAGTACCAAACTCGATACTTTTGACAACCCTACAACAACCACCTTCCAACTCTTTCATACCCAACACAGAAAAACATACACATGGCTGCAGTTTCTATTTAAAATGAACACTAGGGGGCAGTATGACGACAAATACTTTTGTTCCTTTTCACACTAATGACATTTACAGGGACATATTATTGATGAATAAAGGACTATTTGCATGCAATTCATGCATTTTCACTTTGCACAACACTAAATAACTTAACGGTGTCTGTGATTTGTAATGAATATGTTTGCGTCACCCATGTATCTTAATATGGACACTTTTCTAGCGCGGTCAGTTTTCTCGTAGCTCACTTTGAACAGTAGAGCTGCACAATATATCGCTTCAGCATTGCGTGCATCCGCAATAGGCACATCGCAAAGATATGCAATGTTGAGTCTAGATTACAGTGGACCAGGAGCTACAGAATTGTATTTAATCAATGTATGTATATGGAATTTATATGACTTATGCAACAAAAAAACCCATTTCTGACTTAGAATTTTTGTCTTGCTTCTAGTCCAAATATCTACATTTCATAGCGAAAGCAAGATTATTTCATTTACCTCACTGGCAGATAATTTCCTTAAGCTAAAAAAATCTTAATCTTTTCAATTATTTCTTCTGACGGTGAGAAGTAAACAATATTTTTACTTGATTAAGATTTTTTTGGGGATATTTGGACTAAAAACAAGACAAAAAGTAAGAAAAGCATTTTTTTTTGCATTGTGATTAGTCAATTTCTGTGATTATTCAATTTCCGGATACTTCTAGACTGTGAAACTGTATTCATAATTGCAATATTCATCGCAGAAAAATAAAATATCACAAAACCAGCTTTTTCCAATATCGTGCAGCCCAATTGCACGAAACAGTGTTACATTTGTGCTGCAAAGCGCTTGGGTTTGAGTCCGACGAAGCACGCTTCAGCAATAGAGATAAAAGCAATGTAAAATTGAGGTAAAACTTTGTGGTCGCAGTACATTTTTGTCTTACGTTTGTTTTTGAAAACACTATGTTGGGATTAGGTCAGTGGTTTACTGGTCTATTGTAGATGATCTATACAACAAGCTCCGCCTTTCATTGGTTTTTAATGTAAGTGGTGGCAAACAATTTATACGAGCTGAATTTAAACAAACAAATGAAGTTGAACATTACTAAATGTAATTAGTTTCTTTAAATTCAGACCATATAAATGTGCAACCACTTACCTTAAAAAAATGTTGTAAATAGATCCAATGGATCAATTTCTTCAGTGTACGAGGAGGATGCGTTTCTGAAACGTACAACAAAACGTACCCCAAGTAACTCATTTTGAATTTAAAAAAAATGCAGACAGCGCCCTCTAGTGGATCTGTCATCCGAAACTCCACAACTAAATGTAAGTGGAGCAACGTATTTAACGTTTCGCAAAAACAAAGGATGAGCCATGCATTTCCAATGAACCTATGAATCAGTGTGATTTTGCCATTATTAAAAAAGGCAAGCAATGATTGGTCAAGAAGCAACATGTCATGTTTCTTGTCCATGACGCCAGAATTTATGAGTCAAAATTGCATATTCTGACAGACTTTCCTATCACAACAGGCAAAACTATTGTTTAGTCTGAACTCCTCATTAATGCCAAAGAGTTAACCTTCAGTTCTTTGACCACCAATGAGAAAACATCTGATAACAGTGAAAAAGCACTCATATGAACGAGGGCTTCCAAGCTAGTTTTACTCAACACTGGACTTAAAGCATATGGCACATGCACTAATAATCAGCTATAAGTCACCTTAAACCTCCAGTTAACCTGTGGCAACAGCTGTTTTTACCAGTGTAAGCTGGCCAGGCTGGTTTTTGAACATGCATAATGGTCTACCAGCTGATAACAGGAACCAACAGGAACTGTAACACATTACTAATTCTCGATGACAATACACAGATCATTATAAAGGCAAGCAGTGATTGTGTTTTATTGGTCACAACAGAAGAATTTAGGAGTCAAACAATCACATAATCTGACACAGAGATCACACAACAACAGACAAAACTATTCAGAAGTTGAACCAGGGAGAAAATAAGCAGATTAATTGTTCAATGGCTCTCTAAAAAGGTCTTCTGGGTAAAAAAGTTGTCCATTATTAAAATAATGATAGAAATTAATCAAACTGTTGAACAAAAACACTCAAAATAGCTCATAAATCGAACAGCACTATGGCTTAAAGGCAAGTTTTACCCCACACAAGCTCTGAACATGTAAGTTTAAGTTTGCTAGTACCTCGTTTGCCAGCTAATGATCAGCTTAAAGCCTTCTTTAAGCTACAATAACACCAGTTAACAATTGTTTTGACCAGCGTAAGGTGGTAAGACTGGGTGTTTGAGCCTAGTAACTGATTAACTGGCTACACGCCTGAATTAAAAAGAAATAAGATATGGAAATTTCATCACATTTCCATGTCACACTACTACACTTCAAAACAAAAAAGGCTCGTAATCACAGGAGAACCAATTTAAGTGCTAAATGGAACCTATAATGGTTCTCCAGCAGTTCTTTGGAGTGTTTAAGGTGCTATATAGCACTATACACTATAAAGAAATCATGCAAAATAGCACTTAAAGTGGTTAGCCTATGATTACAAGCCACATTTGTTGATACACAACACCTATATAGTCTATAAAGCACCTTAAACACCTTACACTTCAGTTGCACTAAAAGTGTTTAAAGTGGTTATATTTAGCACAGTGTAAACAATCACCAATCATCAGAAGATTTTGATGGTTTCCAATATGAATACCCCTAAACATTTAATTTTAACCATTGAAACCAGTACATCTCAATGATTCCAAGTGTGTTCTGGGACATATCCCATTAGAATTTATTGGTTTTAAACATCTCACCAACAGAATGCAAAATAAACACCAGCTTGTAGCCACAGGATGAATACAGTTTCCATTAAAACCAGTTTAATTACGACCATCACAAACCCATTTGAACTCCTGTAATTGTTTCTATTGCCTTTATCTGCATGGACAATCCTTATTTCCAGGTTTTTATGACCATCAGATCCCTGTCAATCAACTCCGTGGAA
Organism: Danio choprae; assembly: GCA_903798125.1. NCBI lineage: Eukaryota > Metazoa > Chordata > Actinopteri > Cypriniformes > Danionidae > Danio > Danio choprae. The sequence goes on from CAIGQW010033801.1 coordinate 8,811, forward strand.
GACTACAACCTATCTGTTAACTGCTAAGCCAGACAACACATTACTATTTAAAACGAAAGTCATAGAAAGTGCATCATAAAACATATCAAATGGATAGTTTACCCAAAAATTCAAGCTTACCCACTATTAACTCACCCTCAAGTGTGTTTTTTCCCCTGTAAAACACAAAATAAGTTGTTTCAAACAATGTTAGAAACCTGTAACCATTGACATTCATTCAGTAGTAAAAACAAATACTATGGAAGTCAATGATTACAGGTTTTCAGCATTTTTCTAAATATCTTCTTTTGGGTTCAACAAAATAAAGACACTCGGTTCGACAAGTGAATGATGACAGATTTTTTAGTTAAGTTAAAATTTACTCACCCTCAAGTGTTTCCAAACCTTTATGAGTTTATTTATTCTCTTTATTCTCGCACACTAAAGATATTTTAAAGAAAGCTGAAAACCTCAAACCATTTACTTTGAAACAAATACTATGCAAGTCAATGGTTACAGGTTTTCAGCTTTCTTCAAAATATCTCCTATTATGTTCATCAGCAGAAATAAAGTCAATTAAAACAAGTAAATGGTGAGTAAATGATGACAGAATGATCATTTTTGAGTGAACTAACCCTTTAACGCTGAATAGGCTACATGTGTGTATTCGGGCTTCAAACTGAGCACACTTCCACAGTCCTCGCCCTCCATCCGAGCCTCTAAAACTTCTTCCAACACTCCCTGTACCCTCACAAACGCTATAATGCCTGTTACAGTAACACACGAGCGGTTATAACACACAAACACAGTCCTTCTGGATGAGTTTTGAACCCGGACGCACAAGCGCGCGCGGCCGAAGTTGCAACAATTCTAACAAACAAGACGCAATGACGCAACAATCAGAAATGCAAATCTATAAACAAACATCCCTGTCACATTCTTCAGGAATACCGACGATATCTTCAGCCCTGCTCTTTCTTTCAATCTCTTTCTCCAGAAAAAAAGCGCCATGTTGTGAGCAGACCTCAGTTGTCACGCTGTTAATAAAACAAACACTCGACTTACCTTGGCTATGGCTTTTTTGTAGCGCATTGTGGCTTGCTGGATAAGATTGTGTATTTTGATATTCCCATCCCCGCAGGGAACGACCACCCGGGTCCTGCCAAAACATACTGTCACTTTCATATTCGCCCGATATTCCCGGAGACTCCGCACAGGGAAGCGCGTGAAGTGTAAACTCTTCGGGACTATTCAGATTCAGAAAGCGACGGGCACATTGTATCCACACAGGTGAAAAACGCGGTAAATCCTCATGTCGAGCTCCTCAGGTGGGTCTGGACCACCTGTTCGGCATGTGAGTGAGAGTGTGTGTGTTCGTCTCGACTGAAGTGACCGTGGGTTGGGCTTCAACACGCTCTTTTTCTTCTCTGACTGACTGAGACTCACCCTGACTCTCTCTCTCTCCCACACACACACACATTGACACGGATAACTAACTAGCACTCTCGTTTATTGTTTGTTTGTTCATTCCAGGACTTACTATCATAGTAGTTTGGCTACATTATTTACTAACAACTCAAAATACAAGAAGAAAAACAAATATTTATAGTTATTAATATAATATTTTTGAACCACATTATAGTAAAGTTCTTATATATCTATATGTTTTTGTAATTAGTTGCTATGGTAATGCGACAACTAGTGATATAAACAAACGACTGTAGTTATAGAGTATATTATACTACAATACAAGACTGACTACTAGTAAACACTAAAGTATACTACAGTATTGATTAGTTTATCAGTTCACCAATATACTATACTATATATTATAGTATAGTATAGACCAGGGGTGTCCAAACTCATTCCGGTGTCCTGGAGAGTTTAGTTCCAACCCTAATCAAACACACTTGAACCAACTAATCAAGCTCTTACTAGATATCGGCTACTAGAAACTTCCGAGCAGGTGTGTTCAAGCAAACTCAGCAGGACACCAACTTTCCAGGACCGAGTTTGGACACCCCTTACTATAGTATGGTTCAAAAACATTATAGTACATAAAAATATATGATTTAAATATTAAAAAAACAATTTATATTTAATACTTTTGTGTTTTTGAACTATACTATAGTAAAACACTCAGATTAAACTGTTGTGGCGATTCTATCCCTGCTGAAAAAACCAGCATAGACCAGCATGGTCTTGCTGGTGATGCTGGTCTACCAGCTTGGTGCTGCTGTTCATGCTGGTAGACCAGCTTGGTCTTGCTGGTAGACCAGCTTCGGCTTGCTGGTGATGCTGGTGACCAGCATAGGATGCTGGTACTGGTATGCTTGCCACCAGCATAGCACCAGCATCCCAGCACCAGCATCACACAACATATGCTGGTCTTGCTGGTGACCAGCAATGCTGGTCTTTTCAGCAGGGTATATATAGTTACTATTCCCCTTATCAAAGTGGACAATGCTTTAACATCTATCATGGACAACATATAAGTAAATGTCATATATTAATATCCATAAATAGGCATTTATTGGGTTTAGTTTATCTTCTTAGCTTATTCCACCGGTTACTTGTACATTGGGTGTGCAAAATAAGACATCATTTTGCCTTAAATCATCATGGCAGACATTCATTCATTCATTCATTCATTTTCTTTTTTCGGCTTAGTCCCTTTATTAATCTGGGGTCGCCACAGCGGAATGAACCGCCAACTTATCCAGCATATGTATTACGCAGCGGATGCCCTTCCAGCTGCAACCCATCTCTGGGAAACCATGGCAGACAATGTTTGATCAAAAAGAATATAGAAAATCCAAATATAATTGAGACGTGTGCATCTAATGCATTAAAATAAAGGTAATAAGCCTACAAAAAGTTTACTCTGATGAAAACTAACCAAGATTTTACTACAAATAACACAAAAACAATGTTAACCACAAATGAAGTGTGGTTTTGCCACACTAACCATAGTTAACCAGTGATATTTGTGGTAAAACTGTGGTTATACAGAAGATCAATGTGTCAAAACACTACACGTTAAAAATATATATATTATCAATTAGTCATGACAACATATGTTTTTATTTAATTGTAACTTATTAAACTAAGTTAATCATGTTCTATATTATTTCCCAGTGATGGGTTGCAGCTGGAAGGGCATCCACTGCGTAAAACATATGCTGGATAAGTTGGCGGTTCATTCCGCTGTGGCGACCCCAGATTAATAAAGGGACTAAGCCGAACAGACAGCGCAGGTTTCTAAACCTTTCTTGCAGCATAAAGTTTTTTAGTTGAATCAGGTTAATTTTTCTAGTCATTCCAACGTACATCACTCAACCTTTGTTAACTAAGTTAAACTTTGTATAATTAAAACTATTTAGTTGATTTACTTAAAATGGGGCATCACCGTGGCTCAGTGGGTAGCACGATCGGCTCACAGCAAGAAGGTCGCTGATTCGAGCCGTATTGTATGAGTGTGTGTGAATGAGTGTGTATGGATGGATGTTTCTCAGTGATGGGTTGCAGGTGGGAAAGCATCCGCTGTGTAAAACATATGCTGGATAAGTTGGCGGTTCATTCCGCTGTGGCGACCCCAGATTAATAAAGGGATTAAGCCGAAAAGAAAATGAATGAATGTACTTATTAAAATGTTAAAGTGGCGGCACTGTGGCTCAGTGGTTAGCACTGTCGTCTCACAGCAAGAAGGTCGCTGGTTCAAGACCCGGCTGGGTCAGTTGGCATTTCTGTGTGGAGTTTGCATGTTCTCCCCGTGTTTGCGTGGGTTTTCTCTGGGTGCTCCGGTTTCATCCACAGTCCAAACATGCGCTATAGGTCAATTGGGTAAACTAAATTGGCCGTAGTGTATGAGTGTGTGTGTATTGGTGTTTCCCCAGTATACTGGGTTGCGGCAAAACATATTCTGGAATAGTTGGCGATTCATTCCGCTGTGGAGACCCCTTATATAAAAGGTACTAAGCCGAAGGAAAATGAATAAATGAATATGTTAAAGTAGCAAACGTTTGTCATGACTTTTTGTTATATAATTTTATCATAATAAAGCCATGGTTAATTTTTATGAGGGTTTGTTTTATGATGATTGTAGAGTTATCATGTGGACATTTTTATTGTATCACTATAAACCAAAGTGACTGCCTATCAAAACTGAAGCCTTATGAAAAGATGTCATTGTTTTATGACAAAAATCAGATCTAAAACTGCCCACCACAAACAAACCCTAGTTTTACTACACTAACCAAGGTTTAGCCATAGCATTTGTAGTAAAACTGTGGCTAATCAATATGGCAAAAAAAAACATGGTCTAGTATATTGGGTGGAAAAATGGGACATCACATAAACAGAGACACCATTTTGGCTAAAATAAAAGGTCTCATTAGGGCCTCACAGTGGCGCAGTGGGTAGCACGTTCGCCTCACAGCAAGAAGTCGCTGGTTCGAGCCTCGGCTGGGTCAGTTGGCGTTTCTGTGTGGAGTTTGCATGTTCTCCCCGTGTTGGCGTGGGTTTCCTCCGGGTGCTCCGGTTTCCCCTACAAGTCCAAAGACATGCGCTATAGGTGAATTGGGTAAGCTAAATTGTCCGTAGTGCATGAGTGTGAATGGGTGTGTATGGATGTTTCCCAGAGATGGGTTGCAGCTGGAAGGGCATCCGCTGCGTAAAACATATGCTGGATAAGTTGGCGGTTCATTCCGCTGTGGCGACCCCAGATTAATAAAGGGACTAAGCCGAAATGAAAATGAATGAATGAATGAATGAAATTGGCCGTAGTGTATGAGTGTGTGTGTATTGGTGTTTCCCCAGTACTGGGTTGCGGCAAAACATATTCTGGAATAGTTGGCGATTCATTCCGCTGTGGAGACGAAATGAAAATGAATGAATGAATGAAAAGGTCTCATTAATTAATTAATTCATTTTCCTTCAGCTTATTTCCTTTATTCATCAGTGGTCACCACAGTGAAATGAACCGCCAACTACTCCAGCATATGTTTTGCACAGCCGATGCCCTTTCAGCTGCAACCCAGTACTGGGAAACACCAATAAACACTCACATTCACGCACACTCATAAACTACGACTAATTTAGTTTATTCTATTTAGTTTACCTGTAGCGCATGTGTTTGGACTGTGGGGGAAACCCGGAGGAAACCCACGCCAACACGGGGAGAACAATCAAACTCCACACAGAAACGCCAACTGGCACAGCCTGGACTCGAACCAGCGAAGTTCTAGCTGTGAGGCGACAGTGCTAACCACTCAGCCACCGTGTCGCATTAATTAATTAATATATAAACAATAACGGTCGCCTATATAGGAACTTTAAAGAGACAGTTCACCTGAAAATTAAAATTTGCTCACCATTTATGATTATCAATTGTTTCTGAACTTATGATTACGAACACAAAGCAAGATACTCTGAAGAATGTTGGAAAGCAGCAGCCACTGACATCCATAGCAGAAACTATAAAATACTATTGAAATCAATGGCTTCTCTCCCCAACATTCTTCAGTATATTTTCCATAGTGTTCAACAAAGTTTGAAACAAATGGAGGATGAGTGAATGATGACAGGATTTTCATTTTTGGCTGAACTAGCGCTTCAAATGAGATGTTAAAAGTAAAATATATTGAGTCACTTACAGTATATATATATTTAAAGTATATGTCTTTTGTTCATTCATTCATTCATTTTCATTTCGGCTTAGTCCCTTTATTAATCTGGGGTCGCCACAGCGGAATGAACCGCCAACTTATCCAGCATATGTTTTACGCAGCGGATGCCCTTCCAGCTGCAACCCATCTCTGGGAAACATCCACACACCCATTCACACTCATACACTACGGACAATTTAGCCTACCCAATTCACCTATAGCGCATGTCTTTGGACTTGTGGGGGAAACCGGAGCACCCGGAGGAAACCCACGCCAACACGGGGAGAACATGCAAACTCCACACAGAAACGCCAACTGACCCAGCCGAGGCTCGAACCAGCGACCTTCTTGCTGTGAGGCGAACGTGCTACCCACTGCGCCACCGTGAGGCCCATGTCTTATATTGTTGGCTCTATTTTTAGTAGTCTGTAACCCACTTCAGCTTATCATGTTTCTCTGGACGTTTCCAGTCTGATCGTAACTGAGATTGTCTGCTGTCGCTGGTTTAATTTGACCATTAGTTGGTTCAAGCTGGTCTAGATTATGGATATAATGGATTTCCAGCTCTTTTGGATCAAAACACTATTAAAAATCAAGCTGTTTTTGCAGTAATGCCATAGAAGATGCATTTTATTAGTTCCCATAAGAACTCTTTACCTTCCTTAAATAATGTTAGCATTACTAATGTCCTAAGAATCAACTGAATCATGGCGCCACGGTGGCTC
>CAIGQW010033838.1:0-21661 GCA_903798125.1 Danio choprae
GCTATTACCTACTGGCCTATTATTGCGATATTAACTGTTTTTGGGTAGTTATAAAGTATAATTTTATCCTACATCCCTAATCCTACCGAAAACCTTAACTTCCACCTCACTATTGATAATCAGCTAATTAGCCATTTATTGAGCTAATAGCCTTAGTTAATGGTTTGTTAATAATTTGAATTGTGACTTTTGTGACTAGTGTGATTGTAAAATTAGTTATTAAAAACATTAGGCTTAAAATATGCGTTTGGAAAAAAATTCTCAGTGAAAACATCACTTGGGAAATATTTAGAAATGAAGTACAATTTCATAGGAGGGCTAATAATTTAGCCTTCCATTGTATTCATTCATTTTCCTTCGGCTTAATCTGTTTATTCATCAGGGTTCGCCACAGTGGAATGAACCGCCTCCATTGTATTACATATCTCATCAATTTTTCCAGCTTCTTGATTAATCCATGCTACAATTAATGCAAAAAAAACGAGGTCCAACCCAGTACTAGCGTGTTGAAGTGCTCGGTGAAAGTTTAAGTGTCTAACCATTAATACTATATTTATTTAGTCCAAGACTCATACCTCATAGATGTTCACTGCAGATTCTGGTTGGTGTGTTTAATGCAGTAAGTGCCGTTTGCCAGTAATTGCATCCGCAGACGTGGGTTGAATTCCAGCATGTAGACCCCTAGGGTTGCACCTTGAGGTCTAATTCCTCAGAACTTTCTGCTAAACTCTCTCACCGTGAGCTCTTCTGGAAAAACAAACACAAGAAGCTTTAGTCTAGTGATTTTTTGGGAACGACACAGGAAAGAAAGCTAAAAACAGCTAAACATTTCGTTTTCTCAGAATGTGTCATTCCGTGAACAGGAAATATGCACTTGATGTTTCAGAAAATTCAGAATTTTTACCTATGGGGACTCATATATTGAATATTTCTACGTAAAAACCTCATGCACAGGAATAAAGTGCTCGTTGTTTCCGGTTAATGAGCTCTTCTATTGGTGTGGGGGAGAGGTAAAAGGTTAAAAATGGCTTAGAGGATGGAGGTTTCCAGGGCAAGCAAACAAATGTGCGCTCACAAATCATGTCTTCATTTGGAGAGATGGCTAATTACTTTAAAAGATGTTTCTTGTAGTCATTCTGTTAGGCAAAATACAACGAGATTGGCATGTTTTTGAACACTCAAAGCAGATGTCAAATAAAGGCGGAACTGTATTCTAAGAACAACAATATTTGTCCAACGCTGTCTCACAGCAAGGCCTCACAGTGGCGCAGTGGGTAGCACGTTCGCCTCACAGCAAGAAGTTGCTGGTTCGAGCCTCGGCTGGGTCAGTTGGCATTTCTGTGTGGAGTTTGCATGTTCTCCCTGTGTTGGCGTGGGTTTCCTCCAGGTGCTCCGGTTTCCCCCACAAGTCCAAAGACATGCGGTATAGGTGAATTGGGTAAGCTAAATTGTCCTTAGTGTATGAGTGTGAATGGGTGTGTATGGATGTTTCCCAGAGATGGGTTGCAGCTGGAAGGGCATCCGCTGCGTGAAACATGTGCTGGATAAGTTGGCGGTTCATTCCGCTGTGGCAACCCCAGATTAATAAAGGGACTAAGCCGAAATGAAAATGAATGAATGAATGTCTCACAGCAATGCCTTACTTTTTAGATTTAGTGGCTAATCTGTATGAATTTATACGATCTCTTTTGTACATTTTAGTAGTTTGCTCGTCCTCCAATGAGGGGTTGGTTTAAGGGGTTTGGGGGCACGTCTCCTTTTAAATATCTTCTGTTTCCATGAGAAGGAAATCAAATGAATTTGTACGAAGTATCCACGTTTCTGACAATACGTTTGTTTTTTTGTCAGATGGCTTTGGATTACAAAAATATCTACAAAGAGATGTTTTACATGTTTTTGAGATTTAAATGCAACTTTATGCAAATGCTTTTAGATTTAAGATCATTCGTTTATAGTAAAATTTCTGTGAGAGACGATATAATGTTACGAGTCTGTTCTTTTTCTTTTTCCGTGCCAGAGTTTTTTCCTTGTCATTCTGAAAACGTAGTCTTATATACATTTCTGGAGATCGCGAATTATGTAGCCAGAGGTACGTATGGCTGCATTTCATCTTTAAAACGAATGATACGGGGCAGTATGACGCCATTCCTTTTCGCGCTTACCAGCTGACCGCTTACCTCCATGTGGACGGCTATCCTGCTGTTACCAGTTTGTCCAGTGAGCTCGCCATGTACGTCTGCGGACTTGAGACGCAGAGAGGAGTTGACCACTACAATGGGGTTCAAGTCTGGTGAAAAATAAAACAAACAAGTAAATAACAGGGTGAGAATGTGGTAAAATCTGAAAACGTGGTGAAAATCAGGCGAAGGCTTTTCTTTTTCTGGATTGCTTTTAAAACTGTCGGTTGGGTTTAGGGAAGTGGGTAGGTGGGTCAATCGGTGCTTTTGAAAACACTATTGGTTGGGTTTAGGGAAGGAGGAGTGTGGGTCAGTTGACAGCGGCCACTGGTGGATTCGCAAAAATAAAAACTGCAAAAAAAAATTGCCTCCTATTTGGCGCGCTCCAGAAATGTATATTACGGTACATTTTCAGAATGAGCCCGGGTTATTAATAGGAACAATGCGACCTCAGCGGTTCGACTGTAATCATACAAAGCTCCAAGAACACTTTTGTGTGCCAAAAAAAACTGTAAATACAACTGATAGTACAAGAAAAAGTGATTATACATAAACATGAACGGTGGTTTGCAGACATTTTTTGTACTGGCATAACATTAGCTTACTGGGAGTCTCATTAGCTGTGTTTCCATCCAAAGATGTGAAGTAAATTTATGCACAAAAATGGAACATCGCATAAAAGATGTGCGAATAAAGCAGTGTTTAAGTCCACTGAGTCAAAGAGAACAAAATCGTTACTTCCTGATAAACTGGCACTAAATATCAACAGTAAAAACAGAATTAACTGCAGTAGAAGCTGCGTGAATCTTTCCTTTATTTAATAAATGACTTGCGCATAAAAGACAAATGTCAACACGTGAATGCCTGGTGGTGTTTGAAGGTGTGAGACGCGGAGCACAGACGCTCTTGACAATTCTGGAGGTAATTAATAATACAATAACACTAATACTAAAATGGTTACGGCGTTTTAGAATGACCAAAACAACATTTTGAGATAAAACTTCCAAAATGTATTTCACAACTGTAAATAAACAAAAAACACTATGTGAACCACAAAGTATGGTACCTGTTAATTAACGGCCAGTAAGCTAATGTTATGCTAGTTCAAAAAAAAAAATGTCTGCAAACCACCGTTCATGTTTATGTATAATCACTTTTTCTTGTACTGTCAGTTGTAGGCTGTGCATGAGCTCATACTCTGGGAACCGATTGGATTGTTGGGAGATGACAATTCTTAACTAAATGGAGAAGGATTTGGATGCCAGTTTGCACTCAGTTGTGGAGGATTACTGTCTGTTGGCACTCTCTGGTGCAAAATGTTTTCAGATGAAAACGAGGAGCTAAATTTTACAGATGTAATCATATCATAATCATTTGAACCACTGCTTTCCATGAAGGCAGGGCAGAAACAAGACCAGCACTGATGATAGCCCCGCCCTAAAGGCATTCCATGTGGCCTGAAGTGAAGAAAAGACATTTCGAGGGGGTGGGGGGGTTATGGTATTTGATTAAAGATTATGAGGGCAAATGAATTCTGACAAGTGCACAGATACATCGTTTATGACAATCACTATTATACAGTGCATCCAGAAAGTATTCATAGTGCTTCACTTTTTCCACATTTTTTTTATGTTACAGCCTACACACAATACCCCATAATGACAATGTGAAAAATTTGTTTTTGAAATTGTTGCAAATTTATAAAAAAATAAAAAACCTGAAATATCATGTGTACATAAGTATTCACAGCCTTTGCTCAATACTTTGTTGATGCACCTTTGGCAGGAATTACAGCCTCAAATCTTTTTGAATATGATGCCACAAGCTTGGCACACCTGTCTTTGGGAATTTTTGCCCATTCCTCTTTGCAGTACCTCTCAAGCGCTATCAGGTTGGATGGGAAGCAACGGTGTACAACCATTTTCAGATCTCTCCAGAGATGTTCAATAGGATTTAGGTCTGGGCTCTGGCTGGGCCACTCAAAAAACATTCACAGAGTTGTTGTGAAGCCACTCCATTGATATTTTGGCGGTGTGCTTTGGGTCATTGTCCTGCTGGAAGATGAACCGTCGCCCTAGTCTGAGGTCAAGAGCACTCTGAAGGAGTCTTTGTACATTGCTGCATTCATCTTTCCCTCTATCCTGACTAGTCTTCCAGTTCATGCTGCTGAAAAACATCCCCATAGCATGATGCTGCCACCACCATGCTACACGGTAGGGATGGTATTAGCCTGGTGTTGAGCGGTGCCTGGCATTCACTCCATTCAGACCAGAGAATTTTGTTTCTTATGGTCTGAGAGTCCTTCAGATGCCTTTTGGCAAATTCCAGGCTGGCTGCTATGTGCCCTTTACTAAGGAGTGGCTTCTTTCTGGCCACTCTACCATACAGGTCTGATTGGTGGATTGCTGCACAGATGGTTGTCCTTCTGTAAGGTTCTCCTCTCTCCACAGAAGAACGCTGGAGCACAGACAAAGTGACCATCGGGTTATTGATCACCTCCCTGACTAAGGCTCTTCCCCCCCTGATCACTCAGCTTAGATGGCAGGCCAGGTCTAGGAAGAGTCCTGGTGGTTCCAAACATCTTCCACTTACGGATGATGGAGGCCACTGTGCTCATTGGAACTTTCAGAGCAGCAGAAATTTTTCTGTAACCTTCCCCAGCCCTGTGCCTCGAGAAAATCCTGTCTCTGGGGTCTACAGACAATTCCTTTGTCTTCATGCTTGGTTTGTGCTTTGACATGCACTGTCAACCCTGGGACCTTATATAGACAGGTGTATGCCTTTTCAAATCATGTCCAATCAACTGAATTTACCACAGGTGAACTCCAATTAAGCTGCTGAAGCATCTCAAGAATGATCAGTGGAAACAGAATGTACCTGAGCTCAATTCAGAGCTTCAAGGCAAAGGCTGTGAATACTGATGTACATGTGATTTTTCAGGTTTTTTATTTTTAATAAATTTGCAACAATTTCAAAAAATCTTTTTTCACATTGTCATTATGGGGTATTGTATGTAGAATTTTTAGGAAATAAATGAATTTAATCCATTTAGGAATAAGGCTGTAACATAAAAAAATGTGGAAGAAGTGAAGCGCTATGAATACTTTTCGGATGCACTGTATACATGTAAAAATAAGATTTATTTTCAATTTCAGGTTGACTTCAAAGTCCACATGAACCGGAAGCTTCATGAGAAACAGAATATTAAATGAGAAAACAGTGGACGTGGTTTATTTTCTCTGCTGCGAGCTGAATGGATGTAGTAAAGGAGGCATTTCATTCAGAAAGATCGGGAAATGGGTTTTAAGAATAGTTATTACAACTTAACAGACACCTCCTCCTCACCATTTCCAACATAGGCTCATTCTGAAAACATACCCCTATACACATTTCTGGAGATCGCGAATTATGTAGCCAGAGATTTTGTCTTTGAAACGAACGCTACGGGGCGTTCGTGCTTACCAGCTGACCGCTTACCTCCGTATGGACGGCTTTCCAGCTGTTACCAGTTTGTCCAGTGGTTCGTTGCGTACGTCGGTGGATTTGTGACGTGGAGCGGAGTTGACCGCGACGACAGGGTTTGAGTCCGGCGAGGAATTGTATTTAAATTGTCCGAATTAAATTCTTCTCAACCCACAGCATTATTCATTCATTTTCATTTCGGCTTAGTCCCTTTATTAATCTAGGGTCGCCACAGTGGAATGAACCGCCAACTTATCCAGCATATGTTTTACGCAGCGGATGCCCTTCCAGCTGCAACCCATCTCTGGGAAACATCCATACACACTCATTCACACTCATACACTACGGACAATTTAGCTTACCCAATTCACCTATACCGCATGTCTTTGGACTTGTGGGGGAAACCAGAGCACCCGGAGGAAACCCACGCCAACATGGGGAGAACATGCAAACTCCACACAGAAACGCCAACTGACCCAGCCGAGGCTCGAACCAGCGACCTTCTTGCTGTGAGGCAAACGTGCTATCCACTGCGCCACCGTGACAACATTACTAATTAAACATTAGTAACCCCACAACATTACTAATTAAAAATTATTATTGACAATTAAGTACTAAATAGGTTCATGGAACAGGATTTTTGGCATTAAAGAAAAATCAATAACACCCATACAGTATATTTTTGGCATACACAGCATAAATTCTTTTAAAGAAATGTGTTACCGAAATGTGTCGAGTTTGAGAAAGGACCGCACGACAGATAACAAAAAGGTTTAATCGAAGCAACGTATTCCAGACAGGTCAAGATGAATATGCAAAATAGACACTCATACAAACATCTCCAAATATAGACAACAACTGGCCACTGGAAACTGTGCACAGAGTGATTAACTAAAGTGAAGGCAGGTGATAAACAGATATTTAAAATGTAAAGAGGAACAAAAGAGGAAAAAGGTTAAACAGAAATCATTGAAAGTAAGTCCATAAATGTTAAATGTTATCCATGTTCTAATCTAATCCAACCTATATAAAATGCACATTGCTGTTATTGTGTGCAAATGTGTGATTATGGAATTGCAGGTACATTTTGCATCTCCAAGATAAATCTGGAGCTTTTTTTTTTTTTTTAACTTTAATAAAAGTTTTGAATGATTTCTCAAATTCAAGTAATCTGTAAAAAACTAATGCTTGCATTTAAAGACCTTTGATATGGAAATTCATTTATATACCTTTATATGCATTTTAAAATCTGTTCTTCTTTCCTTTTTCTATGTCTACATTACACAGTTAAGCTATATGTGACCACTTTGGCGCCTTTTTATCATAAGACAAGATTGTATTCCATGTATGGTGACCTATGACCTGTACAGCCTTGTGGGATATGGGATAGAAATATAGACAACTAAAAGAGAATCATGAGTGCTAAGATAACTGTGACGTGATTCATTAGCTATGTCACCTATGGCCTTGTGGGCTTTAGAGGGAAGAAACTAGATAAAAAGGAACACACTCTTCTTTGAGTGTCGCACTCTGCAGGAACCTGTGTTACTGTATGACTGTCTGACCTTCTTTGCAAAGAATAAAACTTTAAAAGACATCTTGGGTAATCTTGAGAATTTGTCTTCTTTACCATGGAGAGAGCCTCCTTAAAGAAAATAGCCACAACACCTTCAATAACAAATATAACAATAATTTAATATGATTTCTAATATGCATATCTTTGACTGTCTCCGAATTCTGAATCTTACTATCAGCTTTAATTATCATCTATTTTGTGTTTATTAGTTAAACATTTGCATGAAACATCTATTTTCTGCATTATTTGTCATTTCAGATTTTTTTTTGGCTGTCCCTATGTTCTGGTCAACTTTTTTACATCAGTTTTAAAAAGGCATACTGTATAAAGAACTGATAGAAAGAGCATGTGACTTGCTCCAAGCGATGTCACTTCATCTGGCGGGAAAACCTAGAAGGCATTGAGGCATGGTAAAGTCTAGAAAGGATACAGCTGCGGATATGCACATCAATATAGCATCATTGTTTATGACACTGTGACGGTTGGGTTTAGGGTTAAGGGTAGTGGTAGACGTTAAAACATACAATTTATTGGGTAATTCAATAAATAACATAAACAATACTCGGTACAACTACTGTTTTTACGTTACTGTGATGGTTGGGGTGGGGATAGATGTTAATTAAATACAATTAATTGTAAATTTAATAAATAATATAAATCATTTTTGTTAACTTCCGGTCGCAACCATATCTGATCTAGCGACAACCTTGAGGCATGCCATTTATTCTGCTCTCATTCATTTACACAAAAGGTTTAGAATACACCAATAGTAATTATTTATTTGTCTACTCTGTTATTGCGATATTTCAGTGGATTTTCTATTCACTTAAAAAAAAAAAAACAATAAAATAATTAAAATGCATACAATTCTGTTTCAGACATGCCATGTGGTGTCTGATTTGAGGTTAGCATCTTGAGCTAAAGCACAAAATGGTGGAAAATGTCAACTCTGTTATTGCCAACCACTAACAGAGTTTAACAATAAATTAAATGACAATTAATAACAATCAAATTTTCCCGGTCGCATTTTACACATTTAGTTAATAATGGATTCAGATGACTGTAAATTATACATTTGTGTTATACAGGAAAAAATGTAAGGAAAATTCTTACCCCAATTCTAGAACGAGTCCCATAGCTACACTTCAAATGTATCCCTGAAGAGAAGAGATAGACCATGCAGGGAACATTGGAAAACACCTTTAAACGTCCTGCCATTTAGGACACACAATATCTTTTTATGAATACTATTTAGGACAGATAAGCAAAATTCTAAACTCACCTGCTTATACTGTGCCCTAAATGTACGTAATAGTTTTGTGAGGAAAACATACAAACTTCTGAGTGTGTAACAAAAAGAGTTAAAAGAGCCATTAGCTATGTTTCCATCCAGAAATGCGAATTTAATTTATGCGCAAAACTGGAACATCACATAAAAGACGTGCGAATAAAGCAGCGTTTCCATCCAGTGAGTCAAAGAGAACAAAATCGTCACTTCCCGATTAACTGGTGCCAAATATCAACAGCAAAAACGGAATTTCCTGCGGTATGAGAAGCTGTGACAATCAATGCTCACACACTATGAACGCGTGGTGGTGTTTAAAGGCGTGAGACGCGGAGCACGGACACTCTTGACAGTTCTGAAAATAATTAATATTATAATAATGGTTACTGCATTTTAGAATGATCAAAACAACATTTCAGATGTTTTACAACGTGGTCAGCCTGTTGGTTTGTCCATTCACACATTTTTATCATCAACTCTTAACAAAATCGCATGACCTTTTTAATGCGCATACTGGAATTTGTTCGGTAAGTGTAGTTAACGTGCATAATTTCTTATCGAATAAAAGGTTTATTCTACTCAGTTATACACATATGTTTTTATTAGGGGTGTAACGAATCATGGTTGATCCGTGATTCGTACGGATCACAACCCACAGTTCGAAACACACGTGACCCACGGATTAATAGCCTAGTTTTTTTTACTTGTAGATTAATCCTAAATTTGTAACGATCGCAGAGATCACCTCTCGCGTCATTCAATTTACATGTATGAAAGCATTTAGGCTTTCCTATGAAATATAATGATGACAGAAGAAGTTGTGGTAGGTTATTCGGGATGTGGTGGGTTTCTTAGGTTATTAAAGGTGTTTTCTGTCACTAATTGTTTAGCCTGCATTATCGCATTCAGCGTAAGCTGCACAATTTCAAGATCGGGATCTCAACACCCACGCAACATAAATGATAAATGATGGTGATTTGCGTGTGTTTATTAATCATTTGAATCGCTGCATTCAAATATATGTTTGAAAAACGCAAAAATCAAGAAAGAGATTCAGCCTTTAGTCTTTTGAGTTAGTTATGAAGTTACACCAGTCAAATAACACAGCAGTACTGGATAACAGTTCATAATTTAGATAAAACCACTGATCACCGTCATATGCACTTAACTTGACGCTCAAAAATGAAAGTTGTAAGCAGCAATTACAGTATTTAACCAATAGGTGGCGGCAACCAGCCATCAAAAAATATGCCACTGAATAATTCTTCAAAATTGATACATATAGCAATGAAACATGAAGATTTATGAGTGAATAACTGAATCATTTATTGAAAATGAGACTAAAAATAAATATGGGTTGTACAAATTATAATGTTAGATTTATACATTTAGCATTATCAGCAATAGTAGAAGTAACAGTGAAATTTTTCACAGCACTGAATATTTTACTATTTATTTTTATTCAGCTGATTATTTCTTCATTTTATTTTCAATAAAATTACAGGTTCTAAGTTCTGTTTGTTAAAACCAAAAGTTTCTTGCAGTGCTGTTTTTGTAATAAATGGAAAGCAAATTACATTTTTGCCTCCTCCCCTTTACGGCTGATCCGAAGAATGGTCCGATCCATGACTAAAAAACCATAATGTGATCCGAACCGTGAGATTTGTGATCCGTTACACCACTAGTTTTTATGCACATTCTTAAAATGGATGCGCATCTTGGCGATTTTCACCCAGAGAACGTGCTTACATAATTGCGCATGCAAAAATTAATGGAACAGTAAAATTAAAACTTCCTCATCATTTACTCACTGAACAAAACAAATATATATATATACACATTCAGAATGTTAGAAAAAAGCAGCCATTGACATACGAAAGTACAAAAAATAAACAAATAAATAAAAACACCATGAAAGTCAATGGCTTTTTTTCCCCCAACATTCTTTAGTATATCTTCCTTTGTGTTCAACAGAAGAAAGAAACTCAAACCGGTCTGTAACAATTGGAAAATTATGGAAATGTTCACTCCTGGGTGAACTATCCCTTTATTGACCAAAAGTGTCTTTACGAAAAGTTCAATGATGTTGTGGATGAACCACAACATGGATGACATTTCAAAATATTTTCATAAGGTTAAATATTTATAATTCATCATTCAGACTACTCTCAAACAAATGGTTTTCTGAAGCTTTTTATACACTTTGGTTTGGTTGCTGGGCGAAAAATGACAAACAAATTGAAAGCCTAAGGTTTAATGAAACATTCAAAAGAACCACACAATAAAGACCTATGAAATATCCCAAATTAGTACTGGAGTACATATATTTTCATTGGAAAGATGCTTTGAAACTATGAATATTAGTCATATTACATAAACATAATACATAATGTTATGATACTTTCTGTAAATGACAGACATGGGAAATAGGAAAAGTATCTATACATCTATAAAAATCTATGGCACAATTATGAATGGACATTTAAAATATGACTGATATTTGAATTTCCTGATAAACGAGATGATAGCAAAAACAATTTTCCGGTTCATGCCTTTGTTAACAGAGACATGTCTCCTTCGTGGTGCTTGATTATGTGTGATCTTGCCTGATTCCACTGAACAAACCTCTTTCCGCATTCATTGCATCCAAATGGTTTTTCTCCGGTGTGAATCCGCAAATGCTCTGCCAGATGCCAGCTCTTGTGGAATTTCCTCCCGCAGAACTTGCAAGGGTAGTTTCGCTCATCCTGGTGCAAAAGCATGTGGTTTTGCATGCTCTTTTGACGTCTGAAAGGTCTGTCACATACCTTGCAGTAGAAAGGATATTTCCCATGGTCTTGATCGGAGGAACTTAATTTGTCAGAGTTGCGTTGGTTTGCGTCCACATGGGAGCGCTGCGAGTCCGGCAGTTCTCCAGTCCAATCCTCTGCTTGTCTTTCTGTAGACAAATAAATGTATTGTTAGTGGCCGTTTACATAGAGTGCATTTTTGCTCTGCAATGCGCTACCTTTATATTGTTTTTCATAAACACTTGCTTGACGAACAAGTGTGATCGTTCCACTCGGATCTCGCGTCTTTTAAAGCAACGCACACATGAAAGTCTTTTTTTTTTATGCTGTGTGAAGTTAAAAAGAAGTTCAACTTTCATACACAGCGCTGCTCAGTGTTGGGGTAACGCATTACAAGTAACGCAAAATATGTAATAATATTATTTTTGTAAGTAACGAGTAAAGTAACGTATTTCTTTTAAAAATTAAGTAATATTTGAGTTACTTTTTAGTTTAATTCACTTTTAAAAAATAAATTGCTGACTTAAAATGAAAGTTGAACGTTGAAACCTGCACACAATGTGAGAACGTAGGAACAGACAGAAAGGAAGATGGCAGAGCCTTATGCTGTTCACACCAGACGTGGCAGATAGTAGATCCATATCTTTTACAGTCTATGGTGCAGATGGAAACGAATGGCGGAAGAAAGTAGTTTCTTGTACAAAATGTTAGATTTTCTTTTTTATATACACGAATATGCTGTAGAACTGTTGTATAAACGCAACATCACACTCGTAGCAGTGCGATATGGCTGTATATTGTCACTGGTGGGACACGAATACATTTTTAAAGTAGCCTATACACAAGTGATTTCAGCACAGTTATACAGTTCTGCAAACACTCGGAAAGTAATCAAACTCATCCTTTAAAGCCCTGCTAACACTGTGCAATTTCAGCCATGATTTAGTTGTCTGAGACATATTTGGGAAATCCTAAAAGATTCCTGAAATCATAGGCTAAAATGTGTGATCTTTTACATGTACAATGACAGCCAACTAAAGGGCACCTATGGTCAAAATCAACTTTTGGAAGCTGTTTGGACAGAACTATGTGTAGGTATAGTGTGTCATATTGGAGTGATATAAACAAAACAAGTCTCTCTTTTTAAATTTCCTGATGTTAAAATAGGATTCAAATTCCTGCAATTTTGCAGCCCACCGCAACGTGATGTAGGAGTGCGATTTTCTACACCCATCGAATTGATTGAAAGCTGCGTAATTCACATTCAGTCTCCATAGTAACAATTATAAACATATCCTCAAGACAGGAAGTGTTCAAAGTAACTGGGATTAAGTTTTAAACGTTTAGAAAACAGTGCATGTTTGTAATAAAGTCAGTAAAATTGCTGTGTAATTCATCACTACAGCCTCATGTCAGTACAATTACGACCATACGCGCGTGCTTGACGCAGAAGTCTTAGTGCGGTCGCATAGCCCTTGCCATGGCTGATGCGTATCTCTCAAAAAATGTAACTACACGTTACAACGATGCATAGTGCAAGCTCTGTGATTGGTTGGCTTGGTAGCTGTGATGAGTGTGGGCGGTGATGAGAGCGGCGAGCCTGTTGGAGCAAGTGTTTACAATTGTCGAATCCTGTGAAGGAGCTCCAAATGGAAACGTTAAACCATTAAGTAATCAAGAAATAGTTAAACGCGCGCTGTGTGTGTGTGTGCGCTTGAACTTTGTAATAACATTGTGTGTGACTCATCGTTGCATCAATGGTATATCAGCTTCCTTCCTATCCGTCACTGTGCTGTTTATCTGAGGTGAGACGCAGCAGGAGATGGAGACATGCATAGTGAGAGATCTCTATGGCTCTGACACAAACCAGCTCATTTGCATTAAAGGCATAGGCAACAAAAACAGCTAAAGCGTGCTCAGAGCTGAAAATTCCCATATTCAGAATGGTATAATAAATAATGAGTATTTTGAGCTGAAACTTTACAGACACTTTCTGGAGACACAAAAGACTTAACTTAAATCTTGAAAAAGGGGTAGAATAGGTGCCCTTTAATGGCTACCCTGATCAAAATTTCCCTCCGATGAGGTTCTGGCAGTCTGATTAAGAGTCTAGCATGTAAACAGAGATTTTTGATGACCTTACTCTGACTAAAGTCATAATCGTAGTAAACACTAATCGAATTAAGACATGTGGAGCATTCCTATTTTAGTCAGATTATAGAGTTGCAGTACAGACATATAAATACCTTAAAGGGGACCTATTATGCAAAAGTCATTGGTTCAATGGAAAAATTCAATGGTTCTCCACTGGTGACTGGTACTGTCACTGGTAAAGTGACATATCCGATACTATAAAGCCACTCCCTGGTGTCTACTCCCTCCAAACTAAAGCTGTTTATAGTGAAAGATTTGACACAATTGCTTGTCTTTTGCTGCGAATAAATTACTATGATTAGAAAATATTTAAGAACTATTATTATGATTTATATGATATAATCTTTATATAATCATATATTTATTATTAAAACTACATGCATCATAATTAAAATTAAACACAAAATAAATCAAAAAATATTTTAGTACATAAAGGCTTTAAAATGGCAACACTTATTTTTCTTTTGAGTTTTAACAGACATATATAAACTATTACATACGATTCAGACACTACCTAAGTCTTGTCGTCGATCCCAGTTGTAAGAGCAACAAATAATAACTTGACTTCTAGGTGATCATTTGGAAAAGTGGCATACACAATACTAATTCTTTTTCCACTGCACCATGACTTTATATTCTATACTGCACATTATTTCTGTTAAGTGACAAGACCTTACTTGTCATTTACAGAAAGTATGACAACATTATGTATTGTGTTTATGTAACATGACTAGTATTCACAGTTTCAAAGCATCTTTCCAATGAAAATATATGTACTGCAGTACTTACTTCTATTTTTGACTTACTTCTATTTTTGAAATATATTTATTATCTGTTTTTTGTCCTGTCTTTGTGATTCTGTTGCACTGTAGAAGCTTCTGTCACGAAAGCAAATTCCTCGTATGTGTGAACATACCTGGCAATAAAGCTCTTTCTGATCTGATTCTAATTTGGGATATTCCATAGGTCTTTATTGTGTGGTTCTTTTGAATGTTTCATTAAACCTTAGGCTTTCAATTTGTTTGTCATTTTTCAAGACCAAGCAAAGTCAGACCTTACTGTCCTAATTAAATAATTAAAAATCAAGGCATGATCATATTTGATTTTATTTTGGTAAAATAAGCGTAATCTAGAGGCCTTTGTCTTTCATATAAGCCACTTCTGATCCCAAATGATCAACTAGAAGTCAAGTTATTATTTGTTGTTCCAAAAACTTGGATAAGCGACAAGATTTTTGTCAGGTAGTGTATGTATTAATACAGTATTATTACCATGTAAAAGTAAGTGTTTATTTTTGCAACTTATAAATGCATTGAAATTAAAAAGCCAAACATTTTATTTACACAAACACTTCAGGTAAATGCAGCAATAATCACCTGTATGCAGCCTCTCGTGTGGCTTCAAATGGATTTTGGATTTTAATCGACTCCCAGATGGGGCACTGTTCCACAAATAAACATCATTCTTGTGCACTAACAGGTGTTTCTGCAAGCGTCCTCTGGTGCGGAAAAGCCTTCTGCAAAACCTGCAAAATAATATATTCTGTTGACGCTGACCGGCCTTTGGTCTCGTCTCATTAGAAGTCTCATTGTAAGGTTGAAAAGACGTTCGATCGTGTTGAGGTGCTGGATATTCAATTTGGGAATCGATGCAAACCTCCACTGCAGCGGAGTATGAATGATTAGCCTGATTATCAGACTGCTCTGATTTAACTGTGACTGATGATTGTGTATCTATCCCAACATTCTCTTCATTCCTCATCAGCATGTTTGGCAGATCTGACTGGTAGTGATGGGGTTCACACCATTTATATTCTTCAGAAATGGGAGAAGTGCTGGTTGAAGCATTGCTCATTGGTACAGCGGCAACCTCCATCTTTACTCGTATTTCTGAGATGTCTGAAGCTAAGGGAGCTGGCGTAACTTCACCTTCGGGCATCGGAATATCTGTGTGACATGAAGCATAAATAATATTCAGTTTAATTCAATATGACATTTACAACTCATTTCTCTTTTGATAAAGGCTGCAATACACCACACAGATTTGGTCCCAAATGTACTGTCGGGAAGAGTCAATGCTAGAAAAGCCACAGTCATAGTTAAAGCAGTCGGGGTTAAAATCACAGTGTATTATGGATACAAATGTTTATTTTTCTTCAGACTGATTTTATTGTGTCAGTGGACCTGTGATATTTTAGAGCACACGAGGCGCATGTTTCTGATTGAATTGTCCTTGAACGTCTGTTATCCTTAGTAAGTTAATGGGTAATGACTAGCTTTTCCTCTGTAAACATTTACAAAATCTGTGTATGATTGCAAGTGTGTATGAAACATCAAATTCCAAGACCATTATATAAAAAAGGTTCATACTGTAAGCAACCGATATGTACAGTGCTCAGCATAACTGAGTACCCCCCCCCCCCTTTTATCCATTTCCTAGTGAATAGTCAATTTTAGGTGCATTTAAACAAAACATGTTTTTTTTTAAGTTATATTCATTGAAATATAAGTGTTTGGTCACCTAACGACTTTAGAAATGGAAGGAAAACACATTTAAATTCAAAGGAGTTATTGCAAAATATATAAATATACGAAATACAAATTTTCAACTAAATTTTATATATTTTATGTTTCTATTGATTACAATTTAATTTAATATTTTCCCCAACATATTTACTAACTTTTGGACTGTGAAGTTACGGTTTGTTTGTTTTTTGTTAGATTAGTTCCAGTTTTGGCTTTGGTACTGACTAATCTAATGTATAAGAACAAATATATTATCATAAAGCATCCTGTAAAAAATACTAATCTAAAACAAAGATCTTTGAGGGGTGTAAACATTTATGCTGAGCACTGTATATGAGTAATAAGGTTTTTTTTAAGTACAAGTATATGAGGTTTCTAATTATGAGTAATAACTATACTATCGGGGCGCCATGGTGGCTCAATGGTTAGCACTAGGGATGTACCGATCCCTATACTTGGATTGTATATCGGTTCGATAACGCATATTTTTGCTGAATCGGGTATCGGCCAGCTGGTTCCGAACCAAATCCAATCTTGCCCGTGTGCTAGATTCTGTGTAATTTATAAGCCAACAAAAGCCATAAAGGTAGCCTACTATAAGGCACTAGAAAATTGTCATGTAGGCCTACTATATCCCAAATGTTCTGAAGCCATTCTATATTTTGATGTGAAGCCCAGATGAATATTCAAGTGGTTAAATTCATGTTCATTTCAGCGCTTCCCTCCGCTGCGCCTGTCAATCATTCCCCATTCATTCACAATTCAAAAGGCGTGCTGCGTTCATGACAACATGAAAAACTCTCCAAGACTATTTGTTCCTGTTAATATAAGTAATCAGTGGAGAAATGCATTTAGTTTTGCATTAAATTGGTTAATTTTGACCTGCAACAAGGAGTTCATTTCCATTTCCAAATCATGTTGCGCTGTGACTGTTATCAGCTGATCCAGGCCAATCTCACGAGTTTACAATTTTAAAAAGGAGGCGTGGCACCCAACCCCGCCCCTAAACACAACCGTCATTGGTTGATGAGCAAATCATACTAAATTGTACGAATTAGATCGTACAAATTCATACAAATTAGCCACTAAATCAAAAAGTTACAAATTGCTGTAAGATTGCGTTGGCAGATCGCATTCGCAACACTGGAGTAGAGAGGGTTATTAACTGCTCTTCACACACAAAGTAGGCCTACCTGAAATTTTTTATTAGAAAAAGCTCAAATATACATTGGACAAATCCTTAACGCACTGATTTCCTCCCTTTGTGCTGCTCAGTTCTGAAAGTGTCCGTAGATACTCGAGGGCTGCGCGCTGTCTCTCAGTGATGCATCAAGCGATTCATTCACGCACTTCGATGTGTGCCGCTCTGTAAGATTACTCTCACAATGAGTTTCTGTTCTCTCATCATTCCGACTGAGTTTATTCTTCCAAGGTGAATACTGTCAGTGCTGCGAATAGTTTGTAAAGCCTGGCTCATTGTGGTCAAAGTAGTTGATTAAATTCATAAAAGTGAAACTGACGGGTGCTATATGGATTGTCATTAACAGAAAATTATTTTGCCTAACATAGGCTACTTTGAAACTGTGAATTATTCACTGTAATTTTATTTATATTCATTTTTTATTTAACAGACCAGTTTGTGTTTTGGAGCTGAAGCATATAAGCGGACATTTGTTTTGAACTTTCTCAGTCTCACTTACGGCGGGATTTGGCGAGAGATTATTAAATACAGCTGGCCTCAGGCAGTTTAGTTTAGTCTGCATCAAACCTGCAGGAAAATATCAGGCTTTGCTAAAAGGCTGATTATTTTACCAACGATTAGTGTCAATAGTGGTAGCCTATTGCAGATTGCAGTCCAAAGACATGCGGTATAGGTGAATAAAATAAACTAAACTGGCCGTAGTGTACAGTCGTGGCCAAAAAAAATTTGACAATGACACAAATATTAGTTTTCACAAAATTTGCTGCTAAACTGCTTTTAGATCTTTGTTTCGGTTGTTTCTGTGATGTACTGAAATATAATCACAAGCACTTCATACGTTTCAAAGGCTTTTATCGACAATTACATGACATTTATGCAAAGAGTCAGTATTTGCAGTGCTGGCCCTTCTTTTTCAGGACCTCTGCAATTCCACTGGGCATGCTCTCAATCAACTTCTGGGCCAAATCCTGACTGATAGCAACCCATTCTTTCATAATCACTTCTTGGAGTTTGTCAAAATTAGTGGGTTTTTGTTTGTCCACCCGCCTCTTGAGAATTGACCATAAGTTCTCAATGGGATTAAGCTCTGGGGAGTTTCCAGGCCACGGACCCAAAATTTCAACGTTTTGGTCCCCGAGCAACTTAGATATCACTTTTGTCTTATGGCACGGCGCTCCATCGTGCTGGAAAATGCATTGTTCTTCACCAAACTGTTGTTGGATTGTTGGAAGAAGTTGCTGTTGGAGGGTGTTTTGGTGCCATTCTTTATTCATGGCTGTGTTTTTGGGCAAAATTGTGAGCGAGCCCACTCCCTTGGATGAGAAGCAACCCCACACATGAATGGTCTCAGGATGCTTTACTGTTGGCATGACACAGGACTGATGGTAGCGCTCACCTTTTCTTTTCAGCACAAGACTTTTTCCAGATGCCCCAAACAATAGGAAAGGGGCTTCATTGGAGAATTTAATTTCCTCAGCAGTCCATTCGCCATACTTTTTGCAGAAGATCAATCTGTCCCTGAGGTTTTTTTTTTTGAGAGAAGTGGCTTCTTTGCTGCCCTTCTTGACACCAGGCCATCTTCCAAAAGTCTTCGCCTCACTGTGTGTGCAGATGCGCTCACACCTGCCTGCTGCCATTCCTGAGCAAGCTCTGCACTGGTGGCACTCCGATTCCACAGCTGAATCCTCTTTAGGAGACGATCCTGGCGCTTGCTGGACTTTCTTGGACGTCCGGAAGTCTTCTTAACAAGAATTGAACCTCTTTCCTTGAAGTTCTTTATGATCCTATAAATTGTTGATTTAGGTGCAATCTTAGTAGCCACAATATCATTACCATGTCAAGTCTGCCTTTCTAACCCAATCAGCCTGACATAATGATCTCCAGCCCTGTGCTTGTCAACATTGTCACCTGAGTTAACAAGACAATTACTGAAATGATCTCAGCAGGTCCTATAATGACAGCATTTTTTTCAGGATTAAGTAAATTTTCATGGCAAAGAAGGACTATGCAATTCATCTGATCACTCTTCATAACATTCTGGAGTATATGCAAATTGCTATTATAAAAACTTAAGCAGCAACTTTTCCAATTTCCAATATTTATGTAATTCTCAAAACATTTGGCCACGACTGTATGTGTGTGAATGAGTGTGTATCGGTGTTTCCCAGTACTGGGTTTGCAGTTGGAAGGGCATCCGCTGTGTAAAACATATGCTGGATAAGTTGGCGGTTCATTCCATTGTGGCGACCACTGATGAATAAAGGGACTAAGCCGAAGGAAAATGAATGAATGAACTATTCTATCGACATCAATATTTGAATATTTTTTTAAACGTATCAAATATGGTGTCTAATATATTTTGTGGATCTGAGGACATTTGTATCTTTTCTTCATTGTCATGTTACCATTAGAATTAAACTCGTTTAAGTGTTTTATTAAATGATCTTTAATCATAAAATTAAGCCAAAATCATCAATAATGTGACAGCTCTCTTGCATTCTAAACAAGTTACATTATACTGCTACACAAAACGTTTTTAAATGTTTTAAAAACTGTTAATATAGCACTTAAAACAATATCGATGTTCATTCATTTCATCCATCATAATTTAAAGTAAGAACAGATATCACGTAAACAGACCGATTGAGGTAAAGTTGGGTTTATATTCACACATTCGGACTTTCTGCCTAATAATATAGTTTCAGAAAAGTATTCTTTGCAAATACTAAATAGTGAAATCATATTAGCAGCAGACTATCAAAGTACAACATTTATTTATTGTTTATTGTCAAATAAATAGTGCTAATGTCGTTTTCAAGCCACAATTACATGTAATTTCAGACCGAATATTCAAAGTACCATGGTACACAACATGGGGAGCATGCCACAAGTTGTTACTGAATGAATGTGCGAATATAAAACCAACTTTACCTCAAAAACAGACCGACTGATCAATTTTTACGTAACGTTACTACGATGGTTTCGTGGTAAAAAGTACTTAAAATAATTACACAGTACTTCGATAGCTCACGCTAAAATGTATGCAACTCCTATAGAACATATCAGAAGCAGGAAAGCAAGAAATCTTAAGTAAACATGACTAACCATGATGTGTTTCTGCACGGCTGCAGGTTCGGGTTTGAGTCAGCGTGCTCCTCAGACAGCAGTTCTCCTGCTTCAGACGCTCGATCTCCTGCTCGTATTCCATTATGCTGTCTTTAACAACGTCGAATATTTCTTCGGCTACTGCTGTCATGCGCTTCAATAAAAACGAATGAATAGACACAAGCCCCATTTTAACTGCTTTTGTAACAAACTCGTTCTTCCGTATCTTCACAGCGTCCTTTCTTCTTCCTTACCTTTTCTTCTTCTTCCTTGTGTTAATAAGCGAGTCGACCAGATTTTTAGGGCCATACCGCCATCTTCTGTATTGGAGCTGGAAGGGATTTCAGTCTATGTTCCATTTCTAAGTTCACTACACTTCCTGAAGTTTGAAACTGCCTTTATTCTTTCACCAGACCCTTCTTTTGTTTAACATGTTGTAAAATTCACTGCCACATGTTCTGAAATGTGCTTTCTATAAGGGGACGTTTGGCTGTGACCTTGACTTATTGTTTCACACAATCCTGTATTGTGTTTTCCCTTTAAATAAAGAGCAGAATTAAGTGTTGTATGTTCCTTCTTAAGTCTTGTTAAAATAACCTGATCTTATTTACTAAAAATCTACTTTAAATTTTTTTTAAAAGTGTTACGATAATTTTCCTCTTTAGGCTCGACTCCTAGTCAGTGCCCAAACTTTTTCATATAAAAGGCCAAAAGCCAAATATCATTGAGAGCCGTGGGCTGAGGGTAAATTTATCAAGCTATATTACATTAAAGTTGCCATGAGTAATTTCCTAATTTATTTAATAAACGTAAATAGAAAACATTACTTTAAATCCTATTAACTAATGAGGTATAACATTTAAAATAATAACTTATTGCAATAAAAACAATCACATTTATAACACAGTGGAGTTTAATGGTGAATAGACTAATCAAGCAAAATCTGCCTTTGCCTTGATTTGTCCTATATGCGTCGGGTGACGGTATGTACATTTCAACTAAATCTGATCAATTTCATTCATTTTTCATTCGGCTTAGTCTCTTTATTCATCAGGGTCACCACAGAGGAATGAACCGCCAACTTATCCAGCATATGTTTTACACAGTGGAAGCCCTTCCAGCTGCAACCCAGTACTGGGAAACATCCATACACACTCATACACTACAGCCAATTTAGTTTATTCAATTCACTTATATCGCATGTCTTTGGACTGTGGAGCACCCGGAGGAAACCCACGGGGAAAAATGCAAACTCCACACAGAAATGCCAACTGACCCAGTCGGGACTCGAACCAGCGACCTTCTTACTGTGAGGCGACAATGCTAACCCCTAAGAGACCGTATTGCCTTGCTTGTAATTTGTTCATTATATGCTTTACAAAATCAT
>CAIGQW010033854.1:0-11307 GCA_903798125.1 Danio choprae
TTGTGTTCTGATGTGACCGTACTTTAGCTGTGTCTTTATCTGACAATAACACCTGAGAGTGACCATCAGCCAATCAGAATCAAGCATTCAACAGTCCCATAGCATACATGTGTTTAATGGTGCTTTCAAACTGGCCTCATTTAGTTCAGTAGAAACGTCCCAGAGTTCGTTTACCTTATTGGTGTGGTTTGTTTAGTAGCTATGCTCTCAGACTAACCCTGAATCGTTTGGTTCCTTTGCGTGAGAACGTGAACAGACCTTGAACCAACCCAAATGCAAAAACTTCACTTCACTTTTTTGGACTAAAGCAGCTACCGTAGTCAGCTGTGATGTGCATTGTGGCTTTTTGACACTCTACCGCAATCATGGCACACACACATGGAGCTGTGAGGAGGTTCACGTTGCCTGCTGACGGTACCTCGGCTCTTTGTTTACTTCCATGTGTGCATTAATTCTGACCAATCCAATGTGGATGTGGTCACATGACAGTTTTTGGTTCGTTTCAGAGCCGTCGGTCTGGCGTGAAACAGAACCTAAAGGGCTGAAAAATTCTGCAATGTATTATTTTTAACCGTGACCCGGTCCAACAGGGATGGGCTACATGAATGAAAGCACCCTAAATCTTTGTGAAGCGCCACAGCTGTGAGATTAGCAGTGCTGATAGTCTTCTGTGTGAGCTGTGGTAAAAGAAGAAGTAAACAGAGTAACTCACGCTGGCACTCTGCGCTCCGAGACGCTCCCTCACTCCAGGGCAAACACAGAGGATCAGTCTGGCCCACCGCTGACGCTCTGACAGAACACACACTCTTAAATCTCGTCTCAAAACTCTTTTGTTTTCCTTTGCTTATTTGCTGCTTTTCTTACCTGTTTATCTGTCTGCAGGCTGCATCGAGCAGTTATTGCTATTTTTATTTTCTTGACTGTATATTGTTATTATTTGCTTTCTGTCTACTGCTCTTTGGTCAGCCCTTTATAAAGGAAAACACACAGATCTCACCTGAGGACATGTCTTGTGTTTAAAGTAAATCACCTGTTCAGATCTCCCCTGTGCTCAGGATCCGCTGATCGAAAGCCTTTGGCGAAGGGGTTGCAGGCGATCTTGAGTTGTGTGATCTGGAGCAGAAAAACATGAAGATTCACTGCTGATACCTCAGCCTACTGTCCTCATCTCTGCCAGAACACTAGCAGACTCAAAATCAGACGTTTATGCGGTTTAATTCTACTCATTTACGTAGTGTCAGAGTGTTTAAGGGCAGATCTGGAGAAACTGTGCAAACGTCTGGAGCTCAGCTTGTCCTGAAGAGGTATTGTGGAGCAGAAGGGTTTGCCAGACACCAGATCAGGATGTCCAATCTCTGTCCTGGAGGGCCGGTGTCCTGAAGAGTTTAGCTCCTACATGCTTCAGCACACCTGCCAGGATGTTTCTAGTATACCTAGTGATTAGCTGGTTCTGATATGTCTGATTGGGGTTGTAGATAAACTCTGCAGGACACCGGCACTCCAGGACTGACCGGGCATAATCAGGCTAGACTATATTTAGCAGACAATTTGATACAAAGCGACTTCAAGAAAATGAAGCTGTAGAGTGGCCGGGCAAATTACTTGACTTGAATCCAATGTAAAATACAAATTAAAGCTCAGACTTGATAGACGAGACCAGCATCAGGATTTTCACACTCTGTTGAGGCCTGTGAGAAACTGAGCAATGCATGAGTCTTCATCCTCCATATGAGAGGCGTCTTTAAGCTGCATGGGTCATTTCTTTATTACACAGAACTCATTGTCCAGGATTTTCTTCAATTTTTCTGTTTGTATTATTTGGGTTTTACTAAAATCTGCTTTAATCCCATGTCAGCAGCTCCTTTACAAATATTATTCCCAGGAACACACATGACATGTTCAATACTCATTTTCCCCGCTGTAGATGCCATCGCAAGTCTAAGTTAGTCGAGCAGTTTTTATTATCTGAGTTCTTGTAATGAAGTGTTTGTAGGAGCGTGTCTGGTGCATGTAGAGAGGAATAGGGAAGATTCTGTTTCCTATAGGTATTTTGTCAATCACATGCAGCCAAATATGACTTTTAGGACAAGACAAGGCGATGCAGGTATTGTGGAAGAACTAGATCAGTTTCAGTAGCTCCACTGTGTTTAAAGTGTATGACCCGTCTAACTCTGACAAAGCTGCCTTTCTCTGGGCTGGTGTGGCGCTGAGGCCCAGGTGTGTGTAGTCTGTGCGTACCCTGTGGTTCTGGTAGGCAGTGACGGCGATGAACCGTGTTTCAGGGAAGCTGAAGGTGCAGAAGTTGCGGTGGGCAAAGCGCTGACTGTTCCTGCTGCGGTCCACCAACACCACATGCAGCCGCGGCTGGTAGCGATGCATGGAGTTCAGGATCATCTGCAGACACAGAGACACTGCATGAGCCTGAGTGGGCATATGTTTCACTTTCACAGCAACACAAACACAGAAGTGCCAAACACAAACGTGCCATCAGCGATCCGTTATTAATGTTAATGATTTTTGTGAATGTATATCAGCATCCAACCAGCGAATCCAATGTGTTCATGCAGAGCTCTGTAGCTTATATCGACAGAGATCATGAGCAATGACAACATCATGCAGCCCATCATCATTTGTGTTGACGTAGAATACAAGGGAGAATGAAATGAAATCAATCTCATTGGTCAAGGTAACCCCGTCCTCAGCCCCTGACGCAGACGGTTCTTACTTCTAGACCAGCAATTTTTTGGCGCTTCTTAAGAACCACTTCTGGTTCAGAGCTGGTGCTTTGGGTGTTTAAAGACAAATAACCTACTGGAACTAGACTCTAGCTCCGAACCATTAAAAATGACTTGCTGGAAAAGAGTTATGTGTGTGTTACGTGGCCGTTGTCGTCCAGCAGGTTGTTGGTGAGCTTGAGTCTGTCGAATGACACGGTCTGTTTGACCCACTGGGCTCCGCGTGCTGGTGAGTCCGGGTGGAAGTGCACTCGTCCCGGAGCCGCTACATCTCCACGACCCGCCACCAGCCAGGATGAGCTGTGGAAGGCATACCTGCACACAAGAACATCCAGAACCATCTCCAGAAACGCCCAGAAAACAAACAAATTGTAAATATTAACACAATATATTAGCCATTATGAATATCTGATACCTCCACAAAACTTCACCCACACATGATACCTGGTACCCATAGTGTCAACAGCAAGTGCTGCAGTATTCCCGTATGTTATTGGCTGGTGGTGATGTTGTGAATACATGCTTTTCCAAGCTGAACCACAAATACTCGTTAGTTTTCATGTCGGGTATTGGGAGGCGAAGGCATTAGCAGAAATTCACCTGAATAACACTCAAAGAAATGTTTGACACTTCACATTGACCTGATGCCTGGAATGGGAGCACTTGTGGTGCACAGTGACGTCCTGATGCCGCACAGCTGTGAGGGACTGTGTTTGTGTTTTGGGGATAATGGGGCCTAACATTTCTGAAGAACACCGATGTACCAAAGCCTCTGTAAT
Source organism: Danio choprae (assembly GCA_903798125.1). Classification (NCBI taxonomy): domain Eukaryota; kingdom Metazoa; phylum Chordata; class Actinopteri; order Cypriniformes; family Danionidae; genus Danio; species Danio choprae. Next base: position 3,515 of record CAIGQW010033854.1, read on the forward strand.
CAATGCACAAGGAATCCTAATTCAAAGAATCAGGCCACTTCCAGTTGTCAATGATCTGATCTTGATGATCTTGGGCTAATTTCTTGCATGGTTAATGATGGCATGCAGTTTCCAGGAGGAGCCAGCAGGGTCTTCAGCGATGCAGGGCAGTATGTATAAGTCTGAGCTGGACTGTGTGTGTGGCACATTGCCCTGGTCACCACTGTTGTATCTGTTGGTGATGTGTTGCACATGCAGTCGCTGTGATCAATGCTCAATGTCTGGATGATAAATCATTGTTTGAGGATATTTAGATTCATATTAACTACAGCAGTTTTTGACCAATTCACATGGTGCACCATTTTCAAGATCAAACTTCAGAGTCGCCATGGCATAATTTCTCCATAATTTGTGCCACAAGATTTGTGATTGTATTGTGGTTATTGTAAGACATCAAGAATAGGATAAACAAAGGATGAATAAAAATGAATTAGTTTCTAGTACCTGTATCTTTTGTCATCAACAGGAATGAAGTCCATCAGGAGAACATACTCTGCTGCAGGATCCATGCCTGAAATGTGCACTTGAAATGTGGGAAACATCCTTCTGTATGAACACAAATAAACATCAGACTACAGCTGCTGATCACACAGGTCAAATAAATATATACCGCAGGTAAAGTACTGAGCTGACAGAGCTCGAATCTCTAACCCTAAGCCATTATGACCGTTTCTGGTTTTCTATGCAGATTTCAGATTTCCTCTGACATCTTCAGACACTGTAAACATGGAAGGACACAAAGCAAAAGTATAAGAAAACCTTCCAGCTTTGGTCACGATCATCTCAGTGCCGAGCTGGTCAAACTGCCGCCACAGACTCTGCATCTCCAGCTGAACCCTGACGCTGGACACTTCTGGAGCTTTACTGCAGGAGCGACTGTCTTCTGGAGGACACGTCTGAGGTAGATCACACACTACACACACACATACACACACACACACACACACACACACACCACACACACACATGCAGACACAGATCATACACAGATCACCCAGCAGATGTTTATATGGAGATTATCAAAATTAGAGAAGCTTGAATGACTTCAGCACATCACTAGTCTCCCAGTGGATATGACTTGTCTCCTGGAGCAGTTTGTTTTTTCAATCAGGTTTAGGTCAGGACTCTGGGCTGTTCATTCATTACTTCAGTGTTTTCTTTAATATATTTAGACATCAAAAAGGATCAAATCCTTTCATCAAAGCTGGCCTACAACTATTCAACAACACCCATTCTTGTCTTAGGTCAATTTGGAAAAACCTTTTTGATCCACTTCAAATGTTGACTACTGTATTTTACAATATGACAATTATTCACTCGTTTGAGCATCAAAATAGTGCAAGCCTTGTCGAACACAAGCCTTTCTTCATGAAGAACATCATACATCTCTCATACGTTTGATTAGTCGTGAATGCAGAGATGGAAAAAGTTCCAATATTTCACCATTTCATACTTAACCATAATCATATTTACCTTAACCAATACAAAAGCACTCATCGAAAGTCTCCTAAAGTACAATTCAAATAAAAAGGGACTATATTACCATTCATCATGTCTTCTGGTCCAGCATGCAGTGGTGTACACTTCAGGTCTGAGCGTGCCGTTTCCATTCATCAGTGGCTCCGTCCTGCCTTTATACCCCATCTGAGAGCTCTAATATGCAGTGTTTCAGCACCTCATCCATATCACTCCTTCACAAACCATGACCCACGATGCCTCAGACGTACTCTGTAATTACACATACATCATCCGGCATGATTGCCTGTGGACAGGAGAATCCTCCGGCTGATCGATGCTTCAGTGTTTCAGCTCCAGCAAAAGACTGGACTTTCAGCATCATTGTCCTGATGCTGAGGGGTCATCGCTGCGACCTTTCCCCTCTCAGAGACTCAGAGAAGACATCTCCATGTGCCCTCGCAACCCAGCCTTAAGGCCCTGACAAATCTGAAGATGCTCCTAATAATCCTCCATGTGCATTTATCTATAATGACCGTTTTTACCATTGCTTTACATGTTTGACCTTATTCTTCTTGCAAAAACATTGGTTAATCTTGATGCAGGTCGTGTTGGAGAAGATGAAATATTAAATAGCTGATTGAAGACGTTGCACAACCTTCTTCAGGTTAAATGCCAGTGTTGGATAACTCTATGGATATATTAAAATGCTCTTTCCTGAAAAATATCATGTGCAAATAACAGTAATAAATGATAAAAACACAAATTAGCCAAACCACCCCATGTGTGCTTCAGCAATCGACGGCTGCATTACACTATTGTAGTATGTGATCTTGTAAGGTGAAGCTGTGCGGCTTCAGATGCTTGCAGGTTCATCATTTGTACTGTTGTTTAGATTCTCCACTACTTGCTGGACAAGCTACAACTGATCATAAGTCGCTAGTTACTGGAAAAAGCTTACTGGAAATGCAGCTAAGCTAGTACCTGAGCTGCTTGCTGCTAGCTACTCCCCAACACTTGATGCAGGTTAAACTGCATTAGTAAGGATGAACAGGCCAGCACTGAATTGTACATCTTGATGTTTCATTGATATGTTGAGGCTAACTTATGGTTAGGTGTTGACATTATGGTCTGTTGCCTGAGGACACTAATATAGCCAGCGCATCCATCTTGCCCTATTAGTAATAAGCAACAGATCACTTGACCAGGATATATTGATTGCCGGTGACGGTTTTTGTTACCAACTCATTAATCAAGTCTAAAATATAGGAAAGTGTAGACTCTGTTAGTTTTAAAGGCCACAAGGGTTGTTGTGCACTTGTTCATTAAACAGTGATATGTCCTATATATAGCATGAATGAGTTTTCCATACGCTCTTACCAGTGAGACACAAGTCGACACCGAACAGTAGTATGAAAGGTTTTTATTATTCTTTTTATTATTTTATTTCATTGAACATTGAACATCAGGTTTGAACACAAAGCAGCTTAACAAAGCAATTTTGCTAGGCATTTTTGAATGAACAGGATTCAGTGTTCTTTGATTCTTAGCTGAGTTTGCCCATTAGAGAGAACGCAAGTCCTGGATGTGTGTGTGTGTGTGTGTGGGGGGGGGTCATGTGTACAAAGTGCATAAGAGTGTACTGCGGGCCTATGTGAGAGTGTGTTTGTGTGTGAGGAAAGATCAGCTATGCTCAGAGAGAAGCCGTGGATGAGGGAGGATGGCTGGTGTAAAAAATGGTCGGTTTACTCCTTGCTTGCATACTTCTGGATGACCTTAACGATGCCATCGAAGTGTGGCTTCATCTGCTCAAACAGCTCGTTCAGCTCTTTCCTCAGTTCTCCAGACCTCACCTTCTCTCTGAACTCCATGGCTCCCTTCTCCATCTGGTCCTTGTAATCCTGGATGTAGGGCTCCAGCTGGGTCTTCAGCTCCTGCAGATTCTCCGCCACCTTGCCTCGGATGGCCTCCAGGATGGGCATCAGCTTGGACTTGGTCTCCTCCCAGTTGGGTCCGATCTTCTCCTTCAGGCTGAGGACCACGGGGTCCAGCTTGGCCTTGACCTCCTCCATGTGCTGGCGCTGCTTGACCAGGTACTCTTCCATGAAGGGCTTCAGCTCGTCCCTGTACTCATTGAAGTGCTTCTCCAGCACGACTCTGAGCTCCTCGCGCTTGGGCTCGATCTCCTTGCGCAGATCCTCCACGTCCTTGTTCAGCTTCTCGCGGATGGGAACGGTGGCATCCATCACCTGGGTGCCCAGAGGCGTGATGACCTGGAAGAAGTTCTGGAAGTGGGAATGAAGGTTGTCGATGGACTGGCCCAGGAAGGTTCTGCACAGAAGGAGGAGGACGGCTGTCAGTGGAATAATCCTTTCTGAACGCTCTGATTTCAGATTATGCTACCAACACTGTATTTGAATGGTTCTGAGGCGGAGGTTAGGGTCAGGGTGGACACCATAGCAAAATTTATTCTAGTTTTATTTATCCACATTTTATTTTGGTCATCAAAATGTAAGGGAGTTAATCAAACCTGCCAGAAGAAAACTAAAGAAGGAAACTGTCAGACATCATAGTCTGCTCTTGGGTCTGCTCTTTCTTACTTGTAGTCTTTGAACTCGGTGTCGTCGAGGTGAGCGAGGGACTTGTGTGCGGCCTGCTTCAGATGATCTGCATAAACCTGCATTGCAGACTTCACATGATCCAGCTGCGACGGGGGCTCGTCCTGCAGGAACCGGGCCTGGCAACCTGAACACAACAAGCAGATCCAGGCATTAATAATTCATCACTAAAGAATATCTATTCTTCTCTGTCAGAAATAAAGGTTCGAGAGCGGTCACTGGTGTGGGACCTTTTCAAGAGGCATGCAAAGGGATAAACTGGTACCTCAAAAATATTAATACCTAAAACTTCAAGATATTCCCCCTTCTTTCCTTTAGGATACTAATACATATCAATATGGACCCTTTAGGTGAAAATGTACCACACCATTGACAGCTCCTGCACCTCTCAGGCAGACTGTGTTCATTAATCTGGATCGTAAGCTAGAAATCAATACCATAAAGTTGACTAAGACAGTGAGAAAAGGAAAGCATTTTTATACCTGCCAGGAAAACGGTGAGGGCGAGGGCTACGAACCTCATCATGGATCTGTGTAAAACACAAGCACAGCAGCAAAGAGAACATCAGATATTGGTAACAGACCGGTTTCAGACACACAACCCAAACGCAGAGTGTGATTGAGTATAATTCTGTGTATTGAGGCAGTGATTCACAGATATCAGGCCTACAGCACAGCACAGGCCTGGTTTAACCCGCAGCAGATGTCAGCCTATTAGACCGGCCTCATCCTGGATTAGACAGAGTTACAAAGGCTTCACAACCAGATTAGCTGTCCACCGCTGCATAATCTGAAATCCCGGATTATCTGGAAAACTTCAGGCCAAGACTGCTGTGCCTGTCAGGCTCAAATAGCTGATCAGATCTCCTGAAGCACCGGAGAGTCTGCTAACCAAAACCCATTACTTCTTTTTTAGCAGTAAAAAGTGAACTAAACCGAACTCAGTGAAGACTTTGGATATGTCCCTGAGTTTGTACCCCTGTGTGTGCCGACGCTGGACTGCCTACCTGTGGATGTGGCTGGTCTGGGAAGAGACTGAAGACTCGGGGCCGGCGGGAGACTCTTATACTGCAGACCGAGAGGAGGAGGACTGACCCTCAACCCCACACTGTCCTGCTCACTGGGGGCAAAGATCACTGCTCACTGAGGGGGCGCAAACACACACGCACACATATCTCAGACACACACACATCTAAATCTGATTATAAAACCTCACTAACACACCAGTAATTTTATTAGTTATAGATATGTTTGGGATATCCATAACTATATTGAACCCCTCACCCCCAGAATGTTCCCACAAGGGCCAAAACTACTGGTATTGCTATACTTTTGGGGACATTTGCTTCCCACAACATAAGTAATATAAGATACACACACACACACACATGTACAGTAGTCAACATTTGAAGTGGATCAAAATCTTTCTCCATAATTGTCTAGAACTATTCAACAGCACCCATTCATAGTGGACCTTATTTGATGCGCTTCACATAGGGACGTCTGTATATGTGCTCTTTCATGAAGGGTTAGTTTCAGTAGTGGCTGTGGAAAACAAGTAATGGTAAAACTTTAGTTCAACTACCAGTTCTCCAGTCGACTGGTTTAGTGTATTACCTGCCGATTATGAAGATATTGTCTGATTATCAGTACTTATAAAGCACATCTTCTGCATGATCTTACTTCACATCTTTAATCCTACACTCAACTGCTACTGTAATAACTATTAATAAGCAGCAAAGCAGGAGCTTATTAGGGCAAAGGTCATCGTTAATAGCAAGAATTGTGTCTTAAACTAAAGTGAGATTGAAGTAATCCCCCAATCCTCAGGTCGTGCTGTTTGCTGGGTTATTTTTCTATTGAGGGTCGTTCTGCGTATAGTAGATATACGCTTCTTCTGTCGTCAGTAGATGTTGGTGGACGCAGCAGCTCCCTCTGTGTGCTCGCACTGACCTTTGGCTCATGATTGAATCACATTGTTCCTGGAAGAGGACACAGGAATGTAAATAATAGTAATTAAATGCAGCTTATTTTCACCATGACCTTTGACCTCTCTATCATTCAAGCTCAGAACAGAGTTTAAAGCAATCGTTCGGCCCGAAAGGGAAACTCTGTCGTCCTTTACGCAGCCTTCATGTGTTTCAAGAACGTTAGAAACCTGTAACCATTGACTTCTTCAGCATTTGCTATTCCTACTATGGAAGTCAATGGTGACCCGTTTCCAGCTTTCTTCAAACTAATATTTTGTGTTTAACAATAGAAACTCATTAATGTTCTTTTAAAGAGGAGTAAACATTGAATTAATGTACATTTCTGGGTGAACTGTCCCTTTAACAGTTATCATGTGCTGTTTTAAAGATATTTATTAAGCTCAGCATATAATATACACAATATGCACAACAACTGACGTCCTCTGAGCTGCTTCTGCAACATAGTCATGTTTCACAATACAACATTTGTGCTGAATCTCAGTCTTCTGGCCACTGTGAGTATGCTGGCGCTGGTGCTTCTAGATCAAACTGGGCCATTTATTTATTCATGGTTTATTTAGTGGTGAATTTTTACAATGGAGTCAATCATGATTGGACAGAAGAAGGAGCATATATTGGAGAATAATTCCTGCAGTCACACTTGCCTTCTGCACGTTTGGACAGCAGTGTGTGTGTGTGTGTGTGTGTGTGTGTGTGTGTGTGTGTGTGCGTGCGTGTGTGTGTGTGTGTGTCAGCTCATCTGAGTAGGAGTTTAAGTAAATAACCAGGTAAACACAGTGGAACTTGTTCAGTGGAAAATCAATGTAGAGTTTCATGTGAATGTGTGTGTGACTGTCCTCTCTGATACTGGTGTGTGTGTGTGTGTGTGTGTGTGTGTGTGTGTGTGTGTGTGTGTGTGTGTGTGTGTGTGTGTGTGTTCTCGGGGGCCGTGGGGTCCAGCTCCGCTCTGTCAGGAGTGTGTTGTAATCGTTCTCAGTATGAACCGCAGTGGTCAACAATCACATTCTGTCTCTGCACCGCAGCACTCTGAGGTTCATTAATATAACAATAACACACAACCGAACAGGAGAAGTGTGCTGTCTAGATTATGTACAATCGTGATTATTAATAAAGCATGTCGAACACCGCTCGAGTGCCGCATCAATGATTCAGAATCTCTTCAGTGAAAATATAATGTTCATGAAGTGTAACAGGCGTATTTATTATTACTCTGAGCTAATCTTACTCAGTTATATCAGATGATCAGTGTGATCGGCTGTTAGATGAGGATAATCCTGCTGGTGTTTTGAAGGATACTGCTGAAGAATGAAGATTATAGAGGATAATGAGTGAGTGTTTGGTCAAGCTGAGCCTTCAGTGGAGAATTCATATTCCAATAGTCATATTTCTGAAGAGAAAGATTAAATATGACACACAAGAGCTTTGCACATATTAGGTAAAACACTGACTGAGTGTCTGTCTTCATTCTGGAGACGCAACACATTTCCTCCCTGTGTGTGTGTGTGTTTGTGTGTGTGTGTGTGTGTGTGTGTGTGTGTGTGTGTGTGTGTGTGTGTGTGTGTCTGTGTCTGTGTCTGTGTCTGTGTGTGTGTGTGTGTGTGTGTGTGTGTGTGTGTGTGTTGATCAGCAGCTGAACATTGAGTGTTTTTAGCGCTGATGAGCACAGTATTCCTGTTCCTCAGGCTGTAAAC
>CAIGQW010033858.1:0-11624 GCA_903798125.1 Danio choprae
GTCGTCTCACCACTAGGTGGCGCTGTGGTTCAGCAAAAACATTTTTAGTGTGTTTTGCTAGGTACGACTCGTGTGTTTGTATAGCGCTTTTCACGCTGATGATCGTTTCAAAGCAGCTTCACAAAAGGTCCAGATGAGAAGAGTTCAGGTTATTATCATCAGTGTTCAGGCTTTGTGATGCTAGACTGAGATCAGATATAATCAGTTCCAGACATTAATGCAAGATGGCCGTCCATCTAGAAGTCAGGTTATTATAGTATATTTACTTAATATTTTATGTTCGTATTACGGGGTGGCTTGGTGGTTAGCACTGTGACCTCATAGCAAGAAGGTCGCTGGTTCGAGTCCCGGCTGGGCCAGTTGGCATTTCTGTGTGGAGTTTGCATGTTCTCCCCGTGTTGGCGTGGGTTTCCTCCGGGTGCTCCGGTTTCCCCCACAGTCCAAACACATGCGCTATAGGGGAATTGTGTATGGGTGTTTCCCAGTACTGGGTTGCGGCTGGAAGGGCATCCAGAGTGTAAAACGTATGCCAGAATAGTTGGCGGTTCATTCTGCTGTGGCAACTCTTGAAAAATAAGGCACTAAGCTGAAGGAGAATTAATGAATGAATGTTCGTATTACACTAAAAGCTAAGTAATAACAAATCAGTTTTACATAACCACACTTACAGCATCATCTGGGACAGGGGTGGGGGAACACCAGGCTTGTAGGACCCCGCTGTTCACCACACTTACAGCATCATCTGGGACAGGGGTGGGGGAACAGCAGGCTTGTAGGACCCCACTGTTCATCCCTAATCAAACACAACTGTAAAATAACCTTTGTCTCCAAGATTGCTTGACAATGACTGAAAGTTGAGTTTTTAGGCAGGTAAAGGCAAACTTGGACATGACTCTGCTCCTCGAGGGCCACTTTTCTTGAAAGTGCATTTAATGACAGTGTTTTTAACTACAAAACCGAGACTTTCTGCAGTTTTCCTGTTGTTTCCACAACTGGGTTTCAGCTTATATGATATTGATGCCGTCTAAAAACTGGAAACATTTTCTCTTTGCATTTTTCAAAAGTTTCACCTGTACACAACAACCTTTTCATAACAATTCAAGTTCACACATGTCCATCAGTGGCAACAGCCTCAAGGGCAATACTCGTCCCGAGTTCAAGTTGCGGCTCACAGACCCTTCCCGATCCTACCCCCTCTTTCTGCAAAGCTTACACGTATCCTCAGAAACTGCCAGGAACACCGTATTGCATGGGCGGTAGCCTACAGTACATTGTAGTGGCAATTAGCTCTGTGTCCAATCCAAAACAGTCTTTTAAAGATATGTTGTCTGCGCTGATGTGTGTATGCAGAGTTTGCTGTGTGTGTGTGTATGATGCGTCTTTTTAAAAATGCAAAGGAAAAATGTTTCGTTCAATATTGTTTAAGTCAGGGGTGCTCAACCCTGGTCCTGGAGATCTACCTACCTGCAGAGTTCAGCTCCAACCCTGATCAGACCCACTAAACCAACTAAGTAGGATCTGAAGGAGCACTTGGTAATTAAAGACAGGTGTGTTTGATCAAGGTTGCAGCTGAACTCTGCAGGAAGGCAGATCTCCAGGAACAGGGCTGGGCAGCCCTGGTGTAAGTGTAGCCTAAATTAGTCCTAGGTTGATGAATATGCCCTGACCTACCAGTCAAGTGTCCAACTTAGTGGTAGTTCAGTGGTTAGTTTTCAAGAGATGGGAAGAATGTGAGGTCTGAGTTTGAAAAGTAGCATAAAAACCACAGACAGACACCACTCGTGTACTCCACATGATTTAACCCCCATGTCCTGTCTCTTGTTTTCAGTTGACAAGTCTGACTACATGGTGGGCAGCTACGGGCCCCGGCCGAATGAATACGAGTTCCTGACGCCCCTAGAGGAGGCACCTAAAGGCATGCTGACCCGCGGCACCTACAACCTCAAATCCAAGTTCACCGACGACGACAAGCACGACCACCTGTCCTGGGAGTGGAACCTGAACATCAAGAAGGACTGGAAAGATTGAGCCCTTTCCAAACCCTGTTTTCCTTCTTTGCCATCCTCCTATTTCCTCCTTCCCCCTTTCTTCCTCCTCCAGTTCCCTCCGTCGTCATCATCATCAACGACATCATCAATGACATCATAATCCTGGATTAACTTCTTTACTGATTTAAAGGAAAAGGATCTTTCTCACTCCGTCCACTTTCCTGCAGTCCCCCCCCTCCTCCCTTTCCTCCATTTCCCCTATGAGTATTGAGGCTTTTCATGAAAATATATATGTGAAAACAAACAAAAACGTGCACAATCCATATTTTGTGTTTTGGTTTGTTTGTATATAAAAGTTAAAAACAGAGGAGAGAAAAAAATATTCAAAAGAGAAAAAAAAATCACCTCATGGATGCTTTTTTTGACATGGTTGCTAATCGGTAATCTTCACCACCCTGCCTTCCTTCTGTGTCCCTTCCCCGTTTATCCCGCGCCATTCCTTCATTCTCCGACATTCCTCGTTTGTTTGGTTTTTTTAACCATGATCTGCCTTGATGAGTGAAATGAGAGATTTGCTGATATTTTGCCACTGGCATTCCCTCACAACTCAAGTTTGCCTTTTGTGGGAACGTGTCTCCGATGCCTTCGAGATGAGCCTAGGGTTAGCGTAGCATGGGTTAACTGTAAAAGAAAAAAAGCGTTAGCGAGCGGGACTTTTCTTGGCTCCCGGTATGAATGTGTGCGTGTCCGAATATGGTTTTAGCTATGTAGGGGTTGCAGGATTTGACGTAAGAATCAGCCTTGCCCTGCTCTGATGGTGTAGGGTTTGTTTTTTGTTTAACCATTTCATCGCCATGTGGCCTTAAAATGAATCCTGTAGCAAAGACACTTGAGGGAGCTGCCTTTTAGCATCTATTTGGAGGCCAAGGTGCTTTACCGGTACTCTCGAGGGACTAGCGGTCGCATCTCCTGCCTCGTTCAATTGGCTCGTTTCAGGATGGACCAAATGTGAAGGCCGGTAGAAGTTAGTCGAACCTCCAATCCTCCTCCTTTCCAAAGACAACTGGTGCTTCGTTAGCAGAATGTGCCCTTTCGCTTCGTCGCTTGCAGATTAGGACGTTTTAGAAAGCCGAAAAAGGGCTTTGTTTTCACTAATAAATCTCAAGTATTGAACTACTCAACCTAAAACAAAAATGACCAAACACCATAGACCGTGCCTCCAGTATCGACGAGCTGCTCTCCGCGTGTGAACCTAAGGGAAAGAAAGTGTAACGGAGGTGCGTTTGTAGCAGATCTGAAATCAGCTCCAGTCCAGGTGTAGTCTAACCTCAGCGTTCAAACAAGAGAAGAGAGGATGTGCTCATGCATCACTGTACTGTTATACACGCTTCTTTCTTTCTTTGGCGACATCGTCTGCTAATTAGTAGCTTGTTGTGCTGGTCCAGAATGCTGCTTTGTGTCTTCATCTGTTTGTACTTTTCTCTATGATAGCTGGAGATTACTTGTTCACCTGTGTCAACATTAAAGTGTTCACAACAGACCGTTTCTTTTGTCTTTCATTCACCAACATCGTTTCTTTTGGTTATACTTCACCAGGGGGACATCTAGATGGTAAGCCTCGCTCTGCAGAACTTTAGGACCGATTGAACTTAGGAGTGGACGGGGACGTCTTGCATACCTTGCTTGTTGAGAACCAGCTTGCATTTCTGCTGAAAGAGCTCCGAGTCCACTCTCTACCTGCTGGCGTCACTGGTTCCCCTGGGTTTGGGATCGGGATCTGCTTGGTATGCTTCCTTCTCTGCAACTATTTCTTAATCCTGGTCCTCACGACCCGCTGCTCTGCATGTCTCTCTTACTGCTTTACAGGGGTTTCATTTGCTCGTAAGTGCCCTGAGAAGTGGACATCACATGATATTCTCCCATTATTCAAGTTGCAAAGAAGCATGGGTCTTAAAGAGTCCAAGATGTGACTTATGCAAATCTCATGATCACACTTAAACATGAGTTTAGCCCGAAGACACCACAAACAGAGTATGAGGTAAACTTCAATTCAGCCAATTTCCCATGTGCAGGGGTCAGCGGTGGAGAGCAGTGAATACTATGTAGGGAACATGTCAAAAGGGGATTATGTAAAGGATTTTCAGGCACCGATAAATTTCCGGTGAAATACTTGTCTAGTTTTATAAGGCTCATTTTACAGCATCGATAATGATGTAATTTAATCAAAATTTAGAGGGTTAAATAAACTAAAGCATTCTTTAAGATCAGGGGTCACCAAACTTATTCCTGGAGAGCAGAATTCAGCCCCAATCAAACACCCCAGAACAAGCTAATCCAGGTCTTACTAGGTATACTCGAAACGTCCAGGCAGGTGTGTTGAGGCAAGTTGGAGCTCCTGGACCGAGGTTTAGTAGGTAAAATAAGATGAAAGGCTTTTTAAAGCAGCAGGCAAGCACAGAAAAAAGCTCGTTTTTTTTTAAAGCACAGGCGTCAAATCCACCTTTTCGTTCCTGGAGGGCCGGAGTCCTGCAGAGTTTAGTTCCAAGCCTGCTTCATCGCACTTACCTGAAGGTTTCAAACTAAACTGAAGGACTCATTAGTTCGATCACGTGTGTTTAATTAGGGTTGGGATTCAACTGTGCAGAGCTGCGGCCCTCCAGGAACTGGATATGACACATGTGAGGAACAATGGAATTTAACGCAGGGCTTCTTGTCCAGCATGACACCCCCTTCATTCTGAACAAATCAGATCATAAATGCGGCAAGACAGTTCACCAGGCATGTTCAGGGTGGGCATATTCAAAGTTAAAGTCCCCTTGCATATACCCCACTGGAACGGTTCCCTCATGGAGCTTTCTTTTAATGAACTGGTTCTCTAAATCAGGTGTTAAACAAGAGAGACATGCAAAATAATGCAGAGAACGGATCAGGATTAAGAACCACTGATCTAGTGCACTTCTCAGCATGCCGGACATTCAAAGTACCCTTTATAGACCACAACCTGTTGTCTGCACAGACTCAAAGTAATACTAATTCAGTTGTAGACAAAGCTTGGTATACTTTCAGCTTCATTCTGTCCAAGAATCACCTGTTGAAACTGAAACTTTTTTCTTAAAGTGGCCAATGTAGAAGTACCAGTTGTTGTAAACCCTGAGAGTAAAGTTCTGCTTATGGGTTTGCCTTACTTCTAAGAGCCTCGAACATCACTTAATATGTAGCGTGTTTGTTTTAACAAGTCCGTTAATGAATACGCTTCCTCATAGTCCATTGTAGAAACCCTATAACCTTGCAAGCACCTGGTAGATGCTCCATCCATCCAAACTCCTAGATGTTACATAACGCCAACGAGACTACAGCTATTGCCTGGCTTATAGGGGCTTTCACACTGGAGGCGCTTTTCATGGTTCATAGAGACCTAAGGTTTGGGTTTCTGCAGGAAACTTGAGAGTTTTCGCAGAACAAGGGTTTCCATCTAGACAATCCCACAGCAGACCATCCTGATCATTCATTCATCCACTCGTTCATCGGTAATAAATGTATCAATCAGACCCTTCTAAAGCAAAGTGTGATTTAATATTGAACATAAGTGGTTACACAAGGCTGTGATTATCCATAACGTGATACATGTGAGAAAGGAAACCATCAGCAACAAGAAGCATCATGTCTTTCTGTGCTGATCGACATTAGGATGAATATGGTTACAGTTAAACAAAGAGAAATATGGTCTACCCTAAAAGGCCAAACCTGGCAAAAAAGCACATCAGACGCAAAGACAAACATCCTGTTAATTTATCTTGATCAGTGGCACCAAACGGTTCAGGGATGAGTCGCACTAAATAAGAGCCGTCTCTAAATATCTCTGGCGCAATTTCCTAAAGAGAAGTTAAGACATTACTTGAACAACCAGGGAAAGAAAACCAGTGGCACAGAAGTTAAGAGCTGACCCATATAGGATCTGATACGTGGGCATATATGCAAATTATATGACATGTAATTTGAATATATTTTGCCTTGTATCAGATGTCTATGTGGGGGAGTGGTCTATTTCCCACCTTTCCTGCCTTTGGTGGAGTTTATATCGCTCTTGGTCCTCTGCAAGCGGGAGAAGATCTCCTTGAAGAGGGCTTTGTACTCCGGCGTGTTCTGGCTCAGCCGTTTGTCCACCGCCTCCACCTGCCGGCTGATGCCCTCCAGAGCCTCAGGGGTCGAGGGCGTCTGCGGAGGTGTTGGCGGCGGCTGCTGTGGCTCCGCGACCCGGCACTCCTTCATGGATGGGTCTCTGGACACAGGTCGAGATGTCTGGACTTCAGCGTGCCGCAGACTCTCCTCGTGGCGACGACACTTTCCTAGAAGCTCCTCGTATTTCTCTAGAAGTGCGTGATACTGTTCGTCCACCTCCCGGAGGATGGACATGCCCCTCTTGCGGACGCCGTTAGCATGTAGTGCATAGCTGCCTTTGCGTCTGCCTGAGGCATCGACTGCAGAGATGGCGTCTAGAGCGGTGTCGCTGCAGCTCTTACGCACGGGCGCGCCTCCATCATTACCGTCCCCGTTCTGCATTCCCGCCATCATAGCCTCGTCTGGAGTGTCGGTCTCGGGTGCGCAGTTGAGCAGCGTCTGCTCCAGGCCTTCCTCTCCGCTCAGCAGGCAGACGCGGGACTTGCGGAGCTGCTGCATCTCCTGGAGCTCTGCCTCCAGCTCGTGCACGCGCCGCTGGCAGCTCTCGGCCCCCAGGAGGCGCTGTTCCAGACGCTCAAACTCCTGGAGCACTGCGGCACACTCCCGCTCCGCAGCCTCCCGCCGGCCGCGTTCAGCTGCCACCGCTGCACGCAGAGAAGAAACCATCACGCGGAGATGCTCGTTCTCTTCGTCCACCGGCTGACATTCCTCCAGGTCTCCGCTACCGGGGTCCGACACCATGAAACTATCCTCGTACCTGCAAAAAAAACACACACCGGACTATAGGCATGGAGACCACAGGCTGATGGACAACCAACAGGTACTGCTGAAGGGTAATAAGCTAAAGTAAGTGGAAAGGAGGCCTATTTTGCACATTGATATGAATAAGCAATTCCATGCAAATGTCAACCTTGCCATGAAAACCCCACCAAAATAGCGAAACCCTTTCTAAGCTTTTTTGTGTAGGCTTGTATTTTAAAGTACTGTAAAAATCCTCAAACATGTTCAAACAATTATATTTGATTTACCAAAGTCACACAGGTGGCAATTTCCCATCGGTCACATCCATAACCAAGCTTTATCCTCATAAATGCAAAAAAAAAACTAAAAACTGTTCTATAGTGAGCAAATATGTTGTGTACTGGGCCTCACGGTGGCGCAGTGGGTAGCACGTTCGCCTCACAGCAAGAAGGTCGCTGGTTCGAGCCTCGGCTGGGTCAGTTGGCCTTTCTGTGTGGAGTTTGCATGTTCTTCCCGTGTTTGCGTGGGTTTCCTCCGGGTGCTCCGGTTTCCCCCACAAGTCCAAAAACGTGTAGGTGAATTGGGTAAGCTAAATTGTCCGTAGTGTATGTGTGTGAATGAGTGTGTATGGATGTTTCCCAGTGATGGGTTGCAGCTGGAAGGGCATCCGCTGTGTAAAACATATGCTGGATAAGTTGGCGGTTCATTCTGCTGTGGCAACCCCAGATTAATAAAGGGACTAAGCCGAAAAGAAAATGAATGAATGAATGAATGAAAGCATATGTCGCATCCATAACGCTGGAATTGCTCACGTGCCTGCACAATAGGGCTGCACAATATATCGTTTCAGAATGGATATGGCAGCATGATCATTCGCAATAGTCACACCGCAGGATCTGCAGTGTCGAGTTCAGTTCATTCGTCCCTTTTGAGTAGAATTATAGCGGACCAGGAACCACATCGTTGAGTTGTTGTGCAGTTAATAGAGTGAGCGTTTGCTTTGATTTTAAGGCCTATGACTAAATCATTTGTGTTTAAGAAATGAAAACAATGGAAAATGTGTTGCGTTTAACCTGTTATACAATGAAAACTATGCAGTGTTGCTTGTTTACATTTGATTCTTCAACTTGTACATTCATACAGTTAGTCTGACCTAAAAAACCCTAAACCTTTCATTAATGCAAATTAACTGTCCTACGAAATCTTTCCAATCAGTATAAAACCATGGGTTCTTTCCAAATTGAGCTTTTGGGTCGTAATGGTGAAATAATTATATTCATATCACAAGAAAACAACATTACAATGTCAGTTTTTTCCCTTTATCGAGCAGCCCTAACCTGAATACTGTTAAGACTCCCCAGAAAAACAAGTTAAATAGAGCTGTTCAAGCCATCTGGTGAATTATATTCATATCGCAATATATAATCGCTGAAAAACATATGTCACAATGCCAGATTTCTCCAATATCGAGCAGCGCTATTGCCAAAGTACAGCCAGTTTTCAGAAAAGAAATATATTGTTTTCTGAAATAACTCAAAATTAAGTGAGTTTCTCTTTAAAGCAAGAAAACTCAAGTTAAATAAAGTCTTAAGTGACCTTAACTAGTATGTCCTTAAAGCAAAATATAAATACAGTGTACTTAAAGTGTTCGTAATGTATTGCAGAACACTTGTGGTACTCTTAAAGTGGGATACGGGACAGCTTTGGTGGTATGGGTAGGTTTAAGGATGGGTTAAGGTGTAAGGGATGGTCTACAGTGTAATTACAGGCCAGTATTTAATCAAGCATAAGTACATTTACACAATAAGTACATAGTAACGAATGACTAATTTCAGTGCAAGTACATATTAGTGAAGGCCACTTAATATAAAGTGGGACCTAAACTTTTAACTGAAAGTATTTTCCTTACCCCGTTGGCTGATTATTGAGCTTGTTTTAAGGAAATTCTCACTTATTTTTGACTTATTTCAGAAAACAAAACAATATTTTCACTTGTTTCTAGTCCAAATATCTCAAAATTCTTAAATTCTGGAAGCATTTTCTAAACAAGACTAAAGCGAAGTAAGAAAAGTATCTGAGCTACTGTCGAGTTACTGAAAAACATAGCTAAGCTACTCCCCGAGCCCAATCTGTAAAATACTGTGCACTGCATAAGCCATAGATCAGGTCATTTTCTTATCTCTCAGAACTGTAGTTATGAACTTTAAGTCTACAGGAACTAAGCTTAATGATCGGCATGTTGTATGACTGAGAACTGTACCACTGCACTTTTTGTTTTCCAGGAAATTAAATGCGACACTTCCCTGAGGCCGATATCAGTCTGTTCTACTCATTCCCTGAACTGTTTGTCCAGTGTGGAGTTTCCTGTAGACAGGCATGGTGTTGGTGCAGTGCGGTGCTGATGGATGGAGCTGTACCTGGGGGCGGTGCAGAGCTCTTTGAGGCAGGGGAAGGAGTGCACAGTCTTCCTGCGCTCTTTCTTCTCCCGGCGAACCCTGAGCTCCTCCAGTGTGCGCAGCTCCTCCACCCGAGCCGTCAGCGTGTCCACCTGACCCTGCAGCATCTCCATAGTACCAGTCAGTCTGGAGGAAACATGCAAATAATCATTCAGTGTGTGTGTGTGTGTGTGTGTGTGTCACACCCTAAATGTACATTTTTCTGGCATCGTCCATATGCATAGTCAGATAATGTCGAAGAATATACCAATAACTTTTACATAAATATATTGTAGGGTGACACGGTGGCTCAGTGGTTAGCACTGTCACCTCACAGCAAGAAGGTCGCTGCTTCGAGTCCCCAGTTGGCATTTCTGTGTGGAGTTTACATGTTCTCCCTTTTGGGCATCCACTGTGTAAAACATATGCTGGATAAGTTGGCGGTTCATTCCGCTGTGGCGACCCCTGATAAATAAAGGGACTAAACCGAAGGAAAATGAATGAATAAATATACTGCCTGCCTTTAAAAATGTAAGTGCCCTTGTGTAATTTTAATGACGGGAAAATAAACAAACACTTATGCAAGCGATAGACGGTCATGTCATCATAATACGAACACAGTAAGCCTGATTTGCTGGAAGGCAGAAATAGTCAGATAATGACTGAATCCTCCATGCTGAAGCTCATAAATATGCATTGATTGAAGCTCCTGGATTGAGCCCTTGTCAGACTAATAGCCTTAATGTATACTGGTGATGATGTAACAGGTGGGGGTGGCTCTGAGGCTCCACCTACTTTGACTTGGCTCTCATTGATACAGATTCAGTTCATTTAAGGGTCAGACAACATGTTCTAGCAACTGTGAAAATTGGATGAGTTCTGAAGAATATAATTATCCTGGATGATGTCAAATCAGTCAATAATCAAGTCCAGTTAACGTAGTAATCCACGTATGAAGATCAGACCCCAGGATGTTTACATATTCATCTAAACGTCACTGTTCATTAATATACCCCTGCAAAGGCATCTCCAGCATCTTTTTACCCTTAAACACAAATACAGCTGAAGTCAGAATTATTCGCATGGCTGTTTATGTTTCCCCCAATTTCTGTTTAACGGACAGAAGATTTTTATCAACACATTTCTAAATAATAGTTTTAATAACTCATTTCTAATAACTGATTTCTTTTATATTTGCCATGATGACAGCACATAATATTAGACTAGGTATTTTTCAAGATGCCAGTATTCAGCTTAAAGTGACATTTAAAGGCTTCACTAGGGTAATTAGGGTAAAGTTAGGGTAATTAGGCAAGTCATTGTATAACAGTGGTTTGTTCTGGAGACAATCCAACACTAATATTGCTGAAGGGGACGAATAATATTGACCTAAAAAAAAATTAAGAACTGCTTTTATTCTAGCCTAAATAAAACAAATAAGACTTTCTCCAGGGCCTCTGTGCCTTTGTCTTTATCTCAGTTTGTCAGCCAAACTTCTTCAAAGGGACCTCTGTCATGATAACTATCTGAGAGATTTTGTATGGTAATAAATATGTACAGTTGAAGACAGAATTATTAGCATTCCTGTATTTTCCCCCAATTTCTGTTTATGGAAAGAATATTTTCAACACACTTCTAAACATAACTAATAACTGATTTCTTTTATCTCTGCCATAATGACAGCACATTGATTAGACATTCTTCAAGATACTAGTATTCAGCTTAAAGTGACATTTAAAGGCTTCACTAGGGTAATTAGGGTAAAGTTAGGGTAATTAGGCAAGTCATTGTATAACAGTGGTTTGTTCTGGAGACAATCCAACACTAATATTGCTGAAGGGGGCGAATAATATTGACCTTAAAATGGCTTTAAAACAATTAAGAATTGCTTTTATTCTAGCCCAAATAAAACAAATAAGACTTTCTGCAGAAGAACAAATATTATAGGAAATACTGTGAGAAATTCCTGAATCTGAAAAAGGAAAAAAAAAAGGCTGATAATTTTTGACTTCAACTGTATCTGTCAGTATATGGAGGTCTTTTTACTGCCGGAGTGTCAGGAGTGTGTTTCCCATGATGCTCTGCTCACCTGTCAATCTTCTGCTGTGAACCTTTGCTCTCCAGCACCAGTTTCTCATTGGTTATTTCCAGCTCTCTGGCCGTCACATCCAGCTGCTCGTACACTTTAGCGTGCTGCTCGTTCATCTCTCGCAGCATCTCCATCTGCTTGGTCAAGTACTAAACACACACACACACACACACACACACACACACACACACA
>CAIGQW010033900.1:0-10364 GCA_903798125.1 Danio choprae
TCGGCGGCCATTAGCCTGTCTTTGAGCAAAGATGGTTGACCTTGTCTATCCACAAGATAGTGACAGGATCGCATAATAAGCCCTTAGAAGATTAAAACAGCGTAATTTCTAACTACAGCTGATCAAATCGTTATTATACTGGTAAGTTATATTCTAAGTCAATCTCTCTCTTTTGTATGTTGTAGTGCTGTATTTATATGCGAGTGTGAGATGGGGCTCGCATATCATTAATGTGTGTTGTGTTGGCAGAAAGAAAGAAGAAATGCCCGCATGTGTTTAGCGTTTTTCCTTATCGCAAACACAACAGCAATCTGGTAGTGATTGCGCTGCTTTTTTCGGTGATAATTATTGTGATATCCTGATTGCAACAGAGAAACCCTGTAGACTGTAATGGACTGTAATACTGTAAGGAGAAATCTCTGTAGACGGATGGCATTTAATGTCACATTCAGCCTTATAATCTGTAAATCTCAGCAAAATCACCTGTCATCACTTTAGACATTACGCTAGAGAATCATTCAAACACTACCTCTAAAGTGATGTTGGTGAAATAGTAACGGCTTCTGCTGTTCTGATGTCAGCTGCAGATGTGAATGAATGGCAGAAGAAAGTAGTTCCTAATACAAAAGGGTTTTTAGACTCTCCGTATTTGATTTTCTTTTTTATACACATGATTATGTCGTCGAACTGTTGTATAAACACAATATCACATGAGTAGCTGTGCGATATGGCTGTATGTCAGCACAGGTGCTGATATACAGCCATATCGCACTGCTACTCGTGTGATATTGCTCATATATACAATTTACAAGTAGAGAGAACATTGTCCTAATTGTTCAATCCTTATGACTTTCCAGAGCTGTACTGTATGTTAAAGCAGAATTAAACATGTTTCTACTGCTGTTGACAAGTACGTATCTGTTGTTTTTCAGGGTTTAACTCTCTGGTTGGAGGAGTGATGGGTTTCTCCATCCTGATCAGCGCTGAGGTGTTCAAACACGAGCCCAGCGTCTGGTTTTTGGACGGCACCATCGGCGTCCTCATCGGCCTCATCATTCTGGCCTACGGAGTCAAGTAAGAGCCCCAGAAAACACACAAAGTTAAAAGGTTTAACACAAAGATAAACATTATAAAAAAAAAAAACAAGAACCACAACTCATGTTTGTAGATACTTTACTGTAAATAAACATAAGTGATACACAAATAATGGTCATTGTTGAAATCATAAAATGATTTCATTACTTAAAATAAACATTAAGTGAACTTCAATTTATTTGATTTAGTTACTGAGGCTATATTTGAAGCTAAAGTAGTAAATAATAAATAAAAATAAACTTGAACAGTTGTATAAACAACCATAAATGATTATTATAAATGATGTGCTTACTGAAAGTGTTAGCCTAGTATAGCTGTCTTTTCTCAACTGTTATTTATTAGTATTCAGTTTGTGTTTGGTACGACTGTACAGTAAATATACCACAGGTTTACCTAAATTTCATCAAACCTTTCATTGGTTAAACAGCACATGATCGCTAATTATTTCGACTTATTATTGTAGCATGACTAGCCTAGAGACTGTAATTAGCATTTAATTGGCTGTAATGGAAACAACGTGGTGGCATGCCATAAACACAGACCAGGCATTCAGAGGAACATCATTGAAGACTGACACGCATGTTTGAGCGATAAATCAGTTGTTGGCATGAATGTAAATCTATAAGCTGGAAAATTCTCCTGCTGTGTTTCTCAGTGTTCTTCTTATTGAGCCTGAAGTGACAGTCTTCGTCCTTCAGAGGTTAACAAGAGCAGACTTTAGAGAGTTTGGCTGCGTCACTGTGCCAGACTGTGACAATAAATACACAGAGATGTATTTATAGCTTATTGAAACTTCTGCAGTTAAATATCTAGCCCTAGATTTAAAGGAATGCTCCACTTATTTTTAGGAAAGAGGCTCATTTTACAATTCCTCTATAGTTAAATTGTTGAGTTTTACCATTTTTGAATCTTTTTTTTAAACACTTTTAGCTTAGCTTAGCAGAGATCATTGAATTGGATTGGATAGACCATTAGCATCTCATTAATTCATTAATAACGTCCCTTTATTAATCAGAGGTCGCCACAGCGGAATGAACCACCAACTTATCCAGCATATGTTTTACGCAGCGGATGCCCTTCCAGCTGCAACCCATGACTGGGAAACACCCATACACTCCCATTCACACACATACACTACGGACAATTTAGCTTACCCAATTCACCTACCGCATGTCTTTGGACTGTGGGGGGAAACCGGAGCACCCGGAGGAAACCCACGTCAACACAGGGAGAAAACTCAACACAGAAATGGCAACTGACCCAACCAAGGCTCGAACCAGCGACCTCCTTGCTGTGAGGCGATGGTGCTACTCACTGCGCCACCGTGACGCCCCATTAGCATCTCGTTCAAAAAAAAAAATTATTTTCCAATTTAAAGGTAGACTCCTCTGCAATGACATTAGGCGCAATGACATTACGCAGCACTGTTACCTAGTTACTTAGCTGGGGACTATTTTCAGGTGCTGCGTAATATCATTGCGCCTGCTGCAGCCATGGTACGGCAGGATTATTACGCCGTAATGAGAGTTCCTAGACATATCAACCTAGAAAATAGCAACTTTTCATTTTCGTTTGGTCTGAGTACATGATGGAGCTTCAGAAGTTTTAAATAAGATTTAAATAGGAAGATTATCAAAAGTCTTTTTTGAATATTGTTGAACGAGATGCTAATGGTCTAATCAGATTCTATTATTTATGCTAAGCTAAACTAAAAGTGCTTCTGGCCAGACCCTGAGATCGGCTGAATGGATTCAAAAAAGGTTAAACTCAACTTTTTAACTCTATGGGAAATGTACAATGAGTCGATTTTCAAAAAAGTGGAGTGTTTCTTTAAGATTTATGTATCTGACGTGCATATAATTGATTGTGTTATATGTTCTCAAAATAAGATTTAAAGACACTGTAAAAATGCACAATTTAAGGTTATGCCTGAATAATTTTGCTAAATGTCTATATTTTATTTCTTCACATTCTTAAACTAATTTCCTAGGGATGATTCTAGAATTTCAGGTACATTTTACAGCAAAAGAAATTATATCGAGTTAAAAAATAATGTCTGTATGTGTATTTTGTCTCATAAATATTAACTTAAAGTCTCCCACTATACCTGTTTTTGACTGTCTCTGCCTCCTTAATCAAACATTCAGCTTCAATTCTCATTAAATAATCAAGTCTAATTTTCACATTTTTTTGTTAGCATTTACTCTGCTAAGTTACGTGTTTACATTATTACATTTGCATACATACATTTTCTTTATTCTATTTCTAATTTAAGTTAAAAAAAAAAAAAAATTAAAAAAAGGCTGTTCTTATGTTCTGGTCAACTCTGTTACATCTGTTATAAATGGACAGAATGAGCAAGATGTGACTTGCTCCAAGTGATGTCTTTTCCTCTGGCGGGAAACTCTGGAAGGCATTAAGGCACTATGCTAATATTATTTTCTCATTCATTTGTGCAAAAGGTTTAGGATACACTAATAATAGATGAATTTAATGTCAACCCTGTTACTGTGATATCAGAGAATTTCTCATTCACCTTCTAAAAACAACAATATGATTAAAAAAAACGCATAATTGATGATTTAGACAAGGCATGTGGTGTCTGGTTTGAGGTTAGCATCTTGAGCTAAAGCACAAAATGGTGGAAAATGTCAACTCTGTTACTGTTAATTCTGTTACTGTCAATTTTGTTAGTGGTTTAAAAAGTTGAACAATAAGTAAATCAACAATTAGTAACAGAATGAATTTTTTCCTATGACATTTAATATAATTTTACATTATTAATGGCTTCAACTCACTGTAAATAATACATTTGTTTTTATATCATTTCAGTTTAAGGAAAATTAAATGGAAAATGCTTGAAATGTACCCGCAATTCTGGAATGAGTCCTATATAAACTATAATATTATTCACTATAATCACATAATATAGTAGTCCATCTTTCAGTAGTTATTCTTGATCTGATATGAAAATGACTCAACTTTTCTCACTCTTTCTCCATTAGGTTGTTAAAGGACATGGTTCCTCGCATCAGGCAGACGAGACACTACGAACGCTTTGAGTAGAGTTCAGATTCTGGATGATTCAACACACCGAAAACACTCCTGTGGAGAGTGGAAACACACACACACACACACACACACACACACACACACACCTCCCTGCCTCAGGGCAAAGCTCCCCTTGTAAATATGGATCTGAAAGGGAAAAACTGAATACTGCATATTAAAAATAAGGTGTATTATTGTATCATAAAGCTGAAACCAGAAACTATAACATCTGAGATCAAAATATGAGAGTAATTACATTCTGTTGTGTGTTTCTAAGAGGGGACAAAACAAAATGTATGGATATTCCTATTCACATCGGTGCGATATTTTAGAAATGATTTGTGCAGATTATCAAAAAACAACCATACGTTTAATGTTATACATGTTCAGGTTATAGGGGAAGAGGTTTATCAGGTAAACGTAACACTCAGATTGTCATTTTTTGTCTAGTTTGTTTCAATTAAACTTCTATTTATTTATTAAAAGTGAAATGTTTGTCGCGACTTGTAAATTGTCCCATCTGACGAACCGAGCGATAGTAGCCGTCTAACATACGGTTTCACTTTCACATTCTTAGCAACGTAGATTTAATAAATGTAATACTTCGCATCAGAGAAAGCCAAACATGTAATTAAAAGTCGAGTATAGAGCTCTCTAAAAGTGTACAATTAATACGCCAGAAGGATTTTGATAAAACTAAGGGTCCTAATTTAATTTCGTCAAAATAATTTTTAGGTTTTTATTTTTACATGTAAAAAAAAAATAAAATAAAAAAATACTCAAAAGAATTGATCGAAACCCAAGCATAACTCACTTGTATAAAGCACAATTAAGATGATGCCAAAATAACTAAACAAATAACTTATCAAAACAAAGAAATTAGGTGCTAAAATTACGTTTTTTTCTAGTTAAAATGTGCATCCAAGTTTACCATTGTTAAAAAAAAAAATACTGAAATACATAACTTAAAGCACTAGTCATTTATTATCGTTAGAACAATTTATTATTATTTTTTTAAACGCTTCTAGATCTAAATACTGTAATTACTCATCTTTCACACTCCATCGAGACAGTAAAGTTCTGTGAAGTTCATTCGCTATAGCTTGATCCAGCCTTGCGTATCGCTTTTTGGTGAAACTAACTAGTCAATGGCACACGAACACGTTTTTTTTTTACATTACTCGCACAGTAACAAAGCCTTAAAACTTGACCCTTCATGATGTGAAGTTGTATGTTTTGAAGTATTAACTTAGACTGTTGTCGTTGAAATTTGGCGGTTTAAATGTGTATTTGGGAAAAGCCAAGTTTCTGAGCATTTTATGTAGCAAATATATTGTCGCTCCGCGGAGCAGATGAGCGTAACGTACGTTTGTGCTATTCGATGGAAGTTTGTAGTTCAGTTGTGGGTGAAAAAGCACATTACGACGATTGTGATTTTGGATAAACTTGTTTTTTCAGGTTTGTGGTTGAATTTAGCGCTGTTGTTTATCGACATGTTAAATACGATGTTTACCCAAGCACACGTCCTGCAATTGGAACTCTTTTTGTTGGCACAGTTTCTAAAACCACATGTAAACGTGTGCTTAAAACACATGAGATTGGGGTCATAATTTGGATTTTCTTCAGCATAGCTTGAAAATTCAGTCACTTGCTCACCCTGGTGGTAAACTGACGTCCTGTGCCTTTTATTTCTTTTTCGAACCACAAAAGGAGAATTAAGAAAAATTGTAAAAAAAAAAAAAAAAAACATGTTCAGGTGAATCTATACAATGGTGAGTAGTAGTGAATAAAGTCCAGCACTTTTTTAAGATGCAAAGTATGATGCTATGGGATGGATGTTGTGTTTTTCAAGTGTTTGAGGACATGTAAGCAAATCAATATTTGGTTTATTTATTTACATGAAAATTCTGACCTTGTTTGTGAAAGTTATTCCACTTCAACTCATCAAGATGTTGGAGAACTAATAAATGCTCGAATTTCCCATTTTTAATTTAAGCATGAAATCAGAAACGCTAAAAAAAAACAACAAATACATTTTCCAAATGTATGTTCTAAATTGTGCCAATAACATTGTGCCGATTAAATGTGCCAGAGACCAATTTACCAAATCAGGATTTTGTTTGTAAAAATAATACATGAAATTTGGTTTCGTTTTAAATCAGTTCAATCAGAACACTCGGAATGAACGATGATCCGCCGGTGGCATTAGTTCTTTGTTTAAAAGTAAAAATAAGTTTATAATACCCGAGCAGGAGCTTGTTGTTAGCTGTGAACAGTGTTTTTATGAATATGTAAATATGTGTTGCGTGTTCCCGGCAATAAGAAAGAAAGCACCTGAAATAAACGTAGCTTTAGTTTGACTTATTTTGTAATCTTTAGTTCGATCAATTTTGTTTAATACCGTTTGTTATTTTATGAATGAGTGCGAAAATCTCCTTTTGTGGTTTAAAAAAGTAAGCAGGGCTTGCAGAGATACCTAAATTAGAGTTTAGGTGAAATATCTGCTTAAAGACCAAATATGTACCATCGGTTGAAGAACAAATGCTGAGCTGTTAATCCACTATACGTCGATCTGCTGTGGGATCCGAATGTCACGTGATACATGAATGTATATACAACAAATGTTGCTGTGGAGAACACATGTATATTTACACAGAAATGTCTGTTGTCACAGAAAAAGTTTATTTGAAAAATAAAGATATATCCTACTGATTCCTCAAAATCAACAAACTGTGTCCATCTTTTCTTAAAATTGTCTCCATGAAAATCCCCCAAAATGAATTTAACAGCAACTTCTTTGTGCGAATGCAAAATCAAACAAAGCAACCATTATTAACAGCAAAGTAAACCATAACAGTTGTTAAAAAACAAACAAATAAACAATGGTTCCATACATAATTTGGGCTTTGCTCCAATTACTGGCCACATATTTTATTAGACTAACCTAATATCTTAAAACGTTTGAGACAGTCAATATTATAGCTACAGCTAAGCTGTACAAACACTCGAAACGGTGGCGTCCTTCATACTGTAAACCAAATGTAACAACTTCAGTCAACTACACACATTCCTGTGATTTATGTGCGTCAACAACCACCAAACGTTTGGCAAAACGACTTAACGCTAAACGTCGAGCAACTATTTCTGCTATACTATTTCAGCTTTTAGCTAGCTAGCATTCCATCTTCAACGTTTTTTTATTTCGTAAAGGAAAACAAACCAGACAGTCCTAGTAACCATCCAAAGGCACATCATGAAACAAGATGAAACAATAGCTTGGCTGAAGACCATCAGTTTATGTACAAACGTACGAAAAAAAAAGCGCAAACGTATATCTATCCGTATAAGTTACAGTGGAAAACTAGAAGAGACCCATCTATATTTACAAATGTGCAAATGTTTACAGAAATCATACACTGGATAAAAACATCAAATGAGGTTTTTGCTGGCTTCGGAAATTAAACTTTGTTCGCAATGTTTGTCCAGAGTATTTACAATAAGGGAAATTATTATGATATGTTACACTAATTTATAGTTATGTTTTAAATTAATTAAAAAAAAAAAACTAAATTTAACTTTCGCTTATCTTGTTTACTCTGAACAAACATGCGCTTACACTTAAATTACTTCGATAAATAATATTTCCCTCTATAAAGATTTTTCTCTTCTATAAATAGTCACATAAAAATCAACAGGCAGAGATAAAGATCTGTATACAAAATAAATTAAAAATCAAACCTTAAAAAAGTTGTACAGTGTTGTAATATCTGGTGTCAAATCTTCGCTATAGTGCATGTTCATTCCACAACACAAAGAGCTAATAATAATTTCGACTTGTTTTGTTTTCTTCTCGATAATAGACAGGCAAATTCAAGAATGTAGGCCATTGTAAATCGTGAAACAAAAGTAAAACAATAAAGGCCAATTTGTGTTTTTAACACAAAATGAACAAACTTATCCTAGTTATATACTCTAAATATAATTTTTCATACAAACAATCATAACTTTTTACAGAAATATCCGTGACTGTATAGGTATTTATCTTGTCCACATATAGAAACCCGTTTGAAAGCTGTGATTGAGTGCTAGTTTAGGTAATCCGGGACACGTTTTGTTAATTAACCAGAAAAAAAACTGTCCCAGTTTTGTCAATCTACTAGGTTTGGTCAGTTGTGTCGTGTTTTACTTCATACTGGCTGGTTTGTGACGTCAGCTTAAATCACTAAAACATGTAACCTGGCAGTTCGCTGGTGCTGTACTGCGATATTTCGTGTGGATGGTGACCAACACTGAAAAAAATGTGCTGTTACAAGTTGGCGTTTGCGTCACAGGAAAGAAACTACCATGCAGAATAAAGCAGACTGTAAATTTCGGCGTCGTATTTACAGGTGAACGCGTCATTTCACAGAGCCAGTACATGGAAAGTTTTTGTTGCAGTGTCAAACCGGGAAAGCTTCTTTGCGATGTCCGTTTAAATCGCAAACTTTGTTTCTTTAAGGAGTCTGTTTTGTTGTCAGGAAAAACTGGGGAAGTTTTTTTTTTTCTTCTGAAGTTTGCGTGAAATCCGTTTGGCGGTGAAGTAAATCCAGAGACGTTTCTTCGCAAAGTATTTTTCTTCGCAAAGTTAGTTTGTTTTCTTCGTAAAGTCTAGTTCCTTGTAAAATTCAACTGGGGAGGTCCATTTCATTTCAGATTCCATGTTGCCAGAAACCGTGTTTTGCATCTTTCGCTGTGAAGTTTTATCATGCAATGTTTGTTTCGTCGAAAATACGTTCCTTTGTGAAGTCGACCTTGAACTCCTGTTCTTCGTAAAGTCAGTTTCATAGTAAAACGTTTCGTAAAGTTTGTCGGAAAATCTGTTTTGTTGTGAAATGGTTTCTGTCAGAGGCCCATTTTGTTGCAAAATCCTTTTTCATTGCAATGTCTGTTTTCCATGACCGCACGAAATCCGTTTTGTTGCGAAATCTTGTTCCATGTATTAGCGAAGTCCTTTTTTCTGTCAAACCATCTTGTCATGAAATAAATGCAATTTTTTTCTTATTTGAAAAAGTATCATCTCAGTAGTCCATTAGTCGCAAAACCTGTTTCCCAATGATTTTAAAACAACAACACTCATTCGCACACAAACACTCACTCACGCACTCACGCACTCACACTGCATGGTTTTAATCCTCAAAAGGGCGAAGACCAGTCCAAGATGTTTTTTCAGAGTCCGGTGTCAAGCTTGGTCCAATGATAGAAAGTCATTCTTCAAAAAGACAACGAAAAAACTAATGAACGTAATAAATGTCACTACAGTGTTTCCTCCAAGCCTGCAGGTGGCAGTGTAGTCCTGATTCCCTGCACACCGCTTCAAGTATGTCAGGCTGAAACAAGTTCAGGGTTTGCGCAACGACGACTACAAACGAAAAAAATAATAATCCAGCAAAATAATAATATTAAAATTCTCCTCGCTCTATCCGACATCCGTTATTTTTTCTTAGCTGCCACGCTCCAGCGTTCGAGTTAGTGTGTGTATGGGAATAAAACAATAGCTCAGTTACTCTGCATTTTCTGTTTTTTAATCGCACCATTACACCTCTGTCATTGGACGCTATATTATAGTCCGCTTTCGAACGTCACCAGTAGTTGGTACGAATTGCCGAAGTGTGCGTGGTGTGTGTTATAAGCAGTCTTTACACAGCGCCACCTGGCCTTTCATGTAGTCTCTGCAGGGACAGATGCGCGTGAGGGTTTGATGAGCTCCGGCGCAGCT
This sequence comes from Danio choprae, assembly GCA_903798125.1. Taxonomy (NCBI): domain Eukaryota; kingdom Metazoa; phylum Chordata; class Actinopteri; order Cypriniformes; family Danionidae; genus Danio; species Danio choprae. The sequence goes on from CAIGQW010033900.1 coordinate 9,902, forward strand.
AAACAGCAGCAGGTCGGACTGAAACACACAGTGCCGGGACGTTTCGCTGAACGCCGGGACTACGATGTCATTGGCCGAGTCCACCGTTTTACACTCCACACCGTACCTGCAGACAGGAAAGCGACAGAGAGTGCTGATAAGTACAGTACTATAGTAATAACATGGTATTGTCACTGTGTTGGAGATTTGTAGCAATGTTGTACAATGTTTGTTTTTGGACACTGTATGTGGTAATACTATGTTTTTGGCAATAGTTACACCATGGAATGCTTTGAAGTATTTTTCAGTAAAGCAATGTTCCAATGAATATAAAAAAAAATCCATCTAATAAATACAATATGAATATAATATATTTGTTATTTAATGTCTTCTTTGTAATGTTTTCTAATATATACATTACTATATTAAATATTACAAACATTACATTTGTGTGTGTGTGTATATATATATATATATATATATA
>CAIGQW010033920.1:448-17457 GCA_903798125.1 Danio choprae
TATATATATATATATATATATATATATTAATAGGTATTATTACTTAGTTACATCATTACAGCACTGGTATTGATGTACTAATGTATTCGCCATGTTTTACTACAGTGGTACTACAGTAATAATTATGCATCATTACCTGGGAAAGTATGTGTGAGGGGAATTTTCATGAGACATTCCTGGTTTCCAGGTACATCTGCTTGGCAGGTCAGGACGAATCCATTTAGGGTCAGCAGTGGCAATTTCTATATTTAGCTGAGGGGGTCTGTCTCCATCATTAGAGCCCAACTTCTTATCTACACCATTCGTGCAACTGAGGTTTTTGCCCAAAAATGGGCAGGGAGAGGTGTCATTCTCTTTGTTGGAGGGGACAGAATGCATGATTCCTCAGTAGTTCCCTGTAAAGTGTTTAAATCCAGAATAATGTTCATAAAATATTTAACATATTGTACTGTAGATTAAGACCACATTGACATCTCCATACGTTGAATGAACTTGATTAGAATGATTTATGTGACATTTAAGATACATACTGGAGAATTGTTATGTAATCTTAATTAAACGTAGTTACATTGTCTGCATAAATACCCATTGAGTTAAAAGGACCCCAGAGATATTAAATATGGCTTACTTTCATACTTGTTGACATTATACTTATACCATAAGTAGCTTGACCAAGACAAAACTCACAAGAAGTATGCAATCCACAGAATATGTGGATTGATTCTCTTGACAAAAAAAATTATTTTTCAGTGACATCAAATATTAATGAAAGTAAGGTATGTGTGACCAACATAGTTTTGATGTTTTGTTTCACGATGTTCTTCCGATAATGATCCTAACAAAATGACTAGAAATTAAAATCTAAACCTATGTGACAAACCCCAAGATCACATGACCTAAATTTCATGATCACTAAGCCACTAAAAACTCTTTTAGTGTTGTTGCTGATACGAATTTGTATTAAGAAAATATTTAATTTGAGGAAACCTCTGAAATGAATGGAAGCAATATATCTTTGCATTTAAGATACATTTTTACCAGTTTTTGTTTTTTTCTGATAAATTTTACTCATTACTCATGTATTGCAACCCCAAATCCGAATTGGGACAGTATTAAAAACGCAAATAAAAAAAGAAAGTAGTGATTTCTAAATTTACTTTGACTTTCATTGCAGACAATAAAACAAAATTATTATTATTATTATTATTTTTTTAAATAAACACATATTCCAGTTTTGGTTCCTGCAACACATATCACAAAAAGTTGGAACAGCAAAGCATTTACCACTTTGTAATGTTGCCCTTCCTATTTACAACACTTAAAAGACATTTAGAGACTAAAGACGCCAAGTGATGAAATGTTTCAGGTGTGATTTTGTCCCATTTTTTCTGCAAGCAAGTCTTAAGGTGGGAAACAGTACAGGGTTTTCGTTGTTGCATTTTGCGCTTCAAAATGCGCAACACATTCTCTATCTGTCGGGACTGCAGGCAGGCCAGTCAAGTACCTGAAATACTGATTCATCTGACCCCACTACACGTTTCCATTGTGTGATGGTCCATCCCAGATCCCTCCAAGCTCAGAGAACTCAAGGGCACTTCTGGACACTGTTAACATAGGGCTTCCTTTTGTCACAGTACAGTTTTAACTGGCATTTGTGGCTGTAAATACTTATTGTGGTACTTGACAAAGGTTTGCCAAAGTAGTCCTGAGCCCATGTGGTGATATCGCTTATAGATGAATGGTGATTTTTGATGCAGTGCCGCCTGAAGGATGGAAGATCACAGTTGTTCAGCTTAGGCTTGCACCCTTGTCCTTTGCGCACTGAAATTTTTCCAGATTCCTTGAATTTTTTTAAAATATGTTAATTGCACTGTTGAATGTGAAATATCCAAATGTCTTCCTGTTTTTCTTTGAAGAACATTGTTTTTAAACATAACAATAATTTTCTCATGCATTTGTTGCAAATTGGTGATCCTTAGCCCATCTTTGCTCCTAAAGGACTAAACCTGTCTGGGATGCTGCCCCCACAACCCGCAAGTGGTCCGACTAGTTTGCTTGCTGAAATTGTTTTTATTTGTATTGTACAAATTATCTTCATTGACAGTGCTTTAGCAGAAATAGATTTATATATATATATATATATATATTCACAGAAAAGAAAAATAATCATCATTTAAAAAAATAAAGCATCAACATGCATTTCTCAACACAGCAGTAATGATTTTATAATTTTTTTCACATACAAGATTAATGATATCAAAGATAAAATAAGCACCATCAATCTGCCTCCTACAGCATCATCCCAATTAGAGCACTAGACTGTTAATGGATAAACTTCAAAAAATTTCAGCAGTAGGTGAGAAAGAACTGTCTAAACTAATAAATTCGTCCAAATCAACAACATCTATTCTAGATCCTATACTGACTAAATTGTTAAAACAATTGTTTTCAGAAGTTTCTGAACCTGTTCTTAATGTTTTGAATTCATTCATACTTTTAGGATATGTTCATAAAACTTTTAAACTAGCTGTCATTAAGCCTCTTATTAAAAAACTACAGATTGATCCCAAAGAATTGGTAAATTATAGACCCATTTCAAACATGCCTTTTCTATCAAAGATACTAAAAAAATCGTATCTGCTCAACTATGTTCCTTCCTACAAAGACACAATACTTATGAAAAATTTTAATCTGGATTTAGAGCATTTCATAGCACAGAAACAGCACTCTTAAGAGTTACAAATGACCTCCTTCTGTCATCCGATCGTGGTTGCATTTGTTATTGAACATCAGTGCTGCATTTGATACAATCGATCATAATATTCTCCTTGATAGGTTTGAAAATTATGTTGGTATTACAGGAACTGCATTGGCCTGTTTCAGGTCTTATTTAAAAATGCATCCTTTATTGCTATACCACAATAAAGGATGCATACCGCTCTGTCCAACGAGCAGCTTCGGGGTACTCTGATCATTGTCTGGTTCATCTCATACCAACCTACAGCCATAAACTGAAAACAGCCAAACCTGTATTAAGATCTGTGAAAAGATGGACTAACGAAACAGAGCGGGAACTACAAGCCTGTTTTGACTTCACTGACTGGAGTGTTTTTGAAGCTTCTACAAACGATCTGGCTGAGCTCACAGAGACTGTAACATCTTACATCAGATTCTGTTAAGACATGTGCATTCCTACCAGGACTTAACTCACATACAACAATGACAAACCATGGTTCACTGTAAAACTCAGACAGGTTAGGTCAGAGGTTGCTTACAGGAATGAGGAGAAGGTCTTGTATAAGCAGGCCAAATGCACACTGGAAAAGGAGATCAGAGTGGCAAAAGGGAACTATTCTGAGAAACTAAGGAGTCAGTTCTTTTCCAGCGACTCAGCATCCGTGTGGAAAAGTTAGAAAATTATCACAAACTACAAGACACCATCCCCCAGCACTGTAGACAACAAATGGCTTGCAAACGATCTGAATGAGTTTTACTGCAGGTTTGAGAAAACACCCCACACCGACTCTGAACAGCTCTTCACACCACCATTAACACCTCCTCCACCACCCGTCTCCCCCACACCTGCACTTAAGTTCAGTGAAGATGATGTGCGCCAGGTTTTCCGAAAACAGAAGAGGAAAAAAGCACCAGGCCCAGATTTTGTAACACCAGCCTGTCTAAAATCCTGTGCTGACCAACTGGCCCCCATCTTCACCCTGATCTTCAACAGATCACTGGAGCTGTGTGAAGTGCCCTGCTGCTTCAAGTGCTCCACCATCATTCCCATCCCATAGAAACCCAAACTTACAGGACTAAATGACTATAGACCAGTGGCACTAACACCTGTGGTCATGAAGTCTTTTCAAAAACTGGTGCTGGCCCACCTGAGGGACATCACTAAACCCTCACTGGATTCTCTTCAGTTTTCCGACAGAGATAACAGGTCTGTGGATGATGCAGTCAATATGGGACTGCATTATGTTCTGCAACACCTAGACAGATCAGGGACCTATGTGAGGATCCTGTTTGTTGACTTCAGCTCGGCTTTTAACACTATCATCCCAAAACTTCTCCTGCCCAAATTAACTTAGCTCTCCGTGCCCACCTCTGTCTGTCAGTGGATCAACAACTTCCTAACAGACAGGCAGCAGCTTGTAAAGCTGGGAAAATTCTCATCCAGTACCCGCGCAATCAGCACTGGTGCCCCCCAGGGGTGTGTCCTCTCCCCTCTGCTCTTCTCACTGTACACGGATGACTGCACTTCAAAGGACCCCTCTGTCAAGCTCCTGAAGTTTGCAGACGACACCACTCTTATCGACCTCATTCAGGATGGTGATGAGTCTGCTTACAGACAGGAGGTTAAGGAACTGGCTTTCTGGTGCAGTTACAACAACCTGGAGCTCAACACGCTCAAAACAGTGGAGATGATACTGGACTTTAGGAAAATCCCCCCTGCTCATCATGGACAGCATTGTGGCAGCAGTGGAATCATTCAAGTTCCTGGGCACCACCATCTCTCAGGACCTAAAGTGGGACACTCACATTGACTCCGTTGTCAAAAAAGCTCAACAAAGGCTGTACTTTCTTTGTCAGCTGAGGAAGTTCAACCTTCCAAAGGAGCTGTTAAAACAGTTCTACACTTCGATCATTGAATCAGTCCTTTGCACTTCAATAACTGTCTGGTTTAGCTCAGCTACCAAATCCGACCTCCGAAGACTACGTCAAATAGTTCGGACTGCTGAACGAATCACTGGAACAACCCTCCCTACTCTCCAAGAACTGTACTTATCCAGAGCAAGCAGAAGGGCTGATAAAATCACTCTGGACCCCTCACACCCAGCACACTGCCTCTTTGAACTTTTACCTTCTGGTCAACTTCTGGTCAACTTCTTTTACCTTCTGGTCAACTTCTGGTCAACTTCTTTTACCTTCTGGTCAACTTCTGGTTTGAACTTTTACCTTCTGAGCACTGTGCACCAGAACAGCCCGACACAGAAACAGTTTCTTCCCTCAGGCAATCCATCTTATGAACACTTAATGATGGTAATTGTGAAACAAACATCACTACTTGCTATACACTTTTTGTACACATATTGTCAGGGTTCTGCCACTCTGGTCTTGTAAATTCATGTTTTGGTGGCAGAGTCCAGACGCTAGTCCTGTTTTGTCCTGTATATTGTGCTCGGCTTGAGTTTTCTCGGGTCGAGCACTCGTTTTCTGTCATTGTATGAGCGCCATCCTGGCAGCGCGCGGACCGTACGCGCTCCCGTGTAATGTAGCCGCATGAGGTCCGCACGTGGTCTGGATGCGCGCTCTTGTCCTGGTGTTTTTGTTCTGTCTGCAGCGTGGTGTTTCATTCCCAGCGTCTCAGTCTAGTTGGTTTCGGTTTTGGTTGTCGCTGGGATGAAACATGCACGTTGCATGTGTGAGTGCACGGTGACTGTTTTCATTTATCGTGTACTTTTGTTTTGCGTTCAGTCTTCTGTTGGTTTTGTGTTTAGCACGTGGTGCGTGTTTACATGCGCCGCATGCTTTGTCATGTGAACACGTGGATAATGAGTTCTCTCATTGGCTGCGTGTTCAAGTCTCATTTTTGTGTGAGCACATGGCTTGTGTATGTTTGTGTCATGTGCTCTCCCGTCTATTGTTAACCCATTATTAGTTTTCCTGTTCACCTGTTTGTGTGTTAATTATTTCTGCTTATATTCTCCTCATGTCTGCTGTCCTGTGCCAGTTCGTCGTCATATATTTCCATGTCATGTCATGTCCTGTCCAGCCCTGCTCTTTCCTGCCAGCCCAGTCAAGTTTGTTTTTTTTGTCTTTTTGTTAATGTTTTCCCCCTCGGGGTAGTTTGTTTTGCTTTTTTGTTTTATTTTTAAAGATTAGTAATTTTCCCTGCAATTGAGTCCTTGCTCCTTTCCCCAACCCCTCAACCGTGACAATATGAACTGGCCACTAGAGGACTCAGCAGACCATGGGTTTGTTTTCCAGCTTTCTTCCAGCCAAGAAGACCCCAAGACCAACCCCTAGCCAGAGGACTGCCACACCAGCAGAACCATCGCCCCTTCTGCGTATTCGCAGAGGGTCTTCTTGAGGCAGTCCAGGGGCTTGGGTTCAACGAGACCACCCTCATCCACTTCTTTCTGGCTGGATTGGATGAGCAATTTGATTGGGAGGAGCTGGGCGAACTTGGGAAGTGGACTTATTGGGAGGTGGTGGAACATGCCTGCCTCAGGAAGGAGGGGGAGATCCTGCAGGGGGAATGGACCCCTCTCACCACCACCAGCACCACCTCCCAGTCCATGCCCAACCCCCAAGGGTTGACCCACACCCAAAAGCAGAGGCTGAAGAGGAAGGCCTCTTCGGCAAAGGCGGCTCCAGCCCCAGAGCGCCCACCAGTGTCGGCTCCAGCCCCAGAGCGCCCGCCAGTATCGGCTCCAGCTCCAGAGCGCCCGCCAGTGTCGGCTCCAGCCTAGACGTTTTGCCCTGCCGGCCCCAGCCCAGCTTCTAGCCCTGCCTCTGCAGCCTAGGTTCCTTGCCCTGCCAGCCCCAGCCTGGCGTCTTTCCCTGCTGGCACCACCCAGACGCCTTACCCTGCCGGCCCCAGCCCGGCGTCTTTCCCTGCCGGCCCCAGCCCAGCATCTTTCCCTGCCAGCACCACCCAGACACCTTGCCCTGCCGACCCCAGCCTGGCATCTTTCCCTGCCGGCACCACCCAAACGCCTTGCCCTGCTGGCCCCAGCCCAGCTTCTTGTCCAGCCGGTTCCTCACAGGCGTCCCTTTTGTGGGGGCCTAGTGTCAGGGTTCTGCCACTCCGGTCTTGTAAATTCATGTTTTGGTGGCAGAGTCCAGACACTAGTCCTGTCTTGTCCTGTATGTTGTGCTCGGCTTGAGTTTTCTCGGGTCGAGCACTCATTTTCTGTCATTGTGTCATTGTATGAGCGCCATCTTGGTAGCGCGCGGACCGTGCATGCTCCCATGTAATGTGGGCGCGAGGTCCGCACGTGGTCTGGATGCGCGCTCTTGTCCTGGTGTTTGTTTTTGTTCTGTCTGCAGCGTGGTGTTTCATTTTCGGTTTTGGTTGTCACTGGGATGAAACATGCACGTTGCATGTGTGAGTGCACGGTGAGTGTTTTCATTTATTGTACTTTCCCCAACCCACAACCGTCACACATCTACACTTATTTAACAACATACTTACATGCCAATTTGCACATAACAGCTGCACATATAACGTCGTATATAGTATTATAACTGTACATACACGTCAATTTGCACATTTTCATTCACTTCTTACTTCTATTTTTAAAATATATTTATTATCTGTTTTTTGTCCCGTCACTGTAATTCTGTTGCACTGTAGAAGCTTCTGTCACGAAAGTAAATTCCTCATATGTGTGAACATACCTGGCAATAAAGCCCTTTCAGATTCTGATCTATCTGAATGTTATCAATTTGTATCAGTTAATGAAGAGGCATCATACAGATCAAAAGTACACTGTGGCCACCACAAGGCTCAGTTCTTTGTCCTTTACTTTTCACACTATATACAGCATACTACCACTAGGCGATATCATTAGTTAGCTTCCACTGTTATGCTGATGATACACAACTTTATATATTCTCTCAACCTGATAATTTGTATGAATTTACAAAATTAACAGATTGTATAGCTGATATTATAAATTGGATGACTAAAAACGTCTTATTACTAAATTCAGATAAAACTGAGGTCTTGCTTGTTGAACCCAAAAACCTCACATGCAAAAACCTAGAACACTGTCTGACCCTTGATGGATTCTCATTTTTGTCGTTTAAAGGCCAGATTTCAAGCATCTGTAAAACTGCATTTTTTCATTTTAAAAATGTTGCCAAACTTCGACTAATGCTATCAATGTCTGATGCGGAAAAGCTTATTCATGCTTTCATGACCTCTCAGTTAGACTATTGTAATGCGTTACTAGGCGGTTGCCTTGTTGGCCAAACTTTAGCTAGTTCAAAATGCAGCTGCTAGAGTGCTTTCTAGAACAAAGAAATATGATCATATTACTCCAGTTCTTTCATCATTGCATTGGCTCCCTATTAAATATCGTATAAATTTTAACATTTTATTGACTACCTAGAAAGCCCTGAACAGCTTAGCTCCCCAGTATTTGAGGGAGCTCCTTGTGTATTATAGCCCCTCACGTCCACTACGCTCAATTAATTCTTCTCAATTAATTAACAACTGATTATTCCCAGAATATCAACAGTATGCGGTAAATATTTCTCATATCTGTCACCTAAACTCTGTAAACTCTCTAAACTTGCCTTCCTAGCACAGTTCAGGAAGCTGACACACTCTGTCAGTTTAAAACTAGATTAAAGACACATCTATTTGAATTAGCATACACATAAAACACAAATGCTTTTGAAATCCAAATCCTCTAAAAGATTGTTAGTCTGCATTATTTAGGGCAACTGGAGCCAGGAACACTTCCCAAAAGACATTATAATTTGAACGGCATCTGCGCTTATGTTAGTCTGTTTTTATTTTTCCAGAGGTTTCCATAATCCTGGACTAGGCTGTATCCTGAGCAGTTGCTGTGGTGGTGATGGAGGAGTGGAGAGCACGAGACCCTTTCCTGTAAGACCCCAGTGACAGACGAGTCTTCCCATTGATCCTGAAGTGCCAGCCTGTACACCAGCTGGTGACCTCTCCCACCTGCAGCTTCTCCTCGATGGACGTCCAGCTTTCTCCAGCCCCCGGCGCCTAGATTGCAGCTCTGCACAAGAAGTTTAGCCACAGGAGAAGTGGTCGTGCCCAACTGAGCCTGGTTTCTCTCTAGGTTTTTTTTCCTTTACTTTCGTCAACTGGTGGAGTTCGTTCTTCGCCTCTGTCGCCACTGGCTTGCATGGTTCGGGACTTGTTGAGCTGCGCATCGATGGATTTGCTCTTCAGTGTTTGGACTTTCAGCAGTGAAAATTTTACCACACTGAACTGAACTAAACCTAAACTCTGAAAACTGGACTGACAGTTTCAATTTACTATAATCTTCTATGTTAAGCTGCTTTGACACAATCTACATTGTAAAAGCGCTATAAAAATAAAGATGAATTGAAATGAATCATTTTATGAATGTTGAGATTTCGTGTGAAGGTCATATGATCAACTAAAGCTTTCAGCATCTCATTTCTCAAATGGTTTATGTGTTCACTTGGTCCGAGTTTGATATTTAAAGGTAACCTAGCAATTCTGGTTACACAAGAACGGGAATTTATGCACTGACAAAGTCATGGTCTTTGCTTGCCTGCCCCATAGCTGATTTATTTGGAATTTTGGAAATTGGACAGCGAAGATCAAACAAATCTATTCTTCAGGAGCAGAAAAAAAGGGTAGGAAATATGACGATGAGAATGGATAAGCACAAGATCAATTTTAGCTTTGCTTTTAAGTGGTAATGATGATGTTAAAGACATAATACAGCACATTTATTGAAAATAGGCAATTACAGATTAATAAACTTCATCTTCTTAAATGAAATATTTGATCTTTTCCCGGTTTTACATACGAAGCTTACATATCGCATCTTTTGTGCACTTAAGTTTGTTTGTATTTAAAGAAAATGGCGTGCGTGTGTCTTCTATGCACGCCTGCAGGGCAACAAAATGAAAGAAATATTTTTATTAAACTGCAAAAATGCAAGGCACATAAGCAGCACACAAAACTCATTGGTAAAAAGAAAACCCCTCTCGACTAACAACGTGTTCCGCTTCTACAATAATATCTTGCTGCAAGCAGTAGTTTGCCTTTTTATAAAACTGTAAATTGATGCTGGACAATATTGTACAAAACCATAACTGCAATTACTGAATTGTATTACAATGTTTTAGAATAATTATTATTGTTGTATGTCCTACTAGTTATTATTATGATTAGTAGAGTTTTATTAAAGCCCATTTAAAATACTAATGTAAACTAATGTATTGTAATAAAATCATTGTGGGACAGTTTGCAATGGCAATACTCTACTATCAGAGTATGGTAGGGCCCCAAAATTATTCTGTTTAAAGGCCCCTGAATGTACAGGGCTGGCTGTAGATAAATAGGGGGGATGGGTGTGTGTTGTATACGAATGAGGGGGGGTGGAGGCATATGGGAGTTTATATCTCATTTTGCAGGCATCAGGGAGTCTCTATGCATATGCGTGAGAATCCCGAGCTTCCAGGAGAGTTGGGATGTCTGGTTTAGTCCTCAGCTTGGTGTGTGTGTGTGTGCGTGCGTGCGTGCGTGCGTGCGTGCGTGCGTGCGTGCGTGCGCGCGTGCGTGCTTCAATAAAGTTGAAGTCAGAATTATTAGCCCTTTACAGTATTTCCAATAATATTTTTTCTTCTGGAGAAAATCTTGTTTGTTTTATCTCAGCTACAATAAAAGCAGTTTTAAATAATAAAAAAACATTTCAAGGTCAATTTTATTAGCCACCTTAAGCAATATATTTTTTGATTGTCTACAGAACAAACCATCATTATATAATGACTTGCCTAATTACCCTAACTTGCCTAGTTAACCTAGTTAAGCCTTTACATTGCACTTTAGGCTAAATACTAATATCTTGAAAAATATCTAGTAAAATATTATGTACCGTCCTCATGGCAAAGATTTAAAAAAAAAAAAAGTTTTTACAAATGAATTATTAAAACTGTTAAATTTAGAAATGTGTTGAAAAAACATCTTTGTGTTTAACAGAAATTGGGGGAAAAATATACAGGGGGGCTAATATATCAGGAGGGCTAATAATTCTGACTATACAACAGTATATGTTTCCTTTATTATTTATATTATTATTATTATTATTATTATTATTATTATTATTATTATTATTATTATTATACACTATTAATTAGTATCTGCAAGGCATGATCGCAGAGCTTTATTAGCACATAGCCTCACTTTTTGTTGTTAGTCGGGGTATCCTTTATTTTCACATTCCAATTTTGACAGGATAAACTAGAGCAATTTTTTCCTACTTCAATTCCTCATATTTCCCAAATTATTACTATAGATATGCATTGAAACACCCTCCATAATGCTGTGAAATTTCTACTGCTTGAGAATCTACACACAGTATTTGACATTACAGAACCTGAGTTGCCAAATCTGCGGTTTTACACTTTTTTTATATATACAATTTCTAGGCTATGCTATATTTTTATGTATATTTACATAGTATGTAAGAAGGGGAAATTAAACATGTATGAACTAATAAAAATTGATTTTTTACAGAAAACAAAATACCTGTCAATATTGGGATGTGAAAATAAGCGAAATAAGACTCTGTGTAGACTTTGCTGCCACCTTTTATAGAAAGATTAAAAATACATAAGGCAAACAGGAAAATTTTTGAACAGGATGATTAGCAGGATAGATAGTTAGGGATACTTAGAAAGGGATAATCTCAGAGAAAAAAAACCCCAGGAAGGTTAAGATGATTCACGAGATTATGCTTTCAAATGTAAAACTCATGTTTCTGTATACTTGCATTATACAGTAAACCTACAAATTATATTAAATGTAATCAAATGTCTCCCAAATCCATTGGTTATAGGTTGTCTTTGAAATGGATATCTGGCGACTCAGTCTAGAATGTATTCCTATGAAGTATGAGAAAGTGTGTCCATGTGCACAAATGCAAAACTCTTTCAAGCAAAAACTTTCAATAAGACCATCCAGGCAGAGGTCCCTTATATACTAATTTTTCTATAAAATTGTACTCCTAGAAACACTTCTTTAATAAATACAAATCTGTATGAGCACGAGGCAACCACATGCACCTGCAAATTACAAACCTAGTACTTTGTTTATTGTGATTTAGTCAGCCAGGCAAGTCTAGCGGTTACACTGAATTTCGCATAACCTACTTAAAAAAAATTGTGCTGTGCATAAATGCAATGGTTATGTTAACACTTTCAACACATTTTGAAAATCGGAATATTTCAACATTCAAAGTAAAATTAAATTTTACTTTAAAAGTCTATTCACCAACACACAAAATAAACTGTATAAAACATCATTTTCTGCCTAACACATTGCTGACTAAAATTACAGTTGTCCATTACCATTACAGCTGTTCAGCTACTATAAAACACAATTACCTTGCTGATATAAGCACCGACCGTCTTCTTTCACAGCTGTGCACAGAAATACCTCTCATTTAAATGAACGGGGCGATCACTTATTTGGAAATTTGCCATGTGTTGACATGAAATCTTATTGGCTGGTAGGAGGGCGTTATCGTTTGCTCTCCTATCAGGAGTTGGGAAAGGTCCAACTTTTATTAAATCACAGAGCAAACTTTTGGCCTACAACTCGTAACTTATTAGCCTACAGAATGCAATTTAGAAGCATTTGAAGTTTTTATTATTATTTTGTTGTTTATTTAATTGTCACACAGAAAAGTCATGTTGGATAGCCATTGTATGCACTACACTGTAAAAAATAATGTGTATGTTTTACTTAGAATGCTGATGCAAATAGTTGCCTCATTTTTTTTCAATTTTAAACTCATTTTATTTTAGTTTGTCCTATTAGACAATGTTCTTTTAGACTTACACTTTCAAGTAACATCAACTCAATTTTCAACTTTTTTGTTTTAAGTTTATCAAACCTGTTTTTTAAAGTAAAATGTATTTATTTATTTACTTAGTATTTTAAGTTACTATTATTCAGTGAAACTTGTTCTTTTAAGTAATGATAACATAATTTTATTATTTTTCTACCTATATTAAGTTTGTTAAATCCTTAAAAACCACACATTTAAAATGTTGTACAAACAGTAATCTTTATTTTTCTACAAGTATCAAACAATAAACACAAAAACAGTCAAATGCATTTATTCAATTGAAAAACTATTTTTTACAGTATTAATTTAACAGTAAATTTCTTATTGTGATTAGTACTTTACAATGTTAAGACATCATTTCAACTTTATTTTATAATTTAATATATTTTAGAATTACAATATTACTCTAAGCTATAAATGACAAAGATACTGATAAAGGGTTATAGTTAACTCAAAAACGAAAATTCTAATTATTTACCCTTGTGTTGTTCCAAACGTGTAAGACTTTTGCTTATCTTTACAACACAAATTAAGATAGTTTGGATGATAGTCTGATAAATCTCAGACCCTTCAACCAGGAGAAAAGTTCTTTTCACAGAAAAGAAAAGTACGGTACTAAGATGACCTGAAAAGTATTTAACAGTGGTTCAACTGTAATCAGAATCAGAATCAGAATGGGTTTTAATGCCAAGTGGGCTTACACACACAAGATATTTGTTTTGGCTACAGAAGCTTCCAGTGTACATAAAGTGACAAGTGACAACACAAAATAAATATAAAAAACACAAAATACATTAAACAGAGATGTAATCAGTCAAAAAGCTCTGGATGGTGAATTGTAAGTACAGATTTTTTATAAATATACAAGTTATAAGGAGCTGTGTACAACTGCGTAGAAAAAGTATTGCACTGTAAATTGTTATAAGGTGCTGTACAAGTGCGTATGAGAAAGTATTGCACTGTAACTTGTTTTAATGTGCTGTGTACAAATGCGTAGAAAAAGTATTGCACTGTAAATTGTTATAAGGTGCTGTGTACGGGTGCGTATGAGAAAGTATTACACGTTTAATGCACAGTAGGGGAATATTTAACTGTTCATGAGGTAGATGGCCTGAGGAAAGAAACTTTTCCTGTGTCTGGCTGTTTTTGTGCTTGGTGCTCTGTAGCGACGACCAGACGGTAACAGTTCAAACAGGAAGTGCGCTGGGTGTAAGGGGTCCAGAATGATTTTGTAAGCTCTTTTACTCACTCTGGAAGAGTAGAGTTCTTGAAGTGTAGGAAGGGTAGTGCCAGCTGTCCAGACTTTTCGATGTAGTCTGCGGAGGTCGGTTTTGGCAGCTGAGCCGAACCAGACGGTGATTGAAGTGCAGAGGATGGATTGGATGATAGCTGAGTAGAACTGTACGAGCAGCTCCTGGAGCAGGTTGAACTTCCTCCGCTGACAGAGGAAGTACAGTCTCTGCTGGGCTTTCTTCACAATAGAGTCTATGTGAATGTCCCACTTCAGATCCTGATAGATGGTGGTGCCCAGGAACCTGAATGACTCTACTGCATCCACAGTGCTGTTCATGATGGTAAGTGGGGGGAGTGCAAGGCGGGTTCTCCTGAAGTCCACTATCATCTCCACCGTTTTGAGCATGTTCAGCTCCAGGTTATTGCATCTGCACCATAAAGCCAGCCGCTCCACCTCCTGTCTGTATGCAGACTCGTCACCATTCTGGATGAGGCCAATAACAGTAGTGTCATCCGCAAACTTCAGGAGCTTGATGGAGTGGTCTTTTGCAGTGCAGTCGTTGGTGTATAGGGAGAAGAGTAGTGGGGAGAGGACACATCCCTGGGGGGCGCCGGTGCTGATGGTGCGGCTGTCGGATGTGATTTTGCCCATTCTGACTAGCTGTTGTCTATCTGTCAGAAAGCTGGTGATCCATTGACAGACAGAGCTAGGAACAGAGAATTGGGTCAGTTTGTACTCTAGCAATGATGGGACAATGGTGTTGAAGGCAGAACTGAAGTCTACGAACAGAATCCTTGCGTAGTTCCCTGGTCTGTCTAGATGTTGTAGGGTATAATGCAGTCCCATGTTGACTGCATCATCCACAGACCGGTTTGCTCTATAAGCAAACTGCAGAGGGTCCAGCAGAGGTCCAGTGATGTCCTTCAGATATGCTAGCACCAGTCTTTCAAATGACTTCATGGCCACAGATGTTAAGGTCACAGGTCTGTAGTCATTGAGTCCTGTGATCTTTGGTTTCTTCAGGATTGGGATGATCGTGGAACGCTTAAAGCAGGATGGAACGGTGCACTGTTCCAGTGATCTGTTTAAGATCTGTGAGAAAATGGAGGCCAGCTGGTCAGCGCAGGTTCTCAGACAGGCTGGTGAGACACCGTCTGGGCCTGGTGCTTTCCTTCTCTTCTGTTTCCTGAAGATCTGACGCACATTATCCTCACTGATCTGAAGTGCAGGGGGGGAGAGGGGGATGGCTGGAGGTGTTGATGGCTGTGTAGAGAGATGGTCATGGCGGGTGTGAGGTGTCTGGTCGGAACGCCACTGCCTAGCATCCATCTGGCGAATGTCCGCTCTCTTCCTAACAAAATGGAACCAAAATCCCTACCAGGACTTTATGTAATAAGTCCTGGTAGGGATGTTATGAAGTACATAATGTAATAAAATGTAAAATGTTATGAAGTTGTAATGTAATGTAATGTTATGTAAACATAATGTAATGTTATGAAGCTACAAGAATATATTTTTGTGCAAAGAAAAAAATAACTCACGGATGCGCTTTAATATCAGTGCCATGACACAAGTCATGTGTCATAATCCACAAAGGTATTCCCGTAGCTTTGTAAAACTAGCTTGTCGATCATCTTGGTACATTCATGTGATTTGACTATGCTGATTGTTGTGGCTATTTTCTTTAAGGAGGCTCTCTCAATGGTAAAAAAGACAAAGTCTTACCCAGGATGTCTTTTATAGTTTTATTCTTTGCAAAGAAGGTCAGATAGTCATACAGTAACACAGGTTCCTGCAGAGTGCGACACTCAAAGACGGGTGTGTTCCCTTTTTATGTAGTTTCTTCCCTCTAAAGCCCACAAGGCCATTAGTGACATAGCGAATGAATCGCATCACAGTTATCTTAACACTCATAATTCACTTTTAGTCGTCTATATTTCAATCTCATCTCCCACCCGGCTGTACAGGTCATAGGTCACCATACATGGATTACAATCTTGTCTAATGATAAACAGACGCCAAAGTGGTCACGCATAGCTTAACTGTGTAATGTATACATAGAAAAAGAAAAGAAGAACAGACTTTATAATGCCTATTAAGGTATATCAATGAATTTCCATAATAATTCTCTCTTTTTATCATTCATTGATAACATAAACGCTAAATTCATTCTATATTAGTTTCTAAAACTACACACAGTTCATTAATTAAAATGTCAACCATTTAACACGTTTTCTGCACACATCATACACAAGAGATGTTCAAACATTCTTCTTAATTTAGTTTCCTAATTAAGCTTCAAAAAACATCCCCCTTCTCTGGAAGCCGGGCTAAACGAATTATCACTGTTATTGCGCTCCTAACCGAAGTCAGACCCTCAGTCACCTCCAGAATTAAATTACATAAATCACCAGTTAACTAAACACTACACAACACCATTTCACACTCAAAATAAACTGTCAAATCATTTTTTCTATCAGTTACAAAATTACTAATACTCTAGTAATTTTCAAAATAGTCAGTCTTGTAAAATTCATCCATTAAGAAACATCCGTCAGTTAATTTTTAATTAGTCAAAATCATCATCACCCATGTTGGTGTTCATGTTCCCCTCATTAACAGTTGTCTTTACCATCAGATGTGATATTGTCACTGTCATCAGTCTACTCACTGACCATGATACAAGTTTAAATATGCATGGTAAGCAACATAATATCATTAGACCTATTCCCAGTATAGGTAGCACTACACTACAGGCCCAATAAACCCATCCTCCCCATTTGAGTGACAGCCAGTCTAACCACAAACAGTTAACTCTATCAGGCACTTTTACCGCCATCCTCGTGTGGGCTACAATGTCAGAAATGTTTTGACTGTAATCAGGTCAATGAAAGCAACAAGACATGCCCACCAATTTACATAATGGTTAGCCTGTAGTGATGTCATCATCACCTCCGTGTAGTTGTCAGACTTTGGTCTGTATGCGGTAGCCAGTTCCTTTCCGTCCATCTTCAGTTTGGATATGATTGTCAAGCACAGCTATTCACCCCTCTTTTGGTTGCTCTCTCCTGCCAGTCTGTCTTACCTTGGTGTAAAACTCAGAAGTTACTGTTTCACACACACACACAGACACACACACACACACACACACACACACACACACACACACACACACA
>CAIGQW010033920.1:17467-39284 GCA_903798125.1 Danio choprae
ACACACACACACACACACACACACACACACACACACACACACACACACACACACACACACACACCTCTTGTCAGTGTTATTGCTTTTTTGCAGCTGTGACCTTGCTCCATTCAGATAACAATCTGCTGTTTTCTTTAGAGCCCTCCTTTCTCTCCTACTCCCTCGCTGTGTCCTCTTACTGAGATAATGGGACCTTCCTGCAATGGTTAGCATGAATCCATGTCACCCTCTCCACGACCTTCACCGCTGTTTCAGTGGTCAGTAGCACTTGGAATGGACCCAACCAGCGTTTCGCTCTCCAGCTTTTCCTTCTCAGATCATGAACCACCACTAAATCACCAGGCCTCAAACAGTGTATCGGCTTCTCCGTGGCCTTCCCTTGTGCGGCTTTGACCTGTACACAGATATCAGACAACAAAGAAGACGTTGATATACAATAGTTCAACATGTCATTTTCGCACATCTCTGTTGATGGCAACTGCTGCTTCCCTCCAATCATACCTACACGTGGTGGTTTGCCAAAGAGAATTTCAAACAGGCTCAAATTCATTTTTGGTCTTTTTCTCATTCTCATAAACATCGAAACTATGGGCAGGGCCTTAACCCAGTTAAGTCCTGTATCTTCACAGCATTTTGCCAATTTGTTTTTCAGTGTACCATTTTCTCTTTCAACAGCTCCACCTGATGCTAGGTGGTAACTGCAATGTGTTTTCAAATCAATTTCCTAAAATTTACCCACTTGTTTGATTGCATCATTAACAAAATGAGTACCGTTGTCTGAGCTTATTTTTTGTAGAATTCCCCATCTCGGGAGGATCTTGGTCAGTAATGCTTTTGCTACTGCTGCCGAATCTTGTTTTGAAGTTGAAAATGCTTCAACCCATTTTGACCACATCAACCATCACCAGACAGTATTTCTTTCCTTCACTTGGGGACAATTCAATGAAATCCATCATTAAATATTCAAATGGTCCTGTCGGAGGTGGGTGAGATGTTTGTGGAACTTTTATTGCTCTTGCCACATTGTGTATTGCAAATTACACAACATCTACAGAAATTGTCCACAAATGTGGTAAATCCCCTTTGTGAACCACAGCTCTTTCATTTGCGTAACCTTTGCAAGCCATTTTGACGCATGATCTTTACCATGAATTAATTTAGCATAATGTTGAAAAAAAAAATGCTTTGGTAAACAAGCCTTGCCACAAACACTCCCCCACACATTGTCCATCACACAGCCAGACTGTCTCCATTTGTTTTTCTCCAGTCCATATTTGTGACAGATCCCCCTTTCGTTAGGCGATGTGTTGGGATGAAGACATCGGTGAACGCTAGAGAAACAAGATGGAGAAGCAGACACATACATAGCAAACAACAAGACAACACCTCCGTCACAACGTACATGTAGAGTGTAGAGTATCAAATTGTTTGGGTACTGATCATTGAAACCTTTGATCATTGACATTTGACATTTCTAATGTTTAGTTCAATTCTCAGTTATCTATGATAATGACTAATTAGGCGTAGCGCTTTCTGGTTCACGATCATTTTTAAATGGTATCAAAAATTAGGTATGGTGTGCCAATCCTGATATTATAATTAAAGAAAGATAGGATAGGAAAAGAAAAACAGAGTTAAAATAAACAATGGTGTTTGAATGTCAGATGTGTTTTGCTGTGTGAAGTTAATGGTGTAGTCAGATCTGTCTCAGTCTTTTGGTCATCCCCCTTTTCTTGCAGGTTTGATGCACTTGCTTCTCATTCACTGTCTCTAGGCACACATGAAGTTTGGCTCTTTGCATCTTTTCCTTGGGTGACGGGTCATTCGTGACCTTATTGGGGGTCCAGTAGGAAAAGTGTTTCTTTGGCAGAATGTAGGTAATTGTTTGTCATTGCAGTGTGGAGCTGATATGCAAACTTGTCTCCCACATCACATTCTTCTGATGGAGCTTTCTGGCTGTGACAGACTCTGACCTCGGGCCTGACTGTGGTCACTGTCAGGTGAAAAAGAGTTTTGAGTTTGATGTTTTCTTGGTGAGTGTGAGGTAAAAACTGAGGGGTGTTTTCTGATACCTCTTAGTTCTATTGTTAGTGAGAGGCCTCCCCCTTTTGATTCTGTGTTGTCGCAGAACAGGTGGCTGTCATCTCTTATCCATGGAGGTAGCCATTTACGGTGTTAGGCTAACAGATGGTGGAGGTGCAGTTGCTGGTCCTGTGACCTTTCTAACCAGGCTGTGTAGTAGCTGTCATCGTCATGGGAGTCATGTTCTCTGTGTGCTCTGTAGACTGTGGTGTCATCGTGACACAGGGTGTCTTCCTGTGCACGCATCGGACCTTGGCTGATGGAAGCCGTGGAAGATTTCAAATCTCTCTGTTTGGAGACTTCTGTTTGAGGTAGGCCCGGTGTGTGAGGTCCCGCAGCTGTCAGATGGACATTGTGCGTGAACAGGCTATAATGCCTAGATTTACTCCAGGGTGAAGGTTTCTTAAAAAGAGGGTTTTTAAGTTCACATCTTATCTCACATGCTTGCCTGAACCTGTGGTAGAAAGCTTGAGATGTCTCGTGGCAACCTTGTTTGGTTTCCAGGGCAGTAAACACTCCATGTTCAGACTCTAAGCTTTTAAAACTCTTCAATCAGTGCTTCACGCAGTAGCTGGTAGTTTAGACATTATGTGAGCATGTTGTCTATCTAGGAAGCTTTGCACTTCGGGACTGGAGATGGATCTGAGGAGGTACCACCTGTCTCTGTCAGTCACATGAGGTCTCACTTCAAGATAAAAGTCTTTGTCCTGGAGGTAGGCCTGGATGTTCTTGCTCTCTGTGGAGTTTGGGTTAAACAAGGTGATGTGTTTTGCCAGTTTATCAAGGTCTTTAAGAGCTGCTTCCTGTGCAGGTTTGACAGCTGTGTATAGTGGCTTTCTGATTGGATCAGAAGGGAAGAGATTGGTGGTGAATGCTCGTGATGGCCTGGTCCTCAGCCGTTCACTTCTTCCGCTGTTCATGGAGATGAGGGAGTCAGCTTTGCTCAGCAGAGGTCAGCTTTGCTTTGCTTCCCCCATCTTGGCTCTGGTTTCTGCTGGTAGGCATGCATGAGTTCTCTGAACCTGTAGAGTTCATCGCTGATGTCATCTAGCTGTTGGGTCAGGTCATCATTTGCACTGCTGTACCTGCTCAGTTGGTCCTCCAGAGCATTAATTTTAGCGTCTTTGTGTTGGATGCTGGTTTTAGCTACCTCTACTTACTGTTCAGCAGACTGGAGACGCTGTATTAGGTCCTGCTGGGAAGACTTAAGTTCATGCTGGTCTCGTTCAGCAACAGCAAGGACCGTTTGGAGCTGTTCAACATGTCTCTTAGTTAGATGCTCCATTTCGTCTGATACCTTGAGTTGGTCCTGGGTCTTCTCTGTAAGCTTGTCTGTGCAGTGTTGGATGTGCAGTAGCTCTCTGAGGAACTCTGTGGTTTGACGCTTTAAGTCATCTTGGCCTTTCGCTTCCAGCTTGTCGATGCAGCTTTGTGCACATGACAGCTCCTTCTGCAGATGGGTGATGTGCTTGTAGCTGAGCTTGAGCTGGGCTGTGAAGGCATCACTCAGGAGACAGGTGAATTTGGTTAGATCTGGATAGTTATGATTCTGGCTTGAGGCCTGTGTCAAGAGTCTCTTCAGAATCATGAATATTACTAAGAGTAATATAAGTTCAGTTGCCTTGTGGTTGAGGCCACAATTTTATTGTGGTTGTGAAGCTTCTTAGCCAGGTTTCCACATCTTCTCCTCGGGCAGTAGGGTTTGCAGTCGGTGACATGCTGGCTTGCTAGGAGGTGAAGACTGACCCAGATCTTTGTGGTGTTATCAGCCTATATGTAGTGGAGCAGCTAAGTGTTGTTTGTTTAAGTGATTTTAAACCAAAATGAAGGGGTGTGATGACTATGTGTTGGTCTCCGTGTGAGAAAAGAGAACAAGGTTAAAACCAATTTAAACAGAAAAATATTATTTTTCTTTTAGTTATGAAAATATTTTCAATATTTCGTATCACTGAAAATGAAAGGAATAATATTACTGCTTATAATTATGAGGGAAAAGCTACAATTATAATTCAGATTTTTTTTCTTGTCTCAATATGACAGGATAAACACCACATACCTTACATTCGTGTGACCGCTTACCAGCGATGTTTTAGAGGGGACGGTTGTTCAGTACTTGTTTCTGTCAATTGATTTTGAAGGAAAAATCTGAAGTTTTAATTGTATTCACAAATGCATGAAGAGTATCAAAACAAAGGATGGTTTGATTACAAATCAAATTTGTTTCTTTCCCATAGATTAGATTAATTGATTCTCTTAGGTTTGGTTCCTACAAATGAGATGGATGACAGGAGAAAACAAGGGAAAGGAAATGAAAAATAATCAAGAAAGAAGCAGTGAGAAGGAGGAGAACTAGGTGGACCAGGTCCACAACTAGCTCTGAAGCCTTAACGTCCCACTACGAGTACAAAATTAGTAGTTGATGTACAACTAAACAAAATAAATTATAATGAAAGGGTTGTCTCTATTTCATTCAGAACTCGTAGTGAGAGGTTTTCTAGTGTATAAACAGAGGAAAGGGGAATAAAAGAAAAACAAAAACAAGCAATGGCTATATACCACAACAATGTAATTGGATAGTGAGTAAGTCTGAATTTGATAAAAACAGATTTTCTGTAAAGGGGTGAATTAAAAGTTGTAAAAGTGGTATGCTTGCTTAAACTATCAAAGTTCAAGTCTTATTCATGTCTAAAGTGATTAGGCTTAAAAAGGGAATTCTGGTGAAATGTTGCTCGTGAGCAAATAGAATTACAATTAAATGTACTATTGTGATTTTTTGCTTAAAACAAAAATAGAAAATTCACTTTATTATTGTTAATCAAATTGTAATTTGAATTTCTAACAATAGTGAACCAGTATTTCCTCTTTATATTTTTTAAAAGAAATAAATGAAAATTTCAAGACTCCCAGTCCATTCAGCAGTCAATCATTATTATATCGTCTTTAATGCATAACCAACTTACAAAACATAACTTACAAAACATAACCCACTTTTCTTTTCTTTTAGTTTATTTCATATCTAATTACAGACTTTCGTAATAAGATATAAAATATATAAAAAAAAAACAGTGGGTTATGTTTTGCTTTATAGCAAACTGTTAGTAAAGTAAAATGTATTAAAGATAGTACAAAAGAGAGTAAAAGATAGAGGCCAACAAATGCAAAGATGTTAAATAGTTAAATCACTTTCAAGTTCTCAAACAGACACTGCATTCAACCACTGATGTAGATTGCTAACCGCTAGCCTTGTAGGCTAATGAATTTAGCATATCTAGACTTGTTTTATTGCAAACAATGCTACTGTTAGCTTAGCACGCAGAAGATTGTTTACATTCAAGTGTCAATGTGCTGCGCATGCGCAGTTCAGACTTCCTTCAGAAGAGCTGGTAACCTTCGGTTCTTTGTGTGTGTGGTGTATGCTGACAGATGAATAATGACACAAGATTGTCTGCTGTGCAACGCACAAGGTTGTTTTTACTGAACTGTTAATTCCGGTTGACTTCCCAATACATCATCACTATATACATAGATATGTGTCACCACTAGAGGGCAGCTTAAAACTATGATACCCCATAGTATGTACATTACACTTTTCTCCTCTTCTAGATTAACCATATTAGGAAGTAAAATATACATACTGTATAACACTTAGAATTAACCTGAACAATGTTGCTAACAATCTACAAATCAAGCCTTTGTGGAGGTTTTCTACATCTCTCAGGATAACGTCTATGTGATCCGGAGTAGGAATTAGGCACAACTGGAATAGTCACATCTGGTTCATCATGGTGTAGTCCGGAATCATTTGAGTTGACTGAAGTAGGAAGGACAGTGTCGCTGACATCATCGTCTTTATCATTTGAATCAGGGACATTGTCGGGTGAATCAGTAACAGATAACGGTGAAGATTTTGTTTGACAATTCACCAGCTGATCTGCATGTCGTCTCCAGGTTTTATCTCCAACTTTAACTGTGTATGTCAAGGGTCCAGATCTGGTGGTGATTGTACCTGGTTGCCACTTTTCCAGTCTGTAGTCACGTGCTAAGACATCTTGTCCTACTTGGAAGTTCCTTGTTGGCCTGTCCCTCATTTGCCCAAATTGTTTGTTTTCCACATGACGTCGAACATCAGGTTTGATGAGATCCAAACGAGATCTTAAACTTCTCTTAAGGAACCTCACTGCTGGTGTTTGACCAGTTGTGGAGTGTGCAGCATTTCCGTACATGAAGAGGAAGTTGTTTATTTTGTGTTGAAGTGGAATTTTGTCGTTGTCCATTGCTTTTATTGCTTTCTTGAAAGTCTGTACAAAACTTTCCTCCAAGCCATTGGTGGCAGGATGGTATGGTGCAGAAGTTATGTGCTTGACTCCATTCAGTTTCATGAATTTCAGAAACTCTTCTGAGATGAACTGAGGTCCATTATCGGTGCATATCTGTTCCGGCAGCCCGTTCCTTGAGAATATTGTTTTCAACACAGAAACATCTTTTCGGATGTAGTCGCCTTCATTGGAACAACTTCCGGCCACTTAGAATGCGCATCCACAGCAATCAAAAACATGGAGTCCTTGAATGGCCAGCGAAATCTACATGTACTCTTTGCCATGGTGCTGATGGCCACTCCCAAGGGTACAAAGGAGCCACTGGTGGAGAGTTCTGAGTCCTTTGACATCCTTGGCAACCCTTAGCCAGATCTTCAATCTGCTTGTCAATTCCTGGCCACCACATATAACTGCGAGCAAGGTTCTTCATTTTTACAATACCTAAATGTCCTTGGTGCAATGCTTCCAACATCTTACTGCGCAATTTGGAGGGAATGACGACTAGCAATGCTGGATACAATGAGTACCCATGTATCGGCCATCCTTGCACAGTAATATCATAGATCTTAGACAATGTTGGATCATTACGGGTTTCTCTCTGAATAGTGGCATTTGTCACTGGAAACTGACTTACTATTGAGATGTGAAACACGTCAGCTGGATCCATTACCTTTGACTCATCTGTCTGCTTCAGTGGAAGACGCGACAATCCATCGGCATTACCATGTTGTTTGTTGCGTTTGTACTCAATATCATATTGGTGAGCACCCAAGAAGAGCGACCAACGCTGCATCCGTGCCGAAGCCATCGCAGAGACACCCCTCCGCACATTAAAGATCGAGACCAAAGGCTGATGATCTGTGATCAAGGTAAACTGTTGACCATACAGATAATGGTGGAATTTCTTTACAAGACTAAGGGCTTCTCTGTCTATTTGTGTATAGTTACGTTCTGCTGACGTTAATGTTCTAGATGCGAATGCTATTGGTTTTTCTGTGCCATCTGGAAACTTGTGTGACAACACTGCGCCAATTCCATATGGGGATGCATCGCACGCCAGCCTAATGGGCATGGATGGGTTGAAATGTATCAACACTACATCAGAGGTTATGAGGTATATATTTTTGGTCTTCTGAAAAGCTTGCTCACAGCTTTCTGACCATTTCCACTGTGTCCTTGTTTGCAACAATGAATTCAAAGGATGTAGTATAGCGGAAACGTTTGGAAGAAATCTGTGGTAGTAGTTCACAAGTGCAAGATATGATATATATCTTATATACGATATATACGAAGTTGAGACACATTCTGTGGGTGTGGTGCATTTAGCACAGCTTCAATTTTGTCCTGTGACTTGTGTAGACCATCATTGTCTATCACATGGCCACAGTAAGAAATCTGAGACTTAAAAAAACTCACATTTTTTCTTTGTTGGCTCTTAGCCCATACTCACATAATCTCCTCAGAACACATTGTAAGTTTTGGAGGTGACTTGCATCATCCTTCCCTGTTACAATGATATCGTCCAGGTAACACTGTGTCCCCGGGATACCTTGCAACACTTGGTCCATTGCTCTCTGCCACAGAGCAGGGGCTGAGGCAATTCCAAAGACAAGACGGTTTTACTGATAGAGACCCTTGTGTGTATTGACAGTCAAAAATTTCTTGGATTGTTCATCCATCTCCATTTGTAGGTAAGCTTGAGCCAGGTCAATTTTGGAGAAATGTTCTCCCCTGGACAAAGATGCAAAAATGTCTTCAATACGTGGCAGGGGATACTGTATTGCATGAAGTGCTGGATTAATGGTTACTTTAAAATCTCCACAAATACGCACATCTCCTGCTTTCCCCTTTTTCATCACTATGACTATAGGTGTTGCCCATTCACTTCATTTGACTTTTGTTAAAATTCCCATTTTTTCCAAATTATCCAGCTCTGCCTCTACCTTGGGACGAATAGTATACGGGATTGGGCGAGCTTTAAAGAACTTTGAAGAAGTGTCTTCTTTCAACTCCAGATTCGCTTTTATTCCTATAAGTGTTCCTATTCCTTTCTGAAACACAGGTTCTGCATTTTCTAAAATTTGCTCTAAGGTCTTTTGTGTCTCTTTGTTTGTGACTTGCTGGGATGCATCAAGGAGTTTTATTGTATTCCAGTCTAGAGGTATTTTCCTCAGCCACTCACGTCCAAATAATGCAGGCCCTCCATTTTCCAGCACATACAAGTTCAGCTGCTGCTGATTTTCTTTGTACTTCACATTTACTAGAAATTTCCCTTTTGGAGGCACTTTTTCACCAGTATATGTCTTTAATATCACTGATGTGCTTTGCAATAGTATTTTGGAGAACAGTCGTTGGTAATCGCAAGCTGAGATGACAGATAAGGCAGATCCAGTGTCTAACTCCATTTTGAGTTTAACTCCTGATACTTCTGGTGTAAGCCAAATAACTTGTCGATCTGTCTCTTTAATATTGTACAGTTCCAGACATGAAAGATCATCTGTACCTGAACTCGCGCTTGCTTCATTTTCAGTTACTTGATGTACAGTGGCAGCTTTACGTTTCACTTTGTATGTTCTGTCTTTTTGAATCCTCTGTTTGTCTGTTTTGCATACTCATTCAACATGCCCGTTTTTATGGCATTTCCTGCACTCTTTATCCTTGAACCAGCATTCATTCGCATCATGAGACATTTTCCCACAGCGATAGCATTTCTGTTTCTTTTCTGATTTTAGTGACAATTTATTAGTTGCACATTCCATTGATTTTTGTTGCAATCCCTGTGCTTCTTTTGCTGCAGTCTCCATTGATATTGCTATGTTCAGTGCACGATCAAGTGTCAAGTCTTTTTTCGTTAACAGTCTTTTTTGTGTGCTTTCATTGTGCATTCCACATACAAGCATCTGCCAGTCCAACTCCAAAAAGACAATGTTCTGACAATCGGCGTAGCTCTGCTATATATTCAGAGATACTTTCTCCTTTAGCTTGATTACGCTTATGGAATCTGAATCTTTCTGTAATTACTAGAGGTTTGGGGTTCAAATGTTCATTTAAAATGTCCACTATATGCTTAAACGTTTTATCCGCTGGCTTTTCAGGGGTTAACAAACTACGGAGCAATCCATACGTTATTGCTCCCATCACGCTTAGCAAAACAGGCACTTTTTTTTCATCTGCAATGGCGTTAGCCTCACAGTATAACTCCACTCTTTCCATATAAGTTCCCCAATCCTCAGCATTATTATCAAACGTGGCGATCGCTCCAATCATTGACATTTCTGCTCTTTTGCAGCTTAACGCTGTATATACATTTTTTTTTCTTTCTTTTTTTTGACTCACATTTTCTTTTCACGATCTTTCTCTTCCCTTTTAATGTTCAGTTAAGTCTTACTGTTGCATCCGTGGTTGTTAATCCATATCTCGTCGCCAATTTTGTGGTGTATGCTGACAGATGAATAATGACACGACAAGATCGTCTGCTGTGCAACGCACAAGGTTGTTTTTACTGAACTGTTAATTCCGGTTGACTTCCCAATACATCATCACTATATACATAGATATGTGTCACCACTAGAGGGCAGTTTAAAACTATGATACCCCATAGTACGTACATTACAGTGTGTGGCTATGGCAACCAAACAAACGGTATGTTAACAGCAAGTGAATCTTCGCATGTAGCCTAGATTCAAGCATTAAACATGAAATGTCGGCGCATTTCAATACTGCAAATAAAATCCAGCAATCATAAATGGTTTTATGACGTGGGGTTTAACACTCTGTTCTTTAAGAGCGGGCTTAAACTTTAAGAAAAGCAGTTTAGTTCTGCAGGTAAATGCATGTGATCTCGGCTGATCTTCTGTGTGTGCCAGCCTTTCGGGCACGTAAGCACAGCAGTTTTCACTGTTGGGTACAACACTTCAACTTTACAGCTCCTGTTTAAATCGCACTAATGCATACGTGCTGTTACACGAACTCTGTTCAGCAAACACACAGTTATGCTTTTAGCTGCTGTTTAAAACAGGGAGGATAGCTTGTTGAATTGACAATGGAACACTCTGTGACAATTAATCTATAGCTATAAATAACTGCAAAGCCTTTTGCAAATAAATCGAGGGACACACTCGATCAAAATAACACTGGAACACGCAGTGACAGTTTAAAAACAAAAGGAAAATAGAAACAGGAACACGCTCAGTTCTAGTGTAATATGAGATCTCAATTGGCTCGCGGCTTGCATGGCTATCTGAAAATCACTGGAACACAGTGGTTCAGCGTAGCAAAAAAAAAAGGTATTTAAGAAAAGAGGAACACGCTCTATTCTAACCTTTATAAAATCATCCCATACAGTTCACAAATGTTTACAGCTGGGAGACGGACTCGCAGGTTACAGCTCATTTATTCATTCATTCGTCACACAAATAGGCTCATCTCTGTTAGATTTCTTTTGTAATAAAGAAAAAGTGACCTGTATAAATTTATAATCTAGATTAAACTGCTCGTATATTTTCCACCATTATAATGTAGCGTATTAGCTCAAAGGAAATTGAAGATTCATTTGAACGGGGCTTCAAAAGAATCGACTCAACAACAAACTAATCATCCAGCGATTGTTCAAACGGACAGTTGACTTCAATTACAGCTATTGCTGTCAAAAATAAAAATAAAAACCCATTTATGTTTAAGCAGGGTGGCAAGATCGAAGTTTAAGACATTAGATTCATAAACAGGCACCTTTCTTTATACAAAATGAGACTTTATTGACTAATCTAACAGAAACAAACATCTAACACAAACACACATTCATTCAAGTGTAGAGAAGAGTAAAGAAAGAAAAATAAGAGCTTGAGAGAGTGTAATGATGGAAAAGTCTCGGATTTTGCTAGACCAAACCAAGCGAACCAAAAATAATCCATTTAACCCTTCTATGGTCTCTTTAGGGTTACATTTAATTTACACCAGTTCAGTGGTAGTCTGGAAGTGTTTCTTGCGTTCCTTTTGTGATGTAAAGAACTCCCTCTGTTAAGCACGTGGTTAGCTGGTGTTCAGTTCTTTTGTCCTCACGAGGCTTGGAGTGGGGTGGAGTCTGTAGTTTCAAGTTTTGAGGTGGCAAAAGGGACTGGTTGTGTGGACTCTCGACGGGAAGAAAGAAAGAAAGGTATCGGAGATGATAATGTCTGAGCTTGCGATTAACCCATTTTCTTGGTCTGGGTCCCCGCCTTTTAGAGCCTGGGGTCTCTGGGGTCTCGCGGCGGTCCTCTGGCGGTTCTCCGGTGGTTCTCTCTGGGCGGTGGCTTTTGGCACAAGATTTTATAAGGATGGTTTTGTACCCACCCTCCAGAGCCGAGTTGACCAATGAGAAGTTTAACTACCCCAAGGCACGTTTTATAGTGTTTGTTTTAGAGCCTGGTAAGTTGTATAGCATTCTGGTAGTAAACTGATTTTTCTTAAAATGTTAATACGTTTCACACATATTAATATGAAATGTAAACAATCATTCAGTACACCAAATTAGCTTTGCAGGGACTTCAAATATGAACTATCTATGATCTTGTTTAGAGTTAAACATTGATTGCAAAAGTAATTAAACCATAATAGTAATACATGAGCAAGAGACTTATGACACCTGATTACACATAAAGAGAGAATAAAAGTTTACATTAAAAACATCAATCTTAAGCAATGAGCGTATTGAAGTTTTGACCAGGTCTCTGTGTGTCTGGTTTTGAGCACATTCCTTTGTGTCGTAAATACCTTGGAATCGGATTACAACTGACCATCCAGTCTTTTCTGGATAGGAGAAGCTGACGCTGTGTTTGCTGACGCATTTGTTGAATAAAAGCAAAATAATTATGTGTCTGATCGTCCATATTTGTTACAGATGACATTACCAAGTAAAAGAATTCCAACAAATGAGGAGATCAAACAACTAACTTCCTTAAGCCACGGTTAGATAGAATTTATTTAGACAAAGCTAAAGGTGTCTTTGTAAGAAGCGGACAAAAATGAATTGAACAAGGAGAAAAAAAAAAGTTTTTTAATTTAGAAAAGCCTAATAACGAAGCGTCATCTATGAGTAAACCTATGAATAATAACAGAATACGTGAAAGTAATAAAAAAATTGCTGAATATGTCACAGTTTTATATGAATTTATATACCCTTACAATAAAAATAGAAATGGATTTGTTTTTGAGTAAAATATCTGATGCAACCAGAACTATACAAAAAGACTTTAAATTACTTTGTGACCAAAATTGTCAGGCAGTCGCTGGAATAATCTACTTAATCCGGAATCACATACACCCGTTCCCAATCACCTGATTACTAATCATCATCACCTGCGCACAGACACACACACAGTATAAAGAGCACCTCTTTTCATTCTGCTACTGTCAGTCCTGATACTCACACCCTGGGTTTATCCTACTCCAGCATCCCTGCGATTCTCTTTGCTCTGTGTATTCCTGGATTCTGTTCTGTGTGTTGTGTCTGCATAGGATTTCCCAGCTACTTCAATGAACTCTCATCCACAAAGCTAAGACTATTGAATTACCTTTAAGTTACCTTTGTTGATTTTCCTACCTCTTGTGTCCAGTCCTTGTGTGTTGTGACAGAAGGACCGACCGAAGACGTATATCGGTATGGATCCCAGACGCACGACACCCCCATCATTGGATGCCCTCACCGGGTTAGTCAACCCACTCAAGGCTTCACTTCTCCCAGCACTACAACTTCCAGCAACTGCCTCAGTAAGTCCCATGGCTCAACCACAGTGTTATTTTGGGGAAGCAGCTGAGTGTAGTGGTTTTCTTCTTCAAATAAACCTGTATGTTGAGATGTATCCTGGTCAATTTCCCACCGAGCGCTCCAAGGTAACTTTCCTCATCTCACTGCTAGCTGGCAAAGCCCTGCTTTGGGCTAAGGTGATATGGAATGCCAATAGTACAATAATCAACTCATATTCTCAGTTCATCATCCCTCCAGCTCTCATCATAAGTCCCATATGTTGGACATAAGAGGAGGAACTGCGTGCCACCACCCTCCAAGAGCCTGCTCCACCGGGCTGCCCAGAAGTTAAAACCTATGTTCCATCCTCCATGCGGAAAGACTTTCTGGGCATGACACATCAACTTCCTGGCTCTGGACAGCCAGGCAGCAAGAGGACCCTCTTGCTCATCCAAGCTCATTACTGGTAGCCCAGTATGACCAAGGATGTCATCAGATACCTCCAAGGTTCCTCAGTCTGTGCCATATCTAAAAACCTGTCATCATCTGCCCTCAGGAAAGCTACTGCCGCTTCCAGTACCTTGGAGACGCTGGTCACACATTGGGGAGGACTTCGTCACCAATCTACCCTACTCATAAGGTAACACCAATATCCTAGTTCTAGTTGATTGTTTCTCCAAAGCTTGCAGATTATCAAGAAATTGCCCACGGCTTTCGAAACTGCTGAAATTTCGGTATCTTCAGAAATTTCGGTATCCCCAAAGAGATTTTGTCGGACCGTGGTCCCCAATTCATATCACATGTCTTGACAGCCTTCTTTAAACTACTGTGTGTTACGGTCTGTCACTCCTCAGGTTACCACCCCCGACGCCGGGGTAACTTAGTCGAATACCTGATTGACTGGGAGGGGTACGACCCGGAGGAAAAAGATCCTGGGTGCAGTCTGCGAGTTTCATCACAAGTCTGAAAGCAAGTCTAAAATGAGTCTCATCTATAAATTGTTTTAGAAGGAGGGAGTAGCTAGGTGGAGATAGCTAAACAAAGCATGTAAATGAAGTACTGGGGTCAGCAAGGTAAACGGCGTATGGTTGTTAGAAACCTGCCCAGGTACTGACCACACAAGTTGATCAACAAGAGGTTTTCTTTGGCATAAAAGTATCACCCAAAGACAAAGGCACAGTCGTTAAGTCCCTGCCCATAGCATTTGCATCACGTTAGCTCTGCCCGTGCTCAGGAAGCAAAAGGTTTAAATGTCACACCCTAGCTAGAGATTTGGATGAAATTAGCTAATTAAAACCAAAGAATAACTTTTTTTTAGTTATGTGAAGTTTATTCATAAACTAATTTCTAGAGGATCATGTGCTTATGATGGAACACAGCTGGTTACCCATTAGCCAATCCATGATTCACCAATCAGACAATTCCTTAGTCACTATAAATACCCTAAGTTCCATATCACAACCATCTTCGTTTTGAAGAATCCCACCTTCTGCCCCTACTCCTCCTCCTTCCTAGATGGGTGGTCCAGTGGTTAGCCCTGTTGCCTCACAGCAAGAACGCCACTGGTTCTAGTCCTTACCAAGCTAATCGACATTTCTGTGCAGAGTTTACATGTTCACCCTGTGCTCAGGTGGGTTTCCCCCGGGCCCCCCGGTTTCCTCCCACCATTCAAAAACACACTTAAGTTAATTGACTAATCCAAATCAGCATCAAAGACGTGCTCCTAGTAAGTAGTTATAGCTTAAGAGCAATCCCTAGAATCTGTTCTTATTACAGTAGGGGAGTTTTCAAGATCTACCTGAGCTCAAACTCTCCTCTTGCCCTGCAACGGGAGGGAGCCCTGGGCTCAAGGATCTTATGAGCTCAGAGCTCTCTCCAGGGACAGCATGCCAAATACACTTTATAATCAATCATCGGCTACGTGTGAACTCTTGAAATATAGATTATTGTTAATTTGGAACTCGAATATACAAATTTATATTTCCACACCTCCAACCCCCCTCTCTTGTGCTCTTGTGTAGCTCTCTCTTCATTTGACAAAGGAAGAGGGCTCTGGGTTCCTAAAATAACTATCTGAAATTGCATTTCAACAAATGACAAGACTGAAATTTAATAAATTGGATCCTTTAATTCACCTTAAAGCCAATCGTAATATATTGTTTAACTGAATTGAGAGAAAAACCAAATAAAATGGGTTAAAAACAAAATAAATAACAAAATTACACCCAGTAGTTATAAGTGTCTCTCGTCTAACATTGCAAGAGTACAAAAAAAATAAAAGTAAATTTCTTCAAAACATACGACTGTGTCTGTCTTATTTCAATATACAAAGTTCACTTTATAGTGATACAATTTGTCTCTGAAATATCAAAAATGAATGAAACAGAATATCTACGAGTATAAACAAAATAGCTTTGTTCAATAGCAAAATGTTCACAAATCTTCTTCTAATATTGAACAGTCACAGACAAACGGTTTGTTTCTTCTATTCAATATCACACTGTTCACTGGGCTCAGACTCAATATGTGTGTGAAACAGGAAAAAGTGTAAATAAACAAACAAATATCCCCGCGTTGCAGGCCTGGACAATGATTGGGAACATTGTGGCACAAATCAAATGCCCCTTCACTGTAACGAGTAAATACAAACAAAGTACTCACAAATCAGAATGATCCTTCAGTACTGCTTGATCCAGATGACCTGCGAGATGCAGATGAGGCAACAGATTCAAACTCATCCAACGCAGTCAGCAGAATCAACGATTGTCTTGAAACCAGCGTATTTCTAGATGATAGGATCTAGCGCTAAAAGTCTCAGCATTCATTATTCTCCCATCATCTCCCCAGCCTTAGTTCACATCAAAACAAATCTACTTGACTCAATAACCGATACGTGGTTATGTTCTTAACAGTCTTGTGAAAAGAAACTACATTTTAAAGCAAAAAGAAAATAGTCAAGAGAACAGCGTGTAACACTCTGCTCTCCAGTCATGTCACTAAGGCATGTCACTGAGCCAATCAGATTTTAAGCAGGTCACAGGTTAAAACATCAAGTTAAATATACGCAAGAAGAGCATATTTTTGTTATGTTAATTTCATCTAAACTATGCAAACTTATGCAACTATTTAAAGGAAAAAAAGACAAAATCTTTAAAATAAAATTCAGTATTTGACACTTAGTCAGAGTAATGTTTATTTTACCTGGGTTACACCTTCCCCTCACCAAAGGTCTGGATGTCCCCATCAGACTTCAAACCTGTACCTCACGCACATAATTTTTAAGAGATTAGTAAATTAAGTCACCCTAGTAAAATACAAAGTAATAAAACTCAAAAGTTACTCACTGATAAGATATTTCAATTATCATACCCCTGTGTACTATTGTTATTGGTTGATCTGTTGGCCTTCCAGGTTCATCATAGCTAAGGCAGATGGCAGGCTTTACTCTCCTCTGTGTTCTACGTTCACCAGTAGAGTCCTTATCTTCATGGCACTAGAGGAAGAGACGTCTCCCTTCTCTAGTCCTGGGTCCACCCCAGGGTCATGGACAGACAAAAGATTCTCTACTATTTCTTCCTATATCAACTCATCTTGTCTTTTATCATCCTTAGGTATGTTGTGAACCAGGATGTCGTCAGTCAAAACTGCTTCTCTTTGCACCGGTAGATTATTACCAAGTTTAGACAGTCTTTCCCTCAACTCTGATTGCTCAGATTAACTTGATGTAAGGTACAATAATACTCACCCTCAGATTCAGAGTCCCCAACCTCACAACTCTTCGGTCCATTCTCTAATTTACTATTTTCTTTTGACCTTGCCAATTTTCCAACCCTAGACGCTCGTGTCACTGCCTTTGAACTCTTAGCTGGTGCCTGGCTCACTACTGGCAACCTTATCATATAACCAACTGGTAGAAGATGGTCACGGTGCATGGTCTTTACAATTCCTGAAACGTGTTCTGGCTTTACTCGATACACAGGTAAGTTGGGCAGTTTCCCCATTACCTGATAAGGTGAAGGATTCCACCAGTCTTTTAGTTTGTTTACCTGTGACTCCTAGATTACGTATCAACACTTTCCAAATCTCCAACCTCAAGAGTTTGATTTCTGACCCTAGTATCATAAAGTCTCTTGTTTCTTAGATGGTTTTTCGTAGCAGCTGAAATTGCCAATCAATATGCACTCCTCAATTCACACTTCATCAGTTCCACATACTCATGATGTTTTGCCTCATCTTCATTATGTGGGAATATGCCAAAACACAGATCAATGGGCAACCTCGCCTCCCTACCAAACATTAAGAAATACGAGGAAAACCCAGTGGAGTAATTTTTTTGTGCAATTAAAAGCATGTACCAGCTGGCCTATATGTTGACTCCACTTTATTTATTTATTATTTATTTATTGCCACATCACCAACTTATGGCTATTTCATGGCAAAAGGGATATACATAAAAACATTACATGATAAAAACAAATTCATATTACAATAAAAAAGTTACTTAGATAAATATATAAAATAGAAATAAACAATTCACATAAAAATCACAGTTAAATATGATGTTTCAGTTAAATTTTTGCTAAAAAATGTTTAATTCTTCCTGGTAGTACCTTATTAAAAATATCAATTAAAGTGCTCTCTTTATAAAAAAAATTTCTAATGGTATTCAAACTTCTACAATCCAACAAAATATGTTTGATGGTAAGATCAGCTTGGCAGTGATTACATTTAGGTGGTGTTTCGTTGTTCAATAAATATAAGTGAGTCAACCTAGAATGTCCAATTCGACATCTAGTATAAACAGTTTGTTCATGCCTGGTCTCAAAATTATAATTTGCAAAGTGTCTTTCATTTATTTTCGGGTTAATTTCATGTAACTTATTAATTATGCAGTTGACCCATTCCCTTTGCCATGTTTCGTTTATATATGAATTAATCGTAGGTTTCAAGTCCTCCGGAGGAATTAAACATTGTCACTTTCAAGGAGATAGCTTGCTTTGCTGCTTCATCTTCCAGTTCGTTTCCATGTAGTCCCATATGACCTGGAATCCAACAGAAGATAATGTTGAAC
The DNA here is from genome assembly GCA_903798125.1 of Danio choprae. Taxonomy (NCBI): domain Eukaryota; kingdom Metazoa; phylum Chordata; class Actinopteri; order Cypriniformes; family Danionidae; genus Danio; species Danio choprae. The sequence goes on from CAIGQW010033920.1 coordinate 35,658, forward strand.
TGTTTATTTCCTAGCGTTTTCATTTTCTTTTCAATCATGGAAATGATGGGGGGATCACACTTAGAAGCTTCAAGTGCTTGAAGACAGGATTTAGAATCTGTGCAGATTAAAAAGTTATGGTGATGTGTCCTTTCCATTTGTTCCAAAGCCATATTTATTGCATAAGCTTCTGCTGTGAAGATTGAACTTTCTCCTGGAATCCGAGTACCAAAAACATCATCTTCAAAAACTACTGCTGCAGTTGCTCCTTTGTCTGTTTTGATCCATCTGTATATAGTGGTTTATGATGAGGGAAACTGTCTGTTATTTGTTTGAATTCTTGTTTGTATTCATTTGGTTAATGACTTCTTCAGTTTGGTTAAGCTCCATAAAGATTCTTATTTTTGTGTTGCACCAAGGAGGAATATGGCTCAAATCAGGTAGTGAAAGATTTTCCATATTGACACCCATATTCTTCAGATGGGGTTTAATGCGAATTCCAAAAGGACTGATAAAGTTGGGTCTGTCTTCATACATTTCTGAATATTCAGGGTGGAAGACTGAAGGATGAGCTTGGTTACCTATTTTTGATTTCAATTTGACTGCATGTTGGAGTGCTAATTTCAAACGTCGTCTTTCAAGGGATGGTTCTTTTGCTTCAATATATAAACTTTGAACAGGGGAGGTTCTGAATGCTCCCAATGAGATTCGTAGTTCTGTGTGATGTACAGTGTCCAGCATTTTAATGTACGATTTTTTAGCGGATCCATACACTATACTTCCATAATCCATTTGGGATCTGATCATGGTTCTGTAAAGACGAAGCATTGTAGTACAGTCTGCACCCCATTTTGTTGTGGTCAGAACTTTAAGGATATCCATTTTTTTCAAGGTTTTTGTTTTTAAGAGTTTCAAGTGTGGGATAAAGGAGAGCTTATTATCTAGGGTGAGTCCTAGAAATTTTGTTTCCTTTACAAGTTTTATAGGTTCTTCCTCCAAGAAGAGACTTGGCTCTGAGTGAAGAGAACAAAGTTGACAAAAATGCATACATACAGTTTTTAATCTGGAGAACTTAAATCCATTCTGGACTGACCAGTCATGCATTCTGTTAATACAGAGTTGCAATTGTCTTTCAATAGTATTCATGTTTCTTCCTTTGTAACAGATGCACAAATCATCCACATTAAGACTACAGAATACGTTTAGACCAATAGCATTTACAATGCTATTGATTTTGATGTTAAATAATCTAACTGATAATATACTTCCTTGTGGCACACCAAGTTCTTGAATATATTTATTTGACAGAGTTGTTCCTATCTAAACTCGAAAACACACCGGTTTGTTAAAAAATTTGAGATGTCCTCTAAAACCCATTTCATACAAGTCTTTTAAAATGCCATATCTCCAAGTGGTGTCGTAGGCTTTTTCCAAGTCAAAGAATATTGCTACAGCATGTTCTTTTTTAATTAAACCATTTCGCACAAAGGATTCTAAGTCTTACAAGATGATCTATTGTGCTTCCTCCTCTTCTGAAACCACACTGATAATTACTAATATTTTGGTCCTTCTCAAGTGACCACACAAGTCGATCATTAATCATTCTTTCCATTGTTTTACACAGGCAGCTGGTAAGGGCTATAGGGCGGTAATTATTGACATCTGAGTGGTCTTTACCTGGTTTAGGTATAGGAATGATTAAGGATTCTTTCCAACAAGATGGTATCTTTCCAGATGTCCATATGTAGTTAAAATATTTAAAAGGAGGTACAACACATCATAGGGTAAGTGCTTCAGAAACTGATAATGGATTTTATCTGGTCCGACAGCAGTGTCTTTTGAATTTTTCAAAGTTTTTTGTAATTCTTCCATTGTAAAGTGTTAGTTGCTTGTTTCAGCATTATCAGAGGAAAAATCTGGTTAATCTGGTTTTGTTCTTGCTGCATTTGTATTCTTTGGAATTGAGGAAGAAAATTTTCTATGGATGAATTTCTTTCAAAAGTCTCAGCAAGGTAGTTGGCAATTTCTTGTTCAGTGGTTAGTTGAGTGCTTTGACTATTTATGTGACATATTCGTGAGCCACCTTCTTTGTTCTTCATTTTTCGGATCATATCCCAGATTTTCTTAGTTGGTGTCTGTAATGTTAAATTTGATATATATATTGCTTCCAGCTCTGTTTCTTGGTTTCATTAATAGTCCTTCTTGCTTTTGATCTTAATATTTTCAATTTAATGAGGTTTTCATTCGTAGGATGTTTATTAAATATTCTTTCTGCCTTTTTCCGTTCTTTAATGGTCTTTTTGCAGTTGTCATCAAACCAGGGATTATTTCTTCGATATGGCTGTGCAGATGTTTTTGGAATGGTTTCTTCTGCTATTTCAATCAGTTTGTTTGTAAAAACCTTTATTGAATTATGGTTTACTTGGTCCATTTCTCTGTATTTCTCATAGCATTGTATTTCAAAACTATACCAGTTTGCTTTTTTTAGGTTCCATCTAGGGGTTCTTTGTCTTTGAGTACCTAATGAGGTAATAATAAATGGAAAATGATCACTTCCACTTAGGTCATTCCAGACTTTCCATGAAAAGTCTGGAGCTATTAGAGGATGACAGAGTGTTAGATCAATAGCAGTGCAAGTTCCATGTCCTGGGTGCAGGTATGTATATGATCCATTATTTATTATGCACAGGTCATTTTTTAGAATGAAGTCCTCAATTATTTTTCCCTTAGAGTTCCTATAGCTTCCTCCCCATAACACATTATGGCTGTTTAAATCTCCCATGAATATGGCTGGGGATGGTATCTGCTGTTGTAACTTATCCATATCTTGTAATGTTATTGTAACATCAGGGGGGATATAAATGGAACATAAGGTAATAACTTTGTGGAGGGTAACGCGTACTGCAACAGCTTGCAAATTGGTATTCAATGTTACATAACTGTGAATTATATCCCTTATAACTACTATAACTGATCCTCCTGAAGGTCTATGTACATTTCTACCAAATGCATTGAATATTTTGTAATTTTTAAAAGTTATTTTGTTCTAAGTGAGTCTCTTGTAGACAGAACGCAATAGGGTTAAAAACTGTTGACAGATGTTGCAGTTCAGCAAAATTTGCTTTCATCCCTCTGCAATCCCACTGGATTATGCAGTATTTCATTTTTAGGTAGGTAAAACAAGAACAGTTCCTTTATTGTTGCATTTCGGGGATATACTTCTGCTTCTAGAAGTTAAAATCTCTTTCATTTCCACATCTTTTGGAGTTTCTGGTTTTTGACTTTTTTTACTTGAATTATTCTTTGATGATTGAGCTGTAGTGTTTGTTTGTGTTTTCCTTCCTCTTGATGAAACATTTGGTTCCATTATCTGGCATTGATCTTTATCCATTTGAGTCTGATTTGAAGCATTTTGGGTTTTCTTTTTATTCAAGTTTTGTTTTTTGTTTATGCATTGAGGTTTATCATTGTTTAGCCAAGTCAAATCTGTTTGGCATTCTATAGAGTTCAAGACTGGTTTTACCACAGATGCATATGATTTTTTTAGTTTAAACACTGGGGATTCTTCGATCTTTCTTCTTGCTTCTGTATAGCTTACTTTCTCCAAGAAGCCAAGTTTGACACTTGAAGCACCGACTAGACGCGTAG
>CAIGQW010034011.1:0-13814 GCA_903798125.1 Danio choprae
CGACCCCTGATGAATAAAGGGACTAAGCCGAAGGAAAATGAATGAATAATACAGGCTTAATAAGCAGAAGAGACTTCTTTAAAAAATATGAAAAATATGACTGTTGTAATACATTTGACGACTCCGTCTTGAAACTGAATAATAATAATGATAATCGTAAGAGGTTAGTGTTGGCTGCATTCAGCTATGTTATGATTGTTTATCCCTCTACAAGCTTTACATTTAATTAATGAGTTAGTAAATTATTATAACTCAGATCAATATTTTGTGTCTAATAGTTTAATTTGGTGGCCAGTAGCCATGTAATAATCAGGATAATGTACATCCAGCTGGTTATTATCACAAAATAAACCCTTCAGTCTGCTGATAAACCTGAACAATCGGTGCATGCACAGTACATTATGTAAGTTTATATGAATGTTAAGGGAATGTTTCATTATCCTTTTGAAAACCGCATCAGAAGGTTGTACAGAATGTTCTGTGAATGTTCTGAAATAAGGTAGCTCCGTCTGAAATGTTCCAGAATGGTTCTGTTTGTGCTTCCACTCTGAGGACATTATTAACGGGCAGATTACAGCGTGTAAACGCCGCTCTAGTGTTCCTGGAAGTGTGTTTGTTCTGCCGTCCAGATGTGTTGCGATGCTGATTCAATGTCCATGTGCTGCAGCTCTCCATCTGCAGTCGATACCCACAATGCTTTATGTGTAGGGTTTCCATGGTGATCTATTTTTAACTGCGGCGAAAGCAGCAGGCTTTCAAATATGCAATATTGTTGGTCCTCTCGCGCTCTCTTTCTCTCTTTTAAAAGGGTAATTTTTGAATATCATATCAGCTGCATAAGCACATGCAAATGTTGCTAGTGAAAGTGCAAATGCATAAGGATTCCAGCACACTGCTGTACTGTGTAAATAGCAGAGATGAGATGAGCTAGCGTTCACAGAAAGTGCAAAAATGCCCATGTTTAAGCTCTATAATGGTCTCCTATATGACGAACGTGTGCATGTCCTGGTTTTACACCCTAATTAATATGATATTCAGCGTTGTGATGAGTCCCAGAGCGCTCAGATTCACACTTGTTCAGTGAGTAATGAGGTCAGCTCCGCTTCTCTGCTGATTCCATCACAAACACTGCAAAACTCCTGATACACCACGGCTAAAACAGCAGCTTATTTTAGTCTTTGGTACTGTAGTGATGATGTGCGTGAGAAACACTTCATTTCTTTTTCACTTTTTCACTTTTCCATTACTTTGGGTAAAAAAAAAAGCACATTTGAGCATATTTCTGAAAAGTTGTGATAGAAATATTGTATTTTTTAGGCATTTAATTTAGTTAAATTAAGTTTTTTTCCGTCTCTCACACTTTTTGAAATGCTTTGAAATATGCATTTTTTTGTTCGTTGTGTGACAGATTTGAACTGAAACACGAAGACAGGGCGGGGCATAGAGAAGCTCCTCCCCTTTTAAAAACAGCCAATAGCATTTCGTTTTTTCACACTGAATTTATGAATTGAAAAGTTTTCTTATGTGCTTTTAAGAGAGAGCTGCTCATTAGTTAATTGTGGTTAATTACTCACTAACATGAACAAATAATGAAAAAAATATTTTATTACAATATTTATTAATCTTTGTTAATGTTAGTTAATGACGATACAGCCGCTCATTGTTAGTTCATGTTAACTCACAGTGCACTAGCTAATGTTAACAAGCACAGCTCAGGATTTTAGAGTAATAATGCGTTAGTAAATGTTGAACATACTTAATACATGCTGTACAATATTGTTCATGTTAGTGTATAAATGAACTATATATTCATTTTCTTTTCGGCTTAGTCCCTTTATTAATCTGGGGTCCCCTCAGCGGAATGAACCGCCAACTTATCCAGCATATGTTTTACGCAGAGCACCCGGAGGAAACCCACGCCAACACGGGGAGAACATGCAAACTCCATGGGGAGAAATGCCAACTGGCCCAATCGGGGCTCGAACCAGCGACCTTCTTGCTGTGAGGCCACAGTGCTAACCACTGAGCCACCGTGTCGCCCCCTGACAAGGATTTATAATAATCAAAATATAAACTAAATATACTTTTTTTTTAGCTTCAGAGCATCTTTATGTCATGCATTTAAAGTATTAATCTTGGAAGTTGGAGTTACATACAATACATTTAGGTTTACTAACTGTAAATGCAATATTTCATATCATATCACAGCTATATGATCAGTGTTTATTTAGTATCTTTGAGATACTTCGGTTTTATCACTTGCTTGAATTGTTAGATATGTTTTGTCTCTGCAAATGCAGATTGTTTTATGTTATATCTGGAGAGGAGATTTCTTCTTTATGTTATATATTATGTATATCTCACTTAGTTAAATCAAATGATATTTTCTAGTTATCTCAACTTTCGTTAGTCAAACTAATTAAAAATATAAAGTTAAACCTTATAGTATAAATAAACAAATGAGTTGAAACCTGATTTACCAGCATGGACCACGCCACACTTTGAGCTAGACTTTATTGTAGGGATGTAGGGATGAAAGGGAGGGTAGGGGAACAGTGGGATGAAGGGGAAGGGAGGTAAGAGGATAAACAGTGAACAGGTAGGTAGGTTGATCCGCCGTCCTACGATGATGCCCAGAGACTCAGAGTGGGGGTACTGTATCTAATATTTTGGTTATTGTTATTGGACCCCCCAATTCAACCTAGGAGGGAAGAGAGGGTTATAGGATTGTTAATGGGAAGTGAGGAAATAAAGGGAGGGAGGGTGGGTTCGAGAGAACTAGAAGAACAGTGCTAGAGGGCTGGTCTGCCTTAAATAAGTTTCAGGGAGTAAGTGATTGGTTAAGAAGACAAAGTGGGGCGTGGTTCCGCTACCGAACCTTTGGTAACTCCATTTAGCTTATTAAAATAAATAAAGTAACATAAAAACATGTTGTCATGTAATTTTCTACAGTGCACAAGCAATAACAAGCACATAGGGAGCATTGTGTTTTTCTGTTTCTCAGTTTTTTCACATCTTGGTTTCATATGCTCTATACCATAACTTCGTGTTTTTTTGCATTTATTAACATCAAGCTATAAATAGAAGAATGTTCGTCACACACGACTGTCAGATGCTGTTTTATGTTCTCGCAGCCAGTCTAATAACAGAAAGGCACCAGCACCTTATGAATCTGCGTTTGTGTCGTGCATGCAGGATTTATTTTCTTTTCACTGTGGTTTTTATGTTTGAGCCGTTTGCCGACACCTGCTAATGGCTGTGTTTATGATGCGAAGTCTGAACCCCATGAAACATTGCCTTATTTATATCTCCCCATGCCGTCTTCCTGTTCCTTTTAATAAAGCTTTAATGCGCTGGTCACGTGAGGACAGGCGTGATGCTGTGTGCTGAACTCTGCAGCGATCACAGGAGCTCACAGCCCACGCCTGCTGCTGCTGCTGCTGCTGATGATGATGATGATGATGCTGCGCTCAGAGATCCTCTACACACACATTTATACACACACACACTCATACATACACACACACACACATATATAGATATACATACACACACATATAGATACACACACACACACACACACACACACACACACACACACATTCATACATACATACACACACATATATAGATATACATACACGCACATACACACACACACACACACACACACACACACACACGCAAATAGCATTCAGTGTTTAGGGTATTTTTAGCTCATTGTGCTATTTGCAACCTGTGCCATCTTTCTCTGCACCAGGAAAGGTTTGGTGGCCTTGTCACACTGAGCTTTCTCTTCTCGTGTCTTTCTTCTTTTTCTTTTTCTCTCTTTGTCTCTTCTCACCTCTTCTCTTCGCTCCTCTTCTCTTCTCATCTCTTCTCTTCTCTTCTCCCCTCTTCTTTTCTCGTCTCACTTCTTTTTTTTATTCTCATCTCTTCTCTTCTCTTCTCATCTCGTCTCTTCTCATCACTCCTTTTCTCTTCTCTTCTCTTTTCATCACGTCTTCTCTCCTTTTCACTTCTCTTCTCTTCTTTTCTCTTCTCTTTTCATCTCTTCTCACATCTTCTCTTCTTTTCTTCTCTTCTCTTTTTGTCTTGTCTCGTCTCTTCTCTTCTCTCCTTCTCTTCTCGTCTCATCTCGTCTCTTCTTTTCTCTTCTTACCTCTTCTCTCCTCGTCTCGTCTCTTCTCTTCTCTCCTTCACATCTCATCTAGTCTCTTCTTTTCTCTTCTCATTTCATCTCTTCTTTTCTCTTCTTTTTTCTTCTTACCTCTTCTCTCCCCTGTCTCCTCTTCTTTCTTCTCCTCACCTCTTCTCTCTTCTTTTATCTCGTCTCCTCTTCTTTTCTCTTCGCATATCTTTTCTTCTCTTCTCTCGTCTCTCCTCTCCTCTTCTCACCTCTTCTCGTCTCTTCTCTCCTCTTCTCTCCTTCTCTTCTTGTCTCTTCTTTTCTCTTGTCTTCTCTTTTTATCTTGTCTCTTCTCTCCTTTTTTCTTCTTACCTATTTTCTTCTCGTCTCTTCTCACCTCTTCTCTTCTCTCTTCTTCTCTTATCTCGTTTCTTCTCTTCTTTTCTCGTTGCATCTTTTCTTTTCTCTTCTCTTCTCTTTTTTTCTCTTCTCATCTCTTCTCTTCTCCTCTCTCCTCTTCTCTTCTTGTCTCGTCTCTCCTCTTCTCTCCTTCTCTTCTCCTCTCATCTCGTCTTTTCTCTTCTATTTTCATCTCGTCTCCTCTCTCCCTTTCTCTCTTCTCTCCTCTCCTCTTTTAGTCTCTTCTCACCTCTTCTCTCTTCTTCTCTTATCTCTTCTCTTTTTTTCTATTCGCATCTCTTCTCTTCTCTCGTCTCTCTTCTCCTCTTCTCACATATTCTCTTCTCACCTCTTCTCTTCTCTTCTCTCCTCGTCTCGTCTCTTCTCTTCTTCCTATCGTGGAAGTTCTACATATGGTCTATAGGTAGAGAATCTCCTTAGTGTTTTAGGTGTTTTCCAGGCAGCATCTCTAAAGGTGTCTACTAAAGAGGCAGCATGCTCTAACACCCAGGAGGAGGAGATATCCTTTTCCTTCTGCTGACCTCTGAACCAGACACAAAGCTTCCCAGAGCTTCTAAAGCTCTATGTGTGGTCCATGTAAATGCTCAAAGTGTGAACAGGACACAGCAAAACCAGGGCTATGCTTGCAGGCTCACCACCTGATCTCAGGAAGGAGTGTGGGAACATTGAACACATATCAACAGTAAACATACATACAAAAACAGTACTCATATTCATACTATACAGAACACACATACCTTAAACATCCCTTGAAATGCTTTGAAATGTGGATTTTTTTATTCAGTGTTTGACATAATCTCTACTGAAACATGGAGAAGGCGGGACATAGAGTAGCCCCTCCTCTTTTAAAAAAACAGCCAATAGCCTTGAGTTTTTCTCACAGCTCTGCCAATGTTTGAGCTCAAGCGCATCAAGTGAAATGCAAATGTGAAGCGTCTTGAAGGGGGCGGGATATGTCAGAAACTAGAGCGCATTTGATTGGTCAGAATATTTGATGAGAAACTTAAATGTTGTTTGTTGGTGACGTCAACAAATTATTGATCCATATACTGTAGGTGGAAGTGACAAATTGCAAAGCTTTGGATGTTTATATCTACTAAGTATGAATTTTGTCACTGTTTTAGAGCACACTAGATTATAGATATCCTTAAGGCTAAATTTCAGGGGAACTTTCAAATTTAATACCTACTCGGGTAGTAATGCGCTTCCATATGCAGCTCAGGGCTCAGTCATGACATTCACAGTAGAGCAGTAAATGCTGCGGTCAAAGAAAGCACAGCTGCTGAGAGACGGAGAATCAGAGCCGCACATCTGGACCTCAAATCTTGCTTATCAGGGAGTCTGTCCTCATCACGTTTGTCCACAGTCCAGATCTGCATGTGCTAGTGAACATGGCTCTTCCGCTGGTCACTGGACAGTTCAGCCAGTTCCACAACAGCACTCCATCAGTTTTCAATATTACTGTTAATCACAAGGATTAGTCAAAAGAACCCACAGTCGCCCCTCATATTAATTGATGCATCAAAGTTTTATACTGTATGACTTCTAAATATCATACTAATCTCATACTAATTAATGTTTACCATTAGAGGCTGGATATATTTACACACTGCTGACACAACTGTGTTTAAACCATTTATAAAAGTGATTTTTGCATAATACATCTCCTTTAAAGGGCCATTAACCCCCCCCCCCTCCTCCCTGTCTCAGCAGGGTGTTTTCACACCTCTAGTTTGAAAAAAGTCAGGAAAATGGGTGAGTCCAGCTTTGTTTAGGTGGGAGTGTTGAGTGGTGAAAGAGGGAAGGGTTTGCATGAAAAAGGGAGTTTCAGTACGTGCTCATGCTGATTTTCACAGCGGCAACACAGACGCGGGGGAGATAGACAGTGACTATGTTTACATGGACATCAGTCATCAAATTATTTGCCTTAATCTGAATAAAACAATAATATGATTGCTTTTTGAATGTTCCTTTCATGATCCTGTTTTACATGTTATAGCACATAATACGATTAATGTCATTGCGTCATCACGCTATCCACAAACGAGATATTAGATGCGAGGTACTGCTGGAAGAGTGTTGTTTTATTGGAATGTTTAATACTGCACGCCGTAATGGAGCCGTGTGTATATAGACTATTCTGTCACAAAATGTGGCGAAAATCCTACACGACGGTAATCGTTTGATTAAGGTGTTTACATGTTTACATTCGGAGAGCAGCATTTACATTTTTTTAATTAATTTATTGTCAGTGTAGTAGTGCAGTATGTGCTTCTGTCTGTGCAGCTCCTCAGGCTGTATGTAAGAGTGCAGGAGTGAGTAACTGTGCTGTGAGTCAGCTGGTAATTGGAGACTGCAGTGACACCAGGCCCAATCTCACTCGCAGAGACCGACTGCTCATTTTGCATTCGTGGGCATGGGATGTAAAGCCTTTTCCTGCTGCAGTGAAGAGAAGTGAATGCTAGATTGCAGAGACTGTAGAGAAGCAGCAGGAGAGAAGAGCTTTCAGCCTTCACACTCATACAACACAGCTGCTGATCAGCGGTCAGTTTAAAGCTGAACCTGCTCTCTGTCTGATCTGCTGTGTTTCTGTAACCCTCATAGAATCAAATCAAATCAAATCCCTTTTATCGCCACTTCATAAACAGTGCAGGCTCCAGACAGCGCAAAATACAATGACGTGTTTTTAAAGGATACCTATTGTAAAATTGATGTAAAAATCACTTTCAGTGTGTGAATATCTCCAGCCTCTATTGGTAAACATTAATCAATTATATTTTTTATAATCAGACTTGATAAAAACTGCAGAAACACTTTGATTGACATTATCCCAGAGGGGGAAAGCCCTTCAGACTGACACCGACACAAGGAGTCATGGTGTAATTTGTTTCTTTTAGTGACAGCAGTAAATAACTGAACAATTATTTGAACTGTACAACCATACAAGCTAAAAATGAACATTTATCTTTCAACATATATCTTTTTTATCCTTAAGTGTGCAGCTTTTGTCACGGCAGTGTATCTTTCTGGGCCTCTGGAAGAACATTTCAAGTACACTACTAGTACATTGATATTGATATTGATTATACTTCGTTTTCCTAAAGTTGTATTTGCTGACTTACTTACTAAGATCAGTCTTGTGCAGCCAGGGGGAGTATTGTCGCTCTGACAGCCAAGTTGTGTCAAAGCTAGGGATGCTCCAATCAGTATTTTTGCAACCGATACCGAGTACCGATTCCTTGTCATGGTAATCGGCTGATACTGAGTACTGGTTCTAATGCTTCAAGCTTTACAATGCATTAAGCACATTTTCGCTCCATGTATGAACCTTAAGAGAAGATCCTGCCTTACCAAAGAGAATAAATGAAGGATGCTGCATATAATCCCTTAAACACGTCTCTTATAACCATTTAGGTGTGAACATGTCATGTCCAGAAGCAGCTTTACAGAAAATAATTCATCCACTCATTTTGCTTCAGCTTAGTCCCTTATTTATCAGGGGTCTCCACAGCGGAATGAACCGCTACAGACAATAATATAACACAGATAGAAAAATTGGTAAGAAAAATTACAAACAATGCAATTTATAAGCATTGCAAATGAAGAATTGAACATGTCTCAATCAAGAACAAGTTTGGAGCGGATATTTGATGCATAAGAAGTTAAAATGCACACCTATAAATCTATTACTACTTTACTAAAAGGAAATAGCCCTATTAACGGTTTTCTGCAATAAGTATATTACAAAAAGTTATATTATTAAATATTCATGTTAAAAAATAAATGAAGTTTTATTTATCTAATTATTCCAGCCAGCTTTTAGTGAACTTGCAATATTGTCAAAATCACAAAACTTTCTGTTGTTATATGTAAAAAGGCCTAAATACATGCAAGACCATTCAAATATTTTGCTCGTCTCCAACTATTGACAGCAGATCTCTCGATGAGAGAGAGGGAGGGATTTGCACTCGCTATATCTTTACTGCTCTATTCATTTAACCTAAAAAATTTGATGCTTAGACCATCACTGTGCCTCTCGCGATCTGTTCTCTTGCTCATTCACTCTCGTCGGCATGATTTCCAGGTATTTTAACTAATTTTTGGGGATCACAGAGCCGGTATAAATTTGCCGGAGACTCGCGGAGCTTCTGGGAGAGGTCATAAGGTTGGATGAGACACTAGATAGGGCCGATCGCTCCGCTCGCATCACAGCAGCTCAAAACACTGGAAATACAATGGTTGCACTTGCAACAAAGAGAACTTCACTCGCGCGAGTCGTGCCAATAAACAGAGGTCGCACCGCATCTTTATATATATTAGCTGCTGTGACGCGAGCGCATCGATCGCTTACCACCCCACACATCATTTATCTGTGTTGTGGCTGCTGTAGGCTATGCATAATATACAGAAGCGCACTTGTGTCTTTGGTTCTGTCAGGTGTGGCGCGCACACTTATTCCCATACAGCAGAGAGTGTCTCCACCATGTGCAAGTCAGAGAGCAGAAATTTGTAAACGCGCGACCATGTAGAGACACAAATGACATGCCGTTGTGTAAATAAGATATCACATATGGCTATTTACCTTGTTTATTAAAGAAGTTGTAAACTGACTCTATATAGAAAATAAAATTAACTTGTTTTCAAGGGGGGCGGGGAAAGCCGTTGGGAGGGCGGGGCTCTAATATAATGGTAGGGGAAACACTGTTATAACTGCATACTACTTTCTGTATCATGACTTTGTATTTTATCATCTTCTCTATTTTTATACTGTCTGTTTATTTTAAATGATTGAATTGTGTGTGTATATGTTGTACAGTGACCTTGGGTTTCTTGAAAGGCGCTTTCAAGACAAAAAAAAAGTAAGAAAATCTATTTGTTGCAGTGCCACTTGCTTTTGGGTAAATAGTGAGGACATTTTTATTTTTGCCGAACTATATCTTTAATTGATTAGATCAATGGTCATCAGTACTGGAAAAATCACTTTGGTTTTTTTACTGCAGTTTTGAGCAGCAGGAGTTAATTAGCCAATCCCGACTTAACTCGGAGTCAGCAATTGCACCTGGTCGCCATGGTTACAGATGACCTTTTGACCTCATCCACATCCCCGAACCCCTGAACCTGTTAAACCGAGTGTGTGTGAAGCAGTGTATCTGAGCCAGTTGTAACATCAGTCTTTGTGTTGTTGTTTTCCCACAGGTTTGGCAGGGTTGGCCACAGATCTGGATAAGAGAAAAGAAGTCTTCGGGCAAAATCTTATACCTCCAAAGAAGCCAAAAACTTTTTTACAGTTAGTATGGGAAGCATTACAAGACGTGACCCTCATCATCCTGGAATTCGCAGCCCTGATCTCTCTGGGTCTGTCCTTCTACCAGCCGCCTGGAGAGGGCAGCGGCGAAGGTGAGTGCTTTCATTCATTCATTCGTTCGTTCGTTTGTTTGTTTTTGTTCATTTGTTCGTTGGTTCATTCATTCATTCACTTGTTTGTTTGTATTTCATTAATTAATTAATTCATTCACTTGCTTTTTTGGTCATTCATTTGTTCATTCACTCACTTGTTTGTTTTTTGTTAATTAATTAATTAAATAATAAATTAATTCATTCACTCACTCATTTGGTTGTTTGTGTATTTTGTTTATTCTTTCATTGTTCCATTAATTTAATAATTCATTCACTCACTCACTCACTCACTCACTCACTCACTCACTCAGTCATTGTTCATTCACTTGTTTGTTGTTTTTATTCATTCATTTATTCATTCATTCACTCACACATTTGTTCACTCGTTTGTTTGTTCAGTTGTTTATTTTTGGTTTGTGTGTTTGTTGTGCACTCACATTCCTACATTTGTGTATTTGTTTATTCATTCACTCACTTAATTATTCGTTCATTCAGTCTTATTTTTTTCAATATTTCTTTGTTTGTTCGTTTGTATTTTTGTTTGTTTGTTCATTCATTAATTGATTGGCCTGATACTCATCCATTGGTTCATTTGTTGCACTGTACCAAATGCTGGGTTCCACACAATTCCTTGTCAAGATTTAAGTGGATTGAACATAAGACAATTAAGTTGCCCCCAAAAAACCTTAAGAATTTAATTGATTCAACTCATTTTAAAAAAGGTATTTTTGAGTGTGTGCTCATTAATTTGCTTGTTTATTCATTCATTCATTCATTCATTCAAACTGTTTTCATTCATTCTCTCAGTTTTTTTTCATTCTTTGATATATTCAATCATTCATTCATTCATTTATTCAATTGTTCATTCATTCCCTAATTCAGTCATTTGTTTGTTTTTTGTTCATTCATGTATTTGTTCATTGTTTTCTTACTCAAATCATTCATTCTTTCATGCAATCTTTCACTCCTTTCAATCAATTGTTGCTTCATTCATTCATTCAATCAGTAATATATTAATTTGTTCATTCATTGATTCATCCATCCTCTGTCTTCTGAATCAATTTGCCACTAAAACAAAAATGTGAAGCTTATAAAGCCAAATGTATAATTTTTTATTGTTAAATCATTTCTCACTTGCTTAAATCTGGAGAGACGTGCATTTACTTTTATCTGTACACGCAGCTTCATTTCAGAAGGATTTTCACTCCGATGGCTTCTTATGCTGCATAAATACATAATAAACTCGGTTATATAGTCACAAATGACCTAAATACTTACCAGGCACATCTTTCATTGCAGTATATACAAACCAAACTCACTCTGGTTTTTAAAATGCTCGTCAAGCCTTTCTCAGATCTTCAGGCGAATTTAATAGATGCCAATTTCTCAACTTTCAACATAAACACTGCTATCTTATTCTGGCCAACAACTGAGAAAAGAGAGCTCGGCCATCATATAAAGCAAACAATCACAATTAGTATTGACGTGCTGTTTAAGCGCAGGGTCATTTGAAGAAGAACATACCATAATAATAGAGCAGCTAATTAACACTGCGTCGTTTCTAATCTCTTCACTTTCACGCAGAGCTCCTCTTGTCTGGTGTTTTGAAAAGTACAGTTGAAGACTTATATTATTCGCCCTCTGTTTTAATTCTTTTTCACAAGTGATGTTAAACAGGGCCTCATAGTGGCGCAGTGGGTAGCACGTTCGCCTCACAGCAAGAAGGTCGCTGGTTCGAGCCTCGGCTGGGTCAGTTGGCGTTTCTGTGTGGAGTTTGCATGTTCTCCCTGTGTTGGCGTGGGTTTCCTCCGGGTGCTCCGGTTTCCCCCACAAGTCCAAAAACATGCGGTATAGGTGAATTGGGGAAGCTAAATTGTCCGTAGTGTATGAGTGTGAATGGGTGTGTATGGATGTTTCCCAGAGATGGGTTGCAGCTGGAAGGGCATCCGCTGCGTGTAACGCCCGGAGGGCGGATGGTGACAGAACGAGACGGAGATGGAGAGACATTACAAAACGGGTTTATTGACACTTACGGGGAAGAGATACAGGATACGGGAAGACAGGACGAGACCCACACGAACCAAAATACTGGACAACAATGGACACAGACGAAAGGGTATATATGGAGGGTAGAGTGATTACACAGATGACACAGAAGGGATGAACGCAGGTGGAACAGATTAACAATGACGGTGGCGGGAGAAGGACAAAGAAAGCACATGACATAAACAAAGGATGACGCGGACGAACACTGACAGTACCCCCCCCTTTTTGAAGGCGCGTCCTCGCGCCTTCAACGGGAAACAACAAAAGAAGGAGGGTAGAAGGGGAGGGTACCAGGGAGGAGTCTGAGGAAGGAGACAGGAAGGGAACCGGAGCAGGAGGACCCAGGACACAGCCAGAAGGACGGCCCCGGGCGGAGTCGAGGAAGGGAGGGTCCATGGAGGAGGAGTGGCTGCTGACTCCAGGGGGCCGACCGAGGGAGACGCCGCTGATGGCGGTGGAGCCCAAGGAAGGGACGGAGAGCCGAAGGGCGAAGGGGACGCCGAGGTTCCTGAGGGCCGGGCGAAGCAGGCGGCTCACCCGAGCAAGGCGACGGCGGGGTTCCGGAAGCCCGCGGCGTAGCCAGAGCGACAGAGGACCAAGGCGTAGCTGGAGGGATGGAGGAGCTCAACGCAGCCGGTGGGACGGTGCGATGAGGTGCAGCCGGATGAGTGGAGTCCAGAGGCGAAGGAAGGGCGACGACTGACCAAGGTGGAGCCGGAGGGACGAGGGAGCCTGGCGGAGCTGGTGGGCGGACGGCCCACGACGAAGACGAGGGAGGAGTGAGCCAACGCGGAGCCCTGGGGTCGAAGGGCCGAGGTGGAGTCCGCAGCTCGGAGGCCGTAGGAGCTGACGCTGGGCGACACCCTCCAGAGGGTGACGCAGACAGGTAGCGCCCACAAGCGAGCTCCATTTCCGGAGCTGGAGCGTGAGCTGGGGGGCTGGCTGACTGCAGCAGTGCTGGAGCTGGATGACTGGCTGCAGTTCTGGGGGACCGTGGGAAGCTACTCATGACCCTGGAGCTGAGGCTTTTTTCTAGGAGAAGAATTAAAAAACTGTGTAGGAACAGTTGATTGCTGCCTGGTAACAGCGGACGGATATTGCTGCCTAAACGCAGCGGATGATTAAAAGTCAAGCTCCAGAAGCCAGTGAGTAGCCTCCCAGTGTCCAGTCGCTGTCCATCTGCATAGGGGGGGTGGGCGGGACTCTCGCTGGTTCCGCGGGTAGCCGCCAGGACTCCCCCTCTTGGCGGTGTTGCCGGCACACACACCTGGTCAGACGGGTGTTTAAGCTCCTCCATCTCGACGCAATTCCGCTCTGTCGCTCTAGGGGGCGATGGCTCATTGGTCGGGGGTGGCTCTCCGTCTGCGGTGGGCTCTGGCAAGCGCTCCCTGCAGGTGGACGATGTTGATTGGCTGGTCACTGGGTCGGGAGTGGCACTGACGAGATCCTCCAGGAAGGCGGTGAGTGGAAAAGCTTTACTCGCCAGTGTCCACTCCATTTTTGCGGCGGTGTTGCCCTGAGGACCATCTTCGGGCGATCGTGCTCTGTAACAGATGATGGGCGCGCAGAGCACGTCGCCCGGAAAGCTGTTCTCAGTCGCTCGATCACGGTCCTCAGGGCTGCTCTCCCCCTGCTCCAGCAGGCGGTGATGACGAACGGGAAGGTGGGTGGGGTCCAGGGAAACACGAAGGGAAGAAAATAAAACACTGAGGGGCAAAAAGACTATGAAAAGAAAATTGGGGGAAAACACGCCGCTATTTTTGGGTCCGGTATTATGTAACGCCCGGAGGGCGGATGGTGACAGAACGAGACGGAGATGGAG
>CAIGQW010034016.1:0-12576 GCA_903798125.1 Danio choprae
TGTATGTATGTATGTATGTATGTATGTATGTATGTACGTATGTATGTGTGTGTATCTGTGTGTGCATGTTTGTGTGCTTGTTTATGTGGTTTGTGATAATACAAATTTGTATAAAGACATGGTTATGACCTAGGGATTACAATGAGAATATGCCTTGTGTCCTTGTATTTTAAAACTGTTTAAAATACTTAACAGGGTCTTTTGAAATTCTAAATTTGACACAGGTTTGCTGTGAGGGTTAGGTTAAAGGGAAGGGGTGGGGTAAGGCAATGTATTAAACAGTGTTTACAGTAAAAAATACATTATGCCTACGAAGAGTCCTCAAAAGTCCCAAAAACCAATGGGTGTGTGTGTGTGTGTGTGTGTGTGTGTCTGTAGGGCAATGCAGTCAGGGAATTCCACAACACCTGCTCAAGCATTATCACACACTTTATTGTGGCACATTAAATGATTGCACTGCCTCTTTACTCACACACAAAACAAACAGACAACTCATACACACACATTCGCACACATGCTATCAGGGAATGTGCATTATATTGGACACAGTAGCCTTCACAAGGGGGTTTCCAGGATGTGTATGTGTGTATATACTGTATATACAGCTGAACTATTAGCCTTCATGTTAAATTTTTATTATTTTATATTTTTCCCCAATGTCTGTTTAACAGAGAGATTTTATAAGCAAATTTCTAAACATAATAGTTTTAGTAACAACCTTCTAATAACTGATTTCTTTAATTTTTTACCTATATATTACTATAGTAAGATAGTAGTATTCAGCTTAAGGTGCTATTTAAAGCCTTAACTAGTTTAATTAGGTTAATTAGGCAAGTTAGGGTAATTAGGCAAGTCATTGTATAACAGTGGTTTGTTTTGTAGCCAACTGAAAAAAATATTGCTTAATAATTTTAACCTTGGGCAGCATGGTGGCGCAGTGGTATAGCGCTTTCGCCTCACAGCAAGAAGGTCGCTGGTTCGAGCCTCGGCTGGGTCAGTTGGGATTTCTGTGTGGAGTTTGCATGTTCTCCCCGGTTTCCCCCACAAGTCCAAAGACATGCGGTATAGGTGAATTGGGTAGACTAAATTGTCCGTAGTGTATGTGTGTGAATGGAAGTGTATGGGTGTTTCCCAGTAATAGGTTGCAGCTGGAAGGGCATCCGCTGCATAAAACATATGCTGGACAAATTGGCGGTTCATTCCACTGTGGCGACCCCTGATTAATAAAGAGACTAATCGGAAACGAAAATAAATTAATGAATGAATTTTGACCTTCAAATTGGTTTAAAAAAAAGTAAAAACTGCTTTTATTCTTGCCGAAATAAAACAATTAAGACTTTCTCCAGAGGACAAAATATTGTAGGAATTACTGTGAAAATGTCCTTAATCCAGAAAAAATATATATATTTATTTATTTTTTAATTATTTTTTTTTTTTTACACTGCTCACTACAGACTCAAGATAAAGTGCTGCAAAGTACATTAGGGATATGAGTGTATTTTTGGTACATTTTGCACTGTGAAATTTGTGTTACATACACTTAAATAAGGAATGGCCAAGTGTTGCATGCGCATACACAAACATGAGCACATAATACACAAAAGAAAAGAAGAAAAAGCAGAAGTAGCGTATGTGTTAGTGGTTTATGTAAGTACGAAATGAAAACAACTCAACAAGTCACTTCCTCTATAGTTAAATGCACACACACACACACACACACACACACACACACACACACACACACACCTTCAACAATACATCATTAATTTCACAGAAATATCCCTTCAGAACAGGTTGGGAACTGAGTTTTGGTTTGGTGTTTTTTGACTGGACTGGGTCAGTATTGTGGAGGCTGATGGTCAGTGCATTGCAGTGCATAAATGTGTGAAAAAGAGCAGCAGACGATGATATGAGGGAAAGTGTTAAAAAATAATGCTGATGATGTTTAAAAGAAATGCAAAACAGAAGACAGAGCGAGTGAGAAACTGCAAAAATGCAACATCACAATGTAAGATATTTGTACTTTGATAAATGTGATCCATTTAAATAAAAAAGAGGCAGAGAGTTTAACAAAAATAATTTTAATAAACATTTTTAGCACATGGATTCAAGAAGGGTTGTCTTGTAAATATAATTACGTTAAATATATATCATCAGAAAAATAAAAAGAAATATTAACAAAATAACACAACATATTTCTTCATTCATTCATTTTCTTTTCGGCTTAGTCTAATTCGCCACAGCGGAATGAATCGCCAACTTATCCAGCATATGTTTTACACAGCGGACGCTCTACCAGCTGCAACCCATCACTGGGAAACATCCATACACACATACACTACGGACAATTTAGCCTACCCAATTCACCTATAGCGCATGTCTTTGGACTGTGGGGGAAACCGGAGTACCCGGAGGAAACCCATGCCAAAACGGGGAGAACATGCAAACTCCACACAGAAATTCCAACTGACCCAGCCGGAGCTCGAACCAGCGACCTGAATATATATTAGGGTTGCACAATATATCGTTTCAGCATCGATATCGCAATGTGTCCATTCGCAATAGTCACATCGCAAGATATGCAATGTTGAGTCTGGATTTATAGTTGACCAGGAGCCACAGAATTGTATTTAATTACTGTATTTATATGAAATTTATAACGTTTATGCAAAAAAAGAGAAGGTTTTCTCGCTTTTTTATTTTTTGTCTAATCCAAATATCTACATTTCAAAGCAAAAACAAGATTTTTTGGCTGACCCTAATGGCAGACCCTAATTTGCTTGCTTGTAAGGAAAAACTCTTAATTTTGACTTATTCATAATGAAGTTGAAAACCAAACAATATTTTTACTTGATCAAAGAATTTTTGATATTTGGACTAAAAAACCAGACAAAGCTAAGGAAGAAAAGCCTTTTTGGCATTGTGATTATTCAATTTCTGTACCTGAATACTGCTAAACTCCCCAGAAAACCGTCAAATAGTGTTATTCAAACCATCTTGTGAAACTGTATTCATATCGCAATATTTCACACAGAAAAATAAAATATCGCACACACTTTACTCCACATTTCATTCTAAATTTAAAAAAATAATAATAAATTACAAGCTAAAAATGTGATTATCTTCACAGTATGTAACCAGATCATTCACTTCTTTACAGAAAATTTCAAATCAATCTAAACTCTGGACTTAAAAGAAATATCAGAAATATTTTGGCAAGGTCTTTGTTAAATTTGACTTCTTAGTTATTGAGAAAGAGAGAGACATCGGACAGGGAACTACAGGCTGTCATTTAGGCTCAAATAATTTATAATTGCGAAAATAGTGTCATTGTTGTCTGAATTAATTTTTGGCGTGATACATATAAATATATTGTACATTCTTTTACGTCTCATTTAGATAAATATACAAAATAATATGGTCATTTCATTTAATTCAACTAAATATGTATGTACATGTGCATTAGTTGTTCAAATGTCTACAAAATAAAAGGCAGTATATCTACAAAATAAAGGCAGTATACAACACTTGCAAGACAAAGGTGGAAAATACATTCTCATATCCACTAAACCACACTGCTATTAAAACTGGGAAGCCTCTACTCTGGGTTCCCCTTCACACATAGCTGCGCGCACACACACACACACAGAGAGAGAGAGAGAGAGAGAGAGAGAGAGAGAGAGAGAGGGGAGGGGTGGCATTATCAGAGCAGAGCATGGGTAATGTGTCATCAGAAGCACTTGGGTTTCAGACAGACCTAAGCAAAGATAACAGTGACAAAAAACCACAGACACACACACAAGCAGAGAAAGAGAGAGAAAAGGAAAGGATTGAAAAAAAAGAAGAAGCACAGAAGGTCAGAGAGATAAGAAATGTTTTTTTCCTGCTTTATTGGATATAAAGTGAGTATGTCAACAAATCAATAAGGAATTCCTAAATAATCTTATATCTCTGGGAAAGAAATACTTGAAGAAATGCGTATCTTAAATCTTCAACATATCCTATTTATTTAAATCTAAATCATTTAAAAAAATGAATAAACCATATATTATCCTACATATATAGATAGAATGGCCTTTTATGCTTTAATAATATATGAAAATAACAAAAGGGCTGCACGGTGGCGCAGTGGGTAGCACAATCGCCTCACAGCAAAAAGGTCACTGGTTCGAACCCCGGCTGGGTCAGTTGGCATTTCTGTGTGGAGTTTGCATGTTCTCCCCGTGTTTGCATGGGTTTCCTCCGGGTGCTCCGGTTTCCCCCACAAGTCCAAAGACATGTGGTACAGGTGAATTGGGTAAGCAAAAAAATTGTCCATAGTGTATGAGTGTGAATGAGTGTGTATGGATGTTTCCCAGTGATGGGTTGCAGCTGGAAGGGCATCCGTTGCGTAAAAAATATGCTGGATAAGTTGGCGGTTCATTCTGCTGTGGCGACCCCAGATTAATAAAGGGACTAAGCCGAAAAGAAAATGAATGAATAAATGAATGAAAATAACAATTATTTTCAAAGTGTTGAAGCAATTTGCTAAAAAGATTAAGCTTAAGGTAAACATTTCTCTCACAAAATTGCACGGTACAGATGTTGTATACTGTAAAAAGTAATGCCGACATATATATTTATGTTATTTTAACTTAATAAAAGAAGTTAACCATGTTTCATTATCATTTTGTAAGTTATACGAGATTCAATGTCTTTTAAGCCTGCTTAATGTATAATATAAGTTGAAATTAGATGTAACGTCAAGTTGAATCAACTTAAAATGTAACCTTAATATATTGTTTTAGCTTGTGCTTTCATTTTGATTCTTAAACCTTTGAAAAAAAATTATATTCATGACAAATTGTCATTTTTTTTCTCCTCAAAAAAGTAGTTTTTTTTTCAGAACAAAAACTAAAAGTAAATAAATGATATGACAAAGTCATGACTACAAATGTTTTTGTTACTTTAACTCATTTTAATAGGTTAATAGGTTAATAGGTTGTACATTTTCACTACATTTTATAAGTTATGCAAAGTTATTTTAATTCATATTTTTAGTCACTTTGACTGATATAAGTTGAGATGACCAGAAAAATTCAGTTGATTCAACTAAAAAAAAAGAAGGCAGCAATATTTTTGTGTATGAATAATTAATTTTCCCCTAACGATCGCTCAAAATAATCTGAATAATCTAAAAATCATGACTTATGAATCATATTGTAGCATTTTTCCACAGGCTAACTAAAAAAATGTACTTAAATTCTTCAAACGTCTGCAAAGTTGTTCATTTTTTTCATTAGGGCCTTTTGACAGCGAAACAGAAAGTGTGTCATCATAAAACTAAAAAAAAACATTAACCTTAAACAAATCAAATGTCACAATGGTTTTCACTTTCCTTTCACACTTTCACAAAAAAACAACAAATTGCCATTACTAATTGACAAGATGAAAAAGGGACAGTCGTGTCGAGCATACGTGAAAAGCGGCCTATTTTTTCTCTGATTCATTACGAAAACACTGCAAAGAAACCAATAGAGAACAAATAACGACAGAAAGCTACACGGTAAAACATATCTGTATTCTGTATATCTCTAATTAACAGTTTTCCCTATTTTGTGATTCATGCTTTTATTTTTCCCATTTATTTCTGCTTTTGAATTGCATTATGAATTAGTATGAATTGCATAATTCTTCTTACAACTTTAACCTTAAAAGGTTGGAAAAAGTGACTTTTATGAACATTTTTAATAGTTTAAAGTGATATAATGTCTTGGTTGGTGTTTTATATTATGCTACAAAAACCTTGTAATAAGCTGCCAGTACATTTTCTGTACTTATTTGTCTATATGTTATTTCTACCACATTATATTATTCAAACTACTAAAATGTCACTAAAATTCACTTTGTTAAACTGCAGAGTTGACATCAAAAGTCGACAGAGAGCAAAGCAATTCACAACCATAAATAAACAGAAAACACAAAATAGGGAAACTGTTAACTAGCAGATATTTTTTACAGTGTACACAGAATCTCCATTATGGCAGCGTTTTACCTTATGTTTTATCCTTCAACATCCTTTCACACAAAGTCCCTAATCCATCCGAAAGCCCAGAGAAACAAGTGCTCAAATGCTATTTGCTCCATACTTACGTTTTCCTCTGAAAGTTCAAAAAAACTGACTTAAACGCATACCGCTTAGTATACGAACCAGCAGATTGAGCCGACTCACCGTGTGATGGTTTGATCGGAATGGGGAAGAGGGAGCATAGGAGTTATGCAAAACACACATCCCATTCACTGACACTTTGCACAGCTGACTCATTACATGGCTTTTCGGACATACTTTTGGTGCAAACATCCGAGTTGGGATGTTTAAGGGCATAACATGACGTCTAAGAAGCATGGCGGTGCTTCACATGAACACAGAAACCCATACAGTTGACTGCTTTTGCAAGGTAGGCTCGCTGTAATTGGGAATGTAAAATGACTACCGCAACATATTAGTCAACTTCCTACCAAGCCATTATAAGACTAATGAAAGTGTTTGAGGAAATAGGTAAACAAGCAGGCTGGAGGCACATATGCTGGAGGTACACGAAGATCAGTTGCACACACTGTAAAATGTTGGTAAGTCAGACAACATGTAGTTTTAAGTTGCTTTAACTTATTTTGGTAAGTTAATCTGGTTTGAACTTAATTTTCTTAAGTTTTTAACTTAATTTTTTTGAAGTTATAACAATTTTAATGTGGTGTTTTAAGTCAGTTCAGGGGATGCAAGTTAACATTACTTTAAAAGATGACATTAATATTTAAGGCAGCAACATTTATTTTTACTTTGCTTTTAGGTGGCACGGTGGCTCAATGGTTAGCAGTGTTGCCTCACAGCAAGAAGGTCACTGGTTCGAGTCCCGGCTGGGCCAGTTGGCATTTCTGAGTTTGCATGTTCTCCCTGTGTTGGCGTCAGTTTCCTCCAGGTGCTCCGGTTTCCCTCACAGCCCAAAGACATGCAGTGTAGGTGAATTGGATGAACTAAAATGGTCGTAGTGTATGAGTGTGTGTGAATGCGAGAGTATATGGGTGTTTCCCAGTACTGGGTTGTGGCTGGAAGGGCATCCGCTGTGTAAGACATATGCCAGAATAGTTGGCGGTTCATTCCGCTGTGGTGACCCCTGAAAAAAAAGGGAGTAAGCAGAAGGAGAATGAATGAATGTAATTATTTATACTTTTACATACTGAAGTGCATTAAAAGTGCTTTAGAAGCCTATAAGGTCAACAGTTAAAGTGGAAAAATTTGCAAAGCGTGACCTTTCACATATAATGTTGTGGTGCAGTGCAACATTCTGCACATTCTTTAATCAAAATTCCATCTACATAAATCACACGGTGGTACAGTGGGTCAAGCCTCGGATGGGTCAGTTGGCATTTCTGTGTGGAGTTTGCATCTTCTCCCCGTGTTGGCGTGGGTTTCCTCCGGGTGCTCCGGTTTCCCCCATAAGTCCAAAGACATGCGGTATAGGTGAATTGGGTAGGCGAAATTGTCCGTAGTGTATGTTTGTGAATGGGTGTGTGTGGATGTTTCCCAGTGATAGGTTGCAGCTGGAAGGGCATCCGCTGCGTAAAACATATGCTGGATAAATTGGCGGTTCATTCCGCTGTGGCGACCCCATATTAATAAAGGGACTAAGCCGAAATGAAAATGAATGAATGAATGAATAAATCACATATTCTGCACAGTTTTCTGTAGCGTGCTCTAATTCTGTTCTATAATACAAATGATTCAAATGATGAATGATTTAAAAAAATGATTCAAAGATGATTCCTTGGAGTTAAGTTAAGTGGTTGTAAACAATTTATTTGGGCTGAATTTAAACAAACAAATTAAGTTGAACATAAGTAAATTTATTTTGTTTGTTCAAATTCAACACATATAAAAAAATCTTTTTTTTCTTCAGTGTAGTTAAATCTGCAGTGTCATCAAAAATATTAATATTGCTGTGGTCATTGTGTAAACAAATGAACACAGACAAATATTTTACGAGAAAATACTTAATATTTCAGAATTATGCCAATCTTTACTTCATATAATTCATTGTAGCTTGGTGACAACATTGGTTTGATGTTGTAACATTTTGTACATATAATAATGCTGTTAAATAAATAATTAATAAGTAATTAACAACATGTAGGCAACTTATATTTGGTTTAGCATTATTGTATGTAATTATGCATAACTTATGTCTCTTTTTTATTGAGATTTTTACATGATAAATAAATGTTTACATTGGTGCATGGTTTGGTAAGATTAGTCCAAATTTGGTAGATAAATTGAGAGATATAAATGAAAAAAATGTGGTAAATTTGGAGGTATAAATGAAAAAAAACAACAATCTGGAATCTGAAGGTTAAAAAAAAATACAAAATTGAGAAAATCGCCTTTAAATTGTCTAAATTAAGCTCTAAGTCATAGGTCTCAAACTCAATTCCTGGAGGGCCGCAGCTCTGCACAGTTTTGCTCCAACCCTAATCAAACCCAGCTCATTCAACTAATCAAGGTGTTCAAGACTACTGGAGACTATTAGGCAGGTGTGAGTTGGAGCTGGTTGGAGCTAAACTATGCAGAGTTGCGGCCCTCCAGGAATTGAGTTTGAGACCATTGCTCTAAGTAATTCACATTACTAATCAAAAATTAAGTTTTGATATATTTATGGTAGAAAAGTTACAAAATGCCTTCATGGAACATGATCTTTATTTATTAAACTAATGATTTTTGGCATAAAAACAAAATCAATCATTTCGGCTCATTCAATGTATTCAATGCTGTTCATACCGGTGACATTTTGTGGTTCGTAGTCACATATTTTAACCTAAAAGTCATTAAATAACCTATTAATTGGTACATAGAGTATGGTAACCTGCACTGGCATGTGTTCAGTCACAACCATGAGAAATGTTCACTGTAGTGTGTCACAACGACCCCAAGTTTCCCCTGTTTCCCAGCTCAGAAAAGTAAAAAAGTGGATGTGATCTATGTGGGCAGACCATTAAAAAGTAGACTGTTCCTATATTCAACATAAATAAATGTGGATGGCGAGGTGCGTGTCAGACAGTCTGGAAAAAGATATAAGGAAGTGAATTTATATCAAAGCTGAATCTTCAGGGCAAATGCAGATATAATCAGAAGAACATATAAAAACAGCAATCTGCTGTTTGATGGGATTATTCACTCTTTTGCAATTGCGAAAAACTTTTTTTTTTAATTAATAAAGTAAATAATTAAGTGGTTAGAAAGTACAGGCTGGTTTCATGGGTTCCCTGCATGGCACAAATCCACCACAAACTGCTCAGTCTTGCTGATTCAGCTGAAGGTTTCCTTGCACACAATACAAATTGCCCCATCAGTTCCTGTACTATAAATCATTGTCTACAAAGGACAGGTCGTCTGAAAACTAAACAACATGTCTAAAGACTAAATGGTGCCCAAGGCATTTCAATGAACGTAAAAGATGGTGAATCATTATCATAGTCTTTCTCTCACCACCTATTGGTGAGACAATATGTGATCCTGGAATGTAATGCGAATTTTTTGTAATGTGTATTTATATAGCGCATTAATCGTATATACACCCAAAGTGCTTGACAGTCATGATGGGGGGGTCTCTCCACACCATCACTAGTGTGCAGCATCCACTTGATGCGATGGCAGCCACAGGACAACGGTGCCAGTGCGCTCACCACACACCAGCTGTAGGGGGAGTGGAGAGACAGTGATAGAACCAATTCAAAAGATGGGGATGATTGGGAGGCCATTATGGGTAACGGCTGATGGAATTTGGCCAGGACACCGAGGTTACACCCCTACTTTTAAAAGAAGTGCCATGGGATTTTTAATGACCACAGAAAGTCAGGACCTCGGTTTAACGTCTTATCCAAAAGACGACGCTTACTGACAGATAGTGTCCCCTTCACTATACTGGGGCATTAGGGCTCACTAACACTACTTCTGCCAGCAACCTAGTTTTCCCATGTGGTCTCAAATCCAGGTCAAATTCAGCCCTTCTTAGCTTCATTGAGTAACCGGTCTTGGGCTGCAGGGTGATATGGCTGTGGATATTTCACTGCATCAGCCTGGTGGTAAGGTTATTCACTAGTCAGTTGGGTGGTGGTAAAGTCACTGGAGATAATGTAAAACTCAATTTAATTGAGATCATTTGTATTAAAGTGGAGAATGGATACATAATTGCAATATGAAGTTGAATTCAAATGAAATAAGGGTCTACAGACTATCATGTTGTAGCTTTAAACAAAGTGTTTATTTTTTTCTCCATTATAGCCTCTGTCGTTTTATTCACCAACGCATCATGATAAGTAAACATAACTATTTAAAATTAAATAAATAACTTATAATGAAAATATTTATTGGCATAAGCTGCCTAAAGATAAAGGGAATTGTTTAACTTCAGTTCAGTAAATTCCACTTCAGTACCTATTAGATTTTTCTAAGCTTAAAACTATTAAAATATAATGGTTACTTAAATATAGCTGTAATAGACATTTTAGATTAAGAAAACTTGGCAAAATTGAAATTATTAAAATAAAACAAACTAAAACTCTAATGAACCAAATGTCTACATATTCTGTAAACTGCAAAAATACAGTTTCAGTTCAGTAAATTCCACTTGCATTAAATTTTTATTTCCTGTGGAATTGATTCAAATTCCAATCATTGAACTATTATTCACAAAATATTGTGCAATTCTTAGTGCACTTCACGCAGATGAGTGGGTTTGACAAACCACCTGTAGGTGACACTGTTTTCCTCTCCATATGCACCAGACACCTTTACACAAACACCTCATACTTTTTGGAAAACGTTGTGCAATTCTGAATGTGCTCCACATGGATGAGTGGGCTTGACAAACCACCTGTAGGACACACTCTTTCCTCTCCATTTGCACATACACATACGTACACTAAAATAAAATAAAACTAAAAATAACAGATTTGCAGATCAC
Organism: Danio choprae; assembly: GCA_903798125.1. Lineage (NCBI taxonomy): Eukaryota > Metazoa > Chordata > Actinopteri > Cypriniformes > Danionidae > Danio > Danio choprae. The sequence continues at coordinate 10,995 of CAIGQW010034016.1, forward strand.
AGCATTTTGATCAAACACAGCTGATCCAACTAATGAAGATGTTCATGACTTTTTTGAACACCTCAATTATTTGGATCATCTTTTGATAGGGTTGGAACAAAACTGTGCAGAGCTGCGGCACTCCAGGAATTGAGTTTGAGACTCAAGGATGAGGATGAGACTCAAGGTTTGCTTGTCAGGATTCTGCCACTTCGGTTTTGTTAATTCTTGTTTTGGTGGCAGAGTCCAGAAACTAGTCCTGTCTGGTCTTGTATGTCGTGCTCGGCTCAAGTTTTCTTGGGCTGGGCGCTCATCCTGTCTTGGTCTCTGTCTCTTGTCTTTGTTGTGAACGTGCAGTCTCGAGTGAGCTGCACGTTCGTGTCTTTGTAGTCTTTGTCGCTTGCTGTTTTGTGTTTGTCTAGTTGGTGGTGTGCTGTTCTATTCTCAGCACCTTAGTCTAATTGGTTTTTGTTTCGGTTGCCGCTGGAATTGGAACATCCACGTCGCATGTGTGAATGGTAAGTGAATGGTAATGTGTGAAGAGGTAAGTGTTTCTTTATCATGTACTCATGTCTTGCGTTCTGTCTCGTCTTGGACATGGTTTGGTTGTCAAGCACATGGTTTGGTTTTTACATTGTGGTGTGCCGCGTGCTTTAGTGTTGTGTTTCATGTGAACACGTGGCATGTCTGCTGTCCTGTGCCAGTTCGTCATCATTTATGGCCTTGTCCAGCCCTTCCTTGCCAGCCCAGTCAAGTTTGTTTTGTGTTTTAGTTATGTGTTTTCCTTTCGGGGTAGAATTGTTGCTTTTGGTTTTATTATAAAATTGCTAAACCCATGTTTTTGTCCCTGCATTTGAGTCCTCGCTCTTTTCCCTTTCCTGAAACCCTGACACTGCTACTGTCCGATGATTGTAGATGTGTTTTATCCTCCATTGGTAAAAGTGTCTGCTAAATGAATAAATGTAAATAGTAAAGTAAACAAACTGAAATGAGATAACATCACATCACATATCTACATCTTTGACTCTATTCTCCATCATTCCTGAACATCTGCTGGACAATAACACACACACAAACACACAAGGACACATCAATCTTCAGCTCAAACCTACAGACCTCCCTGTACCACAGACACGCCTTTAACATACACACACAAACACAAACAAATAAACTCCTCCACCACGCCTCACCCTTCACACCCACACAGCCACATAAAAGAATACGACTCTTATTTTCAACATTTTATTCTCCCTTCTTCAACCTTTTGAGCTTACTGATGCCAATCTCTAACATCTCTCATTTAAAAAAAAAAAAAAAACTATCTTCCAAGGAATGGATTTGTAGCAGAGCAAATATTTAACCACTCGGGAGGGGGGGAGGGGGGATCCACTACGAGGCCCTATTAACTTTCATTATAGTATTGCAGCAGCATATTAGCATGAGCATACAGGCATGTATTAGTGGCTTTGAGGTTGAGTGACAGGTGAATCATAAAGAACAGGTGCAGAGCCTTGAGACCAGAGATAAGAGTCTGTCAAGCCTGCACCATCCCCCATTAACACACACACACACACACACACACACACACACACACACACACACA
>CAIGQW010034045.1:0-5000 GCA_903798125.1 Danio choprae
GTTTTTTTTACCCCTAAACTAAACCCTCACAATAAACAATCATCATTTTTTCACTTTCAAAATACTTGATTCCATGTGATTTATGAGCTGGTTTCTTATGGGGACCAAAAAAAAAAAGTACCTACAATGTTAAAATGTACTGGTATTATTATACTTGTGGGAATATTTGGTTCCTAGAAATGTAAGGAATGCAAGATGAACACATACACACTCACACACCTTACTGTAGCTCAAATACAGTATGGTTCAAACAACACAAAAGTTGTGAGTTAAATTTTTTAGAGAGAGCAAGAACTTATCAAATATAGTAAACATACTACGGTAGTTTTCACTGTGCCGTCAATCATTACCAAAATTCACTATTTTTGACTAAAATGTCAGTGATCTGAAAAACATATTTACATAAAAATATATATTTAGCTGCTTGTTCAAAGCAATTATTTAAAATGAGCTGAAACAACATGATTCTTGAGATTTTTTGGGGATAACTTAATTGTTTCATGTTCAATCTACTTAAATTTGTTGCGTTAACTTTTTCTGTTGGGACAACATGAATGAATTTTGTGGAAAACTGCGTTTTACGTGTAGAAGCTGTTATAAAAACAGTTAACAGCAACGAAACTGACTAGACAATGATTTAGAAATTAAGTTCTTCAAACGTTTGCACACTTAAACCCAAACAATGCTTTAAAAAGGATGCACACTTCGACAAATGTAGATATCTGTAATGCTTATTAGATATGAGCCTATTAGACACGAGCCTTCTGTCCATCATTTAATCTATCCATTAAGTCTGTGTGTCTCTATAGGTATTCACTACAGTCTATCAACCTTTCAAAGCAGTCACTTTTCATTCTGTTCATCTGCAAAGTCATGCCAGAGCTGAAAAAGACCCATGCAATGCAATTCCTGCTGGACGAGGCTTTTTGCAGCAAATCACCCCTAAGTAAAAGAGCATATCTTTACTTTAATATTATATTAGACTCACTGAAGAGTCAAGAGGGGCCAGAGGGGCCATCCTATTCGTCACAGGAACAAAAGAGCACTCTCCCACTGCACAATGTGCCACAATGTGTTTCCAGCATCAAAAGCTTTAAACCGTCTCAATACTGTTGAAAAGGTCGACACTATAATAGCAAGACATCTTAACCGATAGCATTTGTATGCTACAATCACTTTCAGAAGACAGGGTTGATGTTTTGTCAAATTAAATGCCATGAAATGTGGTGGAAAAACTTGCTTCGATGTGAAAGAGAAACACTCTGAGGTATTTATTCACTGTATTTCTCTATACGGTTTGACTAAATCATATTAAAAGCACATCACAAAACAAAATACGAAATGCCTCCCTCTCTGACAAACACATAAAGACACACACTGCAAAGAGCAGTAGGTGAATGGAGATTGAATAGTAAGCAAAGAGGCTTTTGGAGTCCCAAAAGGGTGCGAGGAGAATAGAGAGGCTCCTTCGGAGATGCTAATGTGGTATTTGAGGGTAGATCTGATATGTTGAAAATGGACAGGAAATTGCATGGATGCTTTTGAACTTTTTTTAACCTTTGATAATGACCATGAGCTCAGTCAAAAAAAAAAAGGGGGGGGGGGGGGGGGGGCTGAAATGCATTCAACCTCTGAATCATCCTGTCTGGCTCAGTTAAAATCATACTTGATAACTTTACTTGCTGACTACTTTCCTATAGGATTTTATAAAAAAAATAATTAATAAAACTAGTTCAGTTAGTGCAGAGATGCCCAAACTAGGGCCTGCAAGCCAAAATTTGCCCATGGTAACCTTTGATTTGGCCCATCGTCCCATCTGAGAAGAGAGGGAGAATACCAGGTATTTATTTCTATAGATTTAACAGATATTGTCATTTCTGATTTAACTTGACATTTTGTTTGTTTTATTGTTAAGCTACAAAAAAAATCGAACTGAAATTAAATGTTGTAAATGAATGGGATTTTTAGTTTTTTATGTAAATACTGTTACTTGGCAGATGCGCAAGGCAACTTGACTAGTGTATACAGCATTGAACTCCATGTGTTATAACATGAATTGTTTTTTTTTTTATTAGTTTGTTCGTTGAATTGTTTGTTATTGTTTTATTATTTATTATTGTTTGTTTTTAAATTCATTATAAGATGTAAAAAGATATAATGCATTAGTTAATACGATTAAAGAAAGTTTTGCTATTTATTTTTAAATATTATGAAATAAATTAGGAAATTACCCATGGCAACTTTAATGCAATACAGTTTTCTATATTTACCTTCAGCCCACAACCCTCAATCAAGTTTGATTTTGGCCCTTGTTTTTGGCCCTTGTTTTGGCCCTGAAAATGTTTGGGCACCTTTGCGTTAGTCAATGCTCACTGACCATTTCAACACTGGAATTCCAATTCCATTTTAATAAATAAAATAAACATTTTCTATTTAAAAAAAAAAATTAAATAAATCAACAAGTAGAATCATCGCATTCAAATCTTTGATTTGAACCAAAGAAGCATATCAAAATCAAGACAAAGACAAAGATACGAAACAGTGATTCAGTGAAGTACACAGAGTACGTTTACATGGACACCAATAATCCGATTTTAATACAATTAAGACAATACTCTGATTAAGAGTCTACCATGTAAACAGCGATTTTTGATAAATTTAACAAATTCCATTAAAACAACACTCTTCCAACAGTTCCTCGCATCCAATACCTCAGTTTGTCACGGGGGGCATGCAGGAAATGTTCCTGAATGAAAGTGAAAGTCGACAAATAAAAAATTAAACACCCGAAATGACATGAAACTCCAGAGGAAACATGGATAGCGTGGTGAAGCAATGACGTTAATCGAATTATGTGCCATAACATGTAAAACGGGATCATGAAAGAAACATTCAAAAAGGAACTCATGTAAACACTTAATCATATTATTGTCTTATTCAGATTAACGCAAATAATTTGATTGCTAATGTTCATGTAAACGTAATCACTGAGAGAAAGAGCTACAAACGAAGCATGGAAGAAAAATAATGAGAAATAAATAAATTGTTAAACTAAGATAGTGTATCTATAGAAACCATGTATTTCAGGTTTATTGCAAAATATGGGTACATATAAAAAAGCTATTAATTTGAAAGCGAAAGGAGAACAGCTTTATTCTGCCTCCTCATGGGTAATGTTTTCTGCACAATTCCACTATATCTGATACAAGTGTTTGCAAGTTCAATAACACAAACAGATGGGTTTAACAAAAACATTTGCAATCAATTAACAACAACAGAGCTGTTTTTAAAGGGATAGTTCACCAATAAAATAAAAATCACCTCATTTATTCTTATTTTTTATCCTTTGAGGTTTTTTCTTTTGTTCACCACAAAAGAAGATATTTTGAAAAATGCTGGCACTAACTGACTTCCATAGTAGAAAAATATAGACCCTTTTCACATTTCCGGGTTTCTCAGCAGCACAAGTCGTCATAGTTGGGTAAACTTAGAGTGCAGTGAATGGGAGATACAACAAATAATTTTTTCACAATCCTATATTTGCTGAAATAATAAAAGAAAAATGACATGATGGTGTTATCAAGACTTTCAGAAAAAGAAAAAAAATTAGAGGAGCTAGCTAGAGGAAAGAATAACATCAAATTTACTCTCAGCCCCATAGACGCTGCATTAGGGTGCTTTCACACCTGTATATTGATTGTTTTGTTTCGAAACAGGGATTCAAATTGTTACAATGTTGCACTTTGTTCTTGGTGTGGTTCGCTTTCACACGCCAAAGTTTCTAAACAGACCAAAATAGCTAAAATAAGTCACGTGCGAGTAAGACTTTCTCATACATAGCCGTTGGCTAGAATTATGCATTATAGGCTTTACATTATAGAGAGAAATAACAGATAAACCAAGACTGCAGTTCGCTCAATTTTCCTAACGTATAAACAGCTTTCGTTAATAGTTCTGCTTGCTTTCACTTTCGTATATGACTTAAAACGCACATTTACCGGTAGGAATGACATCCCACCCCTACTCATAATTCTCTCTTCATATAGCCATATATGCCTGTTACATACCCACAATACACTGTGATATAGCCTGGTTCGTTAGTTCGTTGGATCGCATTCCTTTCTCACTACAATCGATCCGCTCCAGAGTTCGTTTTAATCGAGCCGAGACCACCTCATTCAGGCGATCTCGGACCGATTGTTTTGGCGCGGATCTGAGCGCGATTGCTGAATTCACATATGCCAAACGAACCGCGCTAACTGGGGAAACGCGCCAGGTTCCAAAACAACAGTCTAGGTGTGAAAGCACCCTTAGAAACACCTCGCATAAGCGGCAATTGTTTTTTTGTAATTTGCCACAAAGATCATATAATACATACATAAATGCATATAAATGTCCATACGTTTAAAAAAAATCCAAATATTAGAAACTTTTAAGGATTTAAGATTATGATGACCGTAAACGTGTCATAACAATCTTGTGAAAAGGGTCCATCACGATGGAAATCAATGGGTGCCAGCTACCAGCATTTTACAAAAAATCTTCTTTTGTATTAAACAGAAGAAAGACACTCAAATAGATTTTGAACAAGTGAAGGGTGAGTAAATGATGGCAGTATTTAGATTTTTGGGTGATCTGTCCCTTTAAGGTGTTATCTGTAATTGTCAAAAAATGAAAATAAAAATCTGGACAAAATAAAGTTGCTGTTGGAACTGGACTGTTTGTGATGTTAAAGCACAAGAGCAATTTTTAGCTGAAACTGTCTCTAAATAATACACTGTAAAAGAAGAAATCATACAAAAAAAAAATAAAAATCAACAACACTTTAAATAAATATTGGCATTTTTGTGAAAGGAGAGGATTTCATTTCCTCCCTGATTTCAGTCAGCAGACAAACTGACAGCCAAACAGGCAATTTCAAAGACAGTAATTGCAGGTTTGGTCCAGCAGCTTTCATACAGGAAAGACAAACACTGAGTGATGAATGCTTCCTCCGGATA
>CAIGQW010034045.1:7500-11654 GCA_903798125.1 Danio choprae
AGAGGTGAGGAGCAGCTATATAGTTTGACACTCACAACAAGCATATCTGTGTCTAATCCAACAAAATCTAAATCAGCTTCTCAAAAATGTTGCTTAAAATCAAAAGTTTGTCATTAATTTAACTAGATTAGTCCTCCATCTGCTATTGGCTGAAATAATGTGGGCCCAACCCAAATTAAAGCCATTGCTTGAGGAAAATAATGACTACTTCTAGCTTACAGTTGTATATTTTTTGAGGGAAATCACTAATGATTGGTTGTTGTCTCTGCATTTTAAAGTAGTTTGACAGATTAATACAAAAAAAAAACATTACACACTTCACCCTAAATATGCTGCAACACACACACTTCACCCTAAATATGCTGCAAAAGCCATGTAAACACACTATAGTGATTAACTAGTCCTAAAAAGGAAAACTCATCATTTAATCGTGTATGACATAAAATATTCTGTTATGAAGTAAATTCATTCATTCATTTTCTTTTCGGCTTAATCCCTTTATTAATCTGGAGAATGAACTACCAACTTATCCAGCATATGTTTTATGCAGTGGATGCCCTTACAGCTGCAACCCATCACTGGGAAACATCTACACACACTCATTCACAGTCATACACTACAGACAATTAAGCTTACCCAATTCACCTATACCGCATGTCTTTGGAATTGTGGGGAAAACCGGAGCACCCGGAGGAAACACATGCCAACACAGGGAGAACATGCAAACTCCACACAGAAATGCCAACTGACCCAGCCGGGGCTCGAACCAGCGACCTTCTTGCTGTGAGGCAATTGTGCTATCCACTGCGCCACCGTGCTGCCCTATGAAGTAAATACTATAGGATAAAAAAACTGCAATTAAAAAAATGTAAGTTCCTTATTTGTGAATCACACTTGTGGTCTTCAGGGTCAAAAACGGTACGAACGTCTGTAAAGTACCCTCTGACTTTTTCAGCACAATCAGTCAATATTTATTTTTGTTTAATAATATTTCTGGTGGCACAGTGGCTCAGTGGTTAGCACTGTCACCTCACAGCAAGAAGGTTGCTGGTTCAAGTCCCAGCTGGGCCAGTTGGCGTTTCTGTGTGGAGTTTGCATGTTCTCCCAGTGTTCGTCTGGGTTTTCTCCAGGTGCTCCAGTATCCCCCACAGTCCAAAGACATGGGGGATAGTTGAATTGGATAAATTGGATAACCATAGTGAATGAATGTGTGCATAAATGCAAGAGTGCATGGATGTTTCCCCATACTGGGTTGCGGCTGGAGGGTAAAACATATGCTGGGATATTTGGCGGTTAATTCCGCTGTGGCGACCCCTGATAAATAAGGGAGTAAGCCGTTTATGCAGTGATTAACGTCAATTTGTCCCCATTTAAAACAATGGAATTTTTGTAATGGTACTGCCAACAAAGTCGAGAAGTTTAAGACCATTCCGACGATTCTGTCATTTTTAAATATTCAAAAACCAAACATTTCTGGTCTAAAATGACTGTAGACTACCAGAGGGTTAAATCACTTAGTTCAGGTATAATATTTTAAAAATATATAATAATAAATAAATAAATAAATAAATAAATAATTAATAATTCTATATCAGTAGAATTAAAACTTAAACATATATGTATATTTGACTTGGAATTGGTTTGATCACAGATCACTGTAAACAAAGTAATACAATTAAGTACTTAACTTTCATGCATGTACTGGTGTATTTTGCTTTGTTTGCTGTTTTTACACTCATTTACTCTGTTTTATATTTGCTTTTGTTGTTAAAGGGATAGTTCGCCCCAAAATGAAAATTAACTAATTAATTATTCTCCCTCATGTGATTTTTAACCTTTATAAGAAATGTTAAACACAGTAGAAGATATTTTGAAAGATGCTGGTTGCTGGCACCCATCAACTTGCATAGTAAGAAAAAAGGTTAGGTGTTTTATGACATCTAAAGTAAATAAAATAAAACATTGACTGTCATTTTATATTGTTTACCAACTATTGAGTCCTCTGTCTCAGTGTGGAATTTGTTTGTTCAGAAAAATATAAAGGACGTTATTTTGATAAATTGTGCAACCAATTAGCAACCAATGACGTGCACTGACCACAGATAAAATCCCAGGTCATTCGTCAACATTCAAAAGCATTATAATATGGTATTGTTGAGTCATGTAAATGCCAGAAAAGATAACTTTAGTCTCATTCACGTTATTGATCTCACCAGAACCAAAGCGCACAAAAGGACTCAACTGAGCTACAGGTGACGGAAAACAACATAAAGGCAGATTTAGCTTATCTTTCATAGACCAGTTGCTTCTTGCATTGTCTATGAAAAACAAAGCTCAGACACATACAATATCTCAGGAGATAACTGCTGTCTGTTTCTCTGCATCATTATATAGTCCTGCATTAATGAAGGGAAAAATAGGAATAATCAACACGGCACCATCAACTAGAAATATAACCTATGAAATGCTAATAAATTATAGCATCCTAAGGTTTGGCGTCAGTAAGATTTGTTTTGTTTTGTTACTATTTTGAAAGTGGTCTCTTTTGCTCACAAAGAAAATATGTACACTGTAAAAAATGTTGGGTTTCACACAATCGCTTTGTGTTGGGACAACATGAAAAAATTGTTAACTTGTAAAAATTAAAGTGGATTAAACATAAAACAATTAAGTTGTCGCAAAAAAACAACAACTCAAGAATTGTGTTGATTCAGCTCATTTTAAATAAGTAGCTTGAACAAACAAGACAAGGTGGCTTAGTGGTTAGCACTACCGCCTCACAGCAAGAAGGTCGCTGGTTCGAGTCCCGGCTGGGCCAGTTGGCATTTCTGTGTAGAGTTTGCATGTTCTCCTTGTGTTATTGTGGGTTTACTCCGGGTGCTCCGGTTTCCCCCCCAGTCCAAAGACATGCGCTATAGGTGAATAAACTAAATTGGCCGTAGTGCATGTGTGTGAATGAGTGTGTATGGGTGTTTCCCAGTGCTGGGTTGCAACTGGAAGGGCATTTGCTGTGTAAAACATATGCTGGATAAGTTGCCGGTTCATTCTGCTGTGGAGACTTCTGTTGAATAAAGGGACTTTATCATTTTTTGAGTGTATATAAGCATTTGAAACAATTCATTCATTCATTTTCATTTCGGCTTAGTCCCTTTATTAATCTGGGGTCGCCACAGCGGAATGAACCGCCAACTTATCCAGCATATGTTTTACGCAGCGGATGCCCTTCCAGCTGCAACCCATCTCTGGGAAACATCCATACACACCCATTCACTACGGACAATTTAGCTTACCCAATTCACCTGTACTGCATGTCTTTGGACTTGTGGGGGAAACCGGAGCACCCGGAGGAAACCCACGCCAACACAGGGAGAACATGCAAACTCCACACAGAAACGCCAACTGGCGAGGCTCGAACCAGCGACCAGCGACCTTCTTGCTGTGAGGCGAACGTGCTACCCACTGCGCCACTGTGAGGCCCATTTGAAACAATTTTTTTCTTAATTTAAAATTGTTATTTGATTCTGTGGTGACAAAATGAGATTTCAGCATCATCTTTGCAGTATACGGAGTCACATGATCCTTCAGAAATTAATCTAATATGGTAATTATGGAAAAAAACTGCAATTATTTGAATTTTAAAAAAATGTTCAATGAATACTGTTTCCTCAATTAATGCCGTTAACGATCAATTATTGCATCTTTGTTGAACCCAAACTGAGGAACGCAGCATGAGTGTATATAATATATAGACACAAAAAATATTACAGTGAGTATTACATGTCTAAAAACATAATAATACCAAGAAACTTTATAAATTAATACAAATAAATGAATGAGGTACAATAACAGGATCATAAGGAGAAACCTTGCTTTCGAAGATGTATGTTAAGGGAAATCCAGCTCAGAAAACACACTTCCAAGTCAAAAATATTGATTCTAATAGCTCTGTATAACATTTTGTGTGGTTCATGTGGGACATGAAAGAAAACATTTTTTGAATAATTATCAAGCAGACAAACTTGAACAATAACCCATAATATTTAATAATTAAAGGGGAAAGATTTTGAATAACAAGTAGTAATAAATATGAACATCTCAGCCGTATGATGTGTATAAGTGTGTGTGTGTGTGTGTGTGTGTGTGTGTGTGTGTGT
>CAIGQW010034053.1:0-14552 GCA_903798125.1 Danio choprae
GCCACATGAGAATATACTATAGTAATTTACAGTAAATACTATAGTGTTTATTAACCATACTGACACTGACACCTCTAATAGAGAGAGAGAGGATGCGCAATCAGCTAAAATGTTGCTAGAATTGTTTTTTATGTATGGGCGATATATACTGCGTCACCAAAATGATTGAGGTCATGTCCATGTGTTGTGCGATAAGTCCATATATTGATTATTGTGACAGGCCTAACTCCAAAGGGCACTGCATTGCGTTTCGTCTTGTGAGGCGCAACTCATTTATCCACAAATGTTTTATGCGATATTCCAGCTTTGCGCATAAATCTAATTCGCATCTTTGGATGGAAACAAGGCTAATATAAAATATATATTCACTCAGGCTCAGTATGCTACTGTGTTCCAGCCATCAGAGGCAGTGTGTTCAATCATGAAGACAAGCACATACCAGAAGACGTCCTCCAGCACGTCCACCGGCAGAGGCGAGGGGTTGAAGATGACAAACAGCCTCTCCTTCACCACACTGTCAAGCGAAACCAGCTTCTTAGGAGCAGGGAGAGACGCGTCTGTCTGCAAGCGTGCCTTCTGGGGCAAAGGGGGTACTGTGTAGCCCTACAGGAGCACAGTACATACAACGACATGAGTTAAAGTGCACCTATTCTGCCCCTTTTTACAAGACGTCTCTGATGTCCCTAGAGTGTGTGTGTGTGTGTGTGTGTGTGTGTGTGTGTGTGTGTGTGTGTGTGTGTGTGTGTGTGTGTGAAGTTTCAGCTCAAAATACCACACAAATAATGTTTTATAACTCTCTGAAACGGACCCTTTTATAAGCCATGATCGTAATTGTGCCGTTTTGGTGACTGTCGCTTTAAATTCAAATGAGATTGTGTTCTATTTAAAAGTGGGCAGAGCTACAAACGCCTGTGTGTCAGCATGGTGGCAGATCCAAAACTCTAATGGCGGGCTGCTTCTCGCTCAGAGCTGTTTATGCTAATGAGGGAGAGATGGGCACTAGTGGGCGGGGCTTTCCCCCTCTGATGACATCATACGAAGGGAGAATGTCAATCAAAGTGTTTCTGCAGACTGTTATCAAGTGCGATTATAAATAATATAATGAATTGATTTTTACCATTAGAGGCTGGAGATATTCACACACTGCTGACACACAACTGTGTTTAAACCTCTTATAAAAGTGATTTTTGCATAATAGGTGCCCTTTAAACTGCCCCAATATATTTTGGAGATGATTAGCCCCTCAGCAATTCAGAAAAGGCTTCTAACGGTATCAAATTTTCTTCTTGTGATAAATTGCTCAAGCTTTTATAATGATATATGATATTATCACGATATTGACCTAGATTACTTTAAAAAAAAAAAGATTACTTTAATAGGTAAAATAACCAAAAACCCTTTTGAATTTGCAATGACATTACACAGCACCTGAAAATAGTCCCCTGCTGAATAACTAAGTAACAGCAATGCGTAATATCATTGCGTTGCTGCAGCCATGGTACGACAGCAAAGTTCATTGATTATTACCCCAGAATGAAAGTATAGTTCCTAACCATATCAGCCTAGAAAATATCAACTTTCCATCAATCTTAGTACACGATGAAACTACAGGAGTCAAACTTTAAATAACAAAATTATTGAAACTCTCAAGTGTTTTTTTTTGGGGGGGGGGGGTAAGATGCTAATGGTCTAATCCAATTCAATGATCTATGCTAAGCTAAGCTAAAAGTGCTCCACCAGAACCAGAGATCGGCTGAATGGAACTAAGAGGTGTAGGATTAGCCTATTTCCAAAAAAGTGGACTGTTTCTTTAAGTGCTGATTCTGAGAAAGAGCTGAACTTCAGATATGGTAATAGGCATGTGTGTTCAAACCAATGACAACAGACTGAGCCATTTAACCAATCGTCTAACCAAAGGAGGGGTTCTGATAGATTGGATTCGGTTTCAGACACGTTAAGGGTGCTTTCACACCTGTAGATCGATTGCTTTGCTCCGAAACAGGGATTGAAATTGTTAGTGTTGCTTTTTGTTCTTGGTGCGGTTCACTTTCACACAGCAACGTTTCTAAACGGACCACCATTGTTAAAACAAGTCAAGTGCGAATAAACTCTTCTCACATTGGTCAGAGTTTGGTTTATTTTCCAGGATTCCGCTCATCTGTCATACGTTGTTATTTTAATTTATGACACTGAGACATCATCAGCTAAAAGGTGCATTTTGATTTATATTTGGCAATAGTTTCTCATACAGAGCCTCATTTCCATTGTCAAGGGTTGTTAAATATATGGATTCAATATCGAAGTCGAGATTTTTTTAATAGTTCAGTTAGACAGCATGGTTTCACTTTCATATTTGACATAAAGCGCACTTTTACTGGTAGGAATGATAGCTCTACTAATCATTCTCTCTTCTTATAGCAGTATATATGCCTATTACATATCTATAACACACTGTGATATAGCCTGGTTCGTTAGTTCGTTGGATCGTATTGCTTTCTCACTACAACCGAACCGCTCTAGAGTTCATTTCAACCAAGCCGAGGCCTCATTTTGGTGATCTTGGACCGATTGATTTAGTGCGGATCAGAGCATGATTGCGGGTTTCACACATGCCCAAACAAACCAAGCTAAGGGAATTAGGGTGCTTTTACACCTAGACGTTTGTTTGGGAACCTAAGAAAAAGCTGATGCTGCAATGCATATTATGAAAACACAGAGCACACATTACCCACCGCGCTAGTCTTCATTAGCTGAGCACCAGAAGGGCCGTTCCACACCATAGACATCATCTGAGCCGCCACGAGCTGCATCGCCATCTTCCCCACAGGACTGAACAGCAAACACACACACACACACACACACACACACACACACACACACACACACACACACACACACAGCTTCATATACAGTAGTCAACATTTGAAGTGAATCAAAACCTTTCATCAAAATGAAACACCTATTCTTGCCTTAGGACAATTTTAATAAACATTTCTTGAACACTTCGAATGTTGACTACTGTATATCACACTGCTGATGTAAAGCAGACTCCAACAACAGAACAGTTCAAAACAAATGACAAATACTGTACCGTCATGTAGGTTTTCACAGTTTGGACTATATATTCCCCATATCCCATTGTGCAACCAAAACGATTCCTAGATAACCATTTATCTGGATAATCACAGAATTAAAGTGGATCTGTAGAATTAAAAATGCTATGCATGCCTCGCCAAAACTATTTGATTCCACATGATAAAATAAATACGCTACAGTAATTTATTCATATTAAATATTACAGTGATTATGAACTAGAAAAGTACTCTAAAATACTTGAGGTAATTATATAGTTGCTATGGTAACACAACTACTATAGTAATATTAACAAAAGTCCCAATTTTCTACACCTATAGACCTTTTTCTTAGAACGCAAAATTACCCATTATGCTTTGGGTGTATGCGTAAGGAGGATGCTAAGTACTTCCGGCCGGCAGCTTGATGCGTATACACAGTCACGTTTGCACAGCCTTGAAATGATAGTTTTGATATATTTTACTTGTGACCTAACAGTGGCACAGTGGGTAGCACATTCGCCTTACAGCAAGAAGGTCGCTGGTTCGAGCCTCGGCTGGGTCAGTTGGCGTTTCTGAGTGGAGTTTGCATGTTCTCCCCGTGTTGGCGTGGGTTTGCTCCGGTTTCCCCCACAGTCCAAACACATGCGGTATAGGGGAATTGGGTAAGCTAAATTGTCCGTAGTGTATGTGTGTGAATGAGTGTGTGTGGATGTTTCCCAGTGATGGGTTGCAGCTGGAAGGGCATCCGCTGCATAAAACATATGCTGGATAAGTTGGCGGTTCATTCCGCTGTGGCGACCCCAGATTAATAAAGGGACTAATTAATATTTTACTTGCTTTTAACGTCTTTGAACTAATCCTGCTGTCGATCAGCGCCACCTCCTGGACTGATCATTTAAATAATGCCATCTAATAGGGATGAAAAACAACATTTGCGAGTCCTTTACTCTTACTGTCAGACGGCATCCTGTGCCATTTAAATGAAGCCTCGTCATCGCTAAAGTCAACATGCTCTCTCTTTTTTAAACAGTACCAGCACAAACAAATGTAATTCACCAAAATGTTTCTCTCACACACACACACACACACACACACACACACACACACCGTGGTAAATACTACACAATACAAACAAACGAAACGAAACATAAACGGCTCCCGATTAGAATCAACATGCACATCAGCCAGCAGAGTATCAGTAACGTACCTTTATTTGTTTGGAAATTGCATGGCTTCGTTACATACCTGTTAAGTTTCATGCCAGTAATACGGTTTGCTCTATAATGCAGTGGTGTATTGCATGTGTGTGTGTGCGCATTGAAGAGCTGCTGAGCACAGCGTAACAGCTGACAGGTCGGGAACACTGACGCTGTATTTCAGCATCTGATCTGATGGCAGACACTGAATTAGGAGAAGGTTTTTCTCTCGCGCTTGAACCGCATCTGACAGAAGTATAATGGCTTTAACACACAGCTTTCAGAATCAAAGTTGTGGATCACATAAACACTCCGTAAGCCACTCAAAACGACACTGACAACCATTTTCAGACCAAGATTTACCAGTTGTAAACGCTGTAAACTGAAGTTCTTAGCATCCTACCGGAGGACGCTGGTCGCTATGGGGCCCTCCATTCAGCAACCAAGAAAAAGGTCTATATTAAATATTATACTACAATATGCCAGTTTATTCATTTTCCCTTGGCTTAGTCTCCATTTCAGAGGTCGCCACAGCGGAATGAACCGCCAACTATTCCAGCATATGTTTTACGCAGCGGATGCCCTTCCAGCTGCAACCCACTACTGGGAAATGCCACAGTTTATAGTAGTAAAAAAATAAAGCAAACTACAGCATTTATTATCAGTACACTATATGTACACTGTAGCATTCATTAACAAAGAGTTATGAATACTATAATATATGAAGTAATATGCACTTTTCTATAGGATGGTTCAAAAAACGCTGTAGTATTTACTATAACCTACTGTAGTATTTCTTTGTGTGGGTTTAAAAGCAGACTAGGAGATGACTGTACACTGACTGTACCTTGTTCTGTCCTCTCCATCATCCATGTAGGATACAGAGAGCCGGTTTCCAGGAGGATACTCGAATCCGTTCATCTTCTCTTTAGCGTAAACTGCAGAGCCCAGGTTACTGTACCGAACCAACACATGACCTGCAGAACACACAGACAGACAGACAGACAGACAGACAGACAGACAGACAGACAGACAGACAGACACAAGTAAATAAATGAGGCTGCTTGAGCAATGGATGTTTAATATAATACACACCAGTTTCTCCAGGAGGTGATCATTTTGTTCTTAAAAGAGTTCAAGATAATAGATAATCATAGGCCCCCCCAATCTGATCATCATTAAGTGAGGGACCCCATGCTAAAATATAAAAGGTCTCTATATAGCGTCTTATGCTATGTTCACACCAGACGCGGCATGCATGAATGGATAAATCGCGTAAATAGACGTTTACTCACTTCCCAATAGACGGATTCGCGTCATGAGCAGTGCTTCTGTCTGCCCGGTGACTCTAGTTTCATTGCTAAATGACTAATATGGTTTTTAATCGAGAGAGTAGCTGAGCTTTATGTGCTTTAAGGCGGCTGAAAAACAGTGTAGATTTGTTTGGCGCCGTATCTGAGTCCACTAGATCCTTTCAGAGGTGCACCAGCTCTGTGAGTTCATCAACTCCTCCAGAAACTGTATCTGGATGATGGAAGCTTTCAGGGGTGCTTCAGACTGAGCCGAGCCCAGTTTGATGAGCTGTTGTCTGGTGTCGGCAGGAGGATTTCCCCTAGGGACACCAACAACAGCTGCTACATCATAATCATGCCCACACTACAGCAAGCTGTTGATTGGTTAACGCGGCACGAATATCCGCTAAAGTTCAGATTTTCCAACTCAAGCAAATCACTCCACAGGATGTCTATCCGCATGTTTGCATTGACTTAACATGTAAATCACTCGAGCGATGCTTCATCCGCGTCTGGTGTGAACGCACCATTATAAGCGCACACACACGCACGCACGCACACGCAGACAAAAAAACCCAAAGTTTTTCCAAAGTTTGGACTCCATATTTGGATTACTTTAACTTTTATATTAAAGGTTATATTAATTTCCTTTTGTATTGAAAGGAACATTGTAAGTGTATTACTGTCTGTAAAATTGGCATGTTTTAACCCCTTTTTCTGATCCGTTTTATTCGAGGTAGTCCTGTTTTATATAGAATCTGAGCTTTTTTTCATGTTTGTATTTGAGCTTGTCCTTATTTATCTTTTGAAGATGTCTTGTTATGTGTGTATTAATGTGAAACTTCAATAAACATAATTATTATGATTATTAAAAAAGCCCTCTACATTGCTTCTTGCATAAAGACTCAATTTATATTGTGAAAATAAATGGGTGACCAAATATTTGTGTAGGATTTATGCAGTGTTATTAAATGTGTATATACCTTTTAGTATTTATTTACATATTTATTTTGTTATTTTATGATTTTTTGTATTTATTCTTATCTAATTTGTATTGATTTGTTTGTTTAAATTTTAAATGTAGTTTAATATTTTGGGGAGAACATTTATTTTTAATAATAATTATGATTCATAATAATAAAAATAATCATCATCATTCATTCATTTTCGCTTAGTCCCTTTATTAATCTGGGGTCGCCACAGTGGAATGAACCGCCAACTTATCCAGCACATGTTTTACGCAGCGGATGCCCTTCCATCTGCAACCCATCACTGGGAAACATCCATACACACTCATTCACACACATACACTATGGACGATTTAGCTTACCCAATTCCCCTATAGCGCATGTCTTTGGATTGTGCGGGGGAAACCGGAGCACCCGGAGGAAACCCACGCCAACATGGGGAGAACATGCAAACTCCACACAGAAACGCCAACTGACCCAGCCTAGGCTCGAACCAGCGACCTTCTTGCTGTGAGGCGAATGTGCTACCCACTGCGCCACCGTGAGGCCCTTAATAATCATCATCATAATTATTATTACCATTTATTTAATGTTTTCACTTGAATTTAATTTGTATTTGTTTACATTTATAATACATGAATTAAACTTTAGATATTCATTGTAATTGTATTTATTATCATTATAATAAATAGATTTTATTATATTTATTTTATTATATTTATATATTATGTTTATTATTTTATTTTATGCATTTACTTATGTTTGAATAAACCATCGTAAGCCATAGTTACAGTGTAACTGCATTTAACCACTGAGTAATATTAATTAATTACATGTACTTGCTCTGTGGGTTAGGTTTAGGGTTGGTTACATGTAATTATGCATACATTGTAATTACCATGTTAAGTGTAACCATCTCCTTACATTAAAATGTGTTACCTTATGTACTTTATCATCATCATACAAGTTATATTCAGCAATTTGGTTGGAAACTGAGCCGGTGTTATATAATCATTCAGAAACCACTCATACGTAAATAGTAGGAAACTGTAATCAATGTTTTTTCAAGACTATTTTTACAGCCCTCAACAATGAGGACAAAATGACTCACGCATGCAAGTCAAAGAGACTGAACAGCTCCTGTCATTAGTCAATGAACAGCTCAACAGTGGATTGAGTTTAAGCTTTTAAAGAAGGAGAAGCCTACAGTACAAACATATTTTCACACAGGGTTGTGGCCTTTGAGCTCTTTACAGCATATTCTCTGCTGTCACACATTAAGTCAGAGTATATGCGTGTTGTGTACATTCATCTGGGCATAAAAACAGCCTTTCTATCGAAGCTGTAGAGTAGCCATGTTTCCATCCAAAGATGTGAATTGATATAAAACTGGAATAAACATAAAAGATTTGTCAATAAAGGAGCATTTCCATCCAATAAGAGGAAAATGGTCATTTTCTGATAAACTGGAGCAAATATGAGCCAGAGAAGTGTAGTTTAGTGCGTTAGGAGAAGCCACTGTGGTCTTTTTCTTCTCTAATAAATGAGTTGCGCCTCAGAAGATGAAGACGAAATGCAATGCGGTGGCTTTTTGGAGGCTAATCAATCAACAGTCTATTTACTATTGTTGAGTCATGGCCTGAGGAGAGTACATTACCTGACAAAAGTCTTGTTGCCCATCTAAGTTTTAGGAACAGCAAATAATAACTTGACTTCTAGTTGATCATTTGGTATCAGAAGTGGCTTATATGAAGAGCAAAGGCCTCTAGATTACGCTTATTTGACTAAAATAAAATATGCTCATGCCTTGATTTTGAATGATTTAATTAGGGCAGTAAGGTCTGACTTTGCTTAGACAAAAGTCTTGTCACTTAACAGAAATAATGTCCATTATGAATATAAAGTCATGCTGCAGTGGACACAGAATGAATATTGTGTATGACTCCATGAGCTTGGAGGACTGCATCCATACATCTCTGCAATGACCCAAATCACTTATTAATAAAGTCATCTGGAATGGCAGAGAAAGCGTTCCTGCAGGACTCCCAGAGTTCATCAAGATGTTTTTGGATTCATCTTCAATGCCTCCTCCATCTTACCCCAGACATACTCAATAATGTTCATGTCTGGTGACTGGGCTGGCCAATCCTGGAGCACCTTGACCTTCTTTGCTTTCAGGAACTTTGATGTGGAGGCTGAAGTATGAGGAGCGCTGCTATCCTGCTGAAGTATTTGCCCTCTCCTGTGGTTTATAATGTAATGGGTAGAACAAATGTCTCGATACCTCAGGCTGTTGATGTTGCCATCCACTCTGCAGATCTCTCGCACGCCCCCATACTGAATGTAACCCCAAAACATGATTTTTCCTTCACCAAACTTGACTGATTTCTGTGAGGATCTTGGCTCCATGCGGGTTCCAGTAGGTCTTCTGCAGTACCGGTGCATTGCCTCATCTGCTAGCAAAAGCAGCTTTACTGTCTTGGTTGCCCTGCAGTGTGTATGTTACAGCTAACGCAGAGTTCACACTGCATGATTTTAGCCCCGAGAACGCTCCAGTGTCCCGGTATCTGTGGTTATACTCAGTACACAGCAGTGAGTTCGGTGAACTGATGACCGTCACAGCCAATCACAGTCATTTCTGTTGAGCACGTGAACACAATGGCAAATCAGCGCTGTTTAAGAACGCGCTCAACAGCGCTCAAACGTTAGCGGGAAATGGACGTTTTTATAAATTTCACGATTGATACACGATACTGGTACCGAATTCCAGTATCATGACAACACTAGTGTGGGTATCTGCAGGCCAGCAGGAGGTTGGGGGAGAAGTTAAAAGGGCTTATTTTTGGTCTAAGATATGGAGGAAAAACTAGTGTCAATTTGGCAGGAGCACCAGTGTGTGTTTGACGTGTCATCCGAGCAATACCACATGACAATACCACAACTGGACAATACCAAAACCCATTTTCTACCACACTAAAGGCTTCTTTCTCATTATGTAGATAATAACAAAAGATATACTACATGACCTTGTGTTGTTTCCATATCACTTGTGTGTTTGGTAGTGAGATCTAGTTTGCAGACCGAGACAAAGTTGTTGGCGATTCTTCCTATTGTAAAGTCATGCAGTGTGAAACCCCGACGCCAATCCATCATGCAGTGTGAACACAGTAGCGATGGAATGCTATCCCGCATAGTCACACAGTGTGAAAACATGTGACGCCACTACTTTGAAAATCCTGCAGTCTGAACTCGGCATAAGTTTCTCTATAGAGTATGTTAGTTTGTTTCATTCTACTGTCTGTATACTTAAACATGTAACTTAATAAATTTGCCTGCTTTAAGGCGTTGAGATTCTCATAATCAAAGATGACTTTAATGAAGTCAGATTAATAACAATGGAGTCAGATTAATAACAATGGAGTCAGATTAATAACAATGGAGTCAGATTAATAACAATGGAGTCAGATTAATAACAATGGAGTCAGATTAATAACAATGGAGTCCGATAAATTACTGATTTAAACACGCCATCCTTCAACTGCTTTCCGTTTTCGATTATTGGTTCAGAATAGCAGCGTAAGCAACACTGTGCTCTGTAATGTGTTGTTTTTATGCAGTAAAACCGCAGCTAACATTGAAAAGCGAAGCTAAAGAGGGCACAACATTCCTTTAAGTGCAACTTAAGTGTAAATCATGGGAAGGAACAAAAGAAAGTGAAAGAGTGTGCACTTAACACGCACACACCCTATCTAAATATGACTGGAAATACACACATTTATCTAGTATATCTAGAATATCTAGACGAGCTTTCAGAAAGGTCCATTCTGTGCTTACATTGCTCTGAAATGTTATTTTAGATTTAGAAACATTTCATGAATGGGAACGCAAATGTGTGTAAATACATATTTATTCAGTTATTTTCTATTACTAGCTTTATTCAGCTATTAATTTTTTACTAATATTATTAACTAATATGCAAATGTTTACTTGGTTTATGTACAATACAGTCTTTCAGTACAGTGGTCCCCAACCTTTTAATCACCGCGGACCGATCAATGAGTGACTATTTTACCGCGGAAATAACGAACAAGCGCAAACTCTAGAAAAGACGCAATATGCGAAGCCGTCGTTTGCGATCTCCAGCAGTTGATCTTCTTGCACAGACATGCTGGATTCACCTGATTTGTTGACAAATGGGTTGCGGATCTATTCCTTGGCAGTTTGCGGGTCCTTCGCCGGGCATTTTCCCCTTAGCAAAGAAACTTTCCAAAGACGTCTGTTTCTTACTCATTTTGCTGCTTGTGGGTTCAATTTGGACGCTCAATACGGTCATTTTTCTAAATAAAAGACCGTTCAGACTCAGTTCATAAATAAAACGAAAAAAATGAATGATTTCTTGTGCGGCCCGGTACCAAACCATCCACGGACCGGTACCGGTGGTTGAGGACCACTGTTTTAAAAGACATATTACATGAGAGATTTACTTTGGTTACTTATTGGATTTGCACTGTAAACCTCAAGTTAAAAGTGATTCTTTCTTTCTTTATTTCATGTGTTACGTTTTAAGTTACTATACTCTCAAAACCACTCTGCAGATATTGTATATTGATATTGTAAAATGTCTGCAGGTTTTGTCTGGTCATGAGTAAGTAAAGCTTATAGGCCTGATGCATTCACTCATTTTCTTTTCGGCTTAGTCCCTTTATTAAACAGGGGTCACCACAGCGGGATGAACCGCCAACTTATCCAGCATATGTTTTATGCAGCGGATGCCCTTCCAGCTGCAACCCATCATTGGGAAACATCCATACACACTCATTCACAAACATACACTACGGCCAATTTAGCTTACCCAATTCCCCTATAGCGCATGTGTTTGGACTTGTGGGGGAAACCGGAGCACCCGGAGGAAACCCACGCCAACACGGGGAGAACATGCAAACACAGAAATGCCAACTGACCCAGCCGAGGCTCGAACCAGCGACCTTCTTGCTGTGAGGCGACATCGCAGATAATCCCTGTTATTGGAAGCTTTCGCTGATTACAGAAAGACGTCTCTGACTTCTTGTTTTTCAAGTTTGAGCATTCAGTCACTCAGCAGCTCTTTTGTATATTACATGTGTTTTCATGGCATTCAGGCTCAACTAATGGCGTCACTCTTTAGGCCTTTTGTCTTGCCAGTAAGTGGGTGTAACCATGCTGACCTGTACAACACATGTTGGCCCTCTGATGTAAACAAAGCTAAATAAAGCTAAGATGGGTATGTTTTCCCTCTGTTCTTACAGCAAACTATT
Organism: Danio choprae; assembly: GCA_903798125.1. NCBI lineage: Eukaryota > Metazoa > Chordata > Actinopteri > Cypriniformes > Danionidae > Danio > Danio choprae. The sequence continues at coordinate 11,825 of CAIGQW010034053.1, forward strand.
CTCACTGATGTCAATGGACTCGCATCAAAAACTCTGAATTGATCATTTTGCTCTCTCTTTTGTCTCGTATGAACGCAAAGAAAGCCAGAGACTCGCACAGAACGGACATGCCACATGTAAACACTCCTAAACCACACTACAAATGCAACGTAACATGCTTTATTATCATTGTAAGCATTGCTTTCAGTCTTATTTCGGTATTTGGAAGGTTTCCTATATTTTTCGCCACAACCTAGCACTTACTAGAACCAAGTGCTAGTAGTACTAGTCTAGTTGTTATGCATTTAAGATTATATAAGAACCAGATCGTGGCTATCTTCTGTGTAAATGATGAAACGAGTGACTTGAATGAGTGAAGCAAGCATGTTTGGTTTGTTTAATATTTAGCAAAACTAAGCTTTTACTAGGGGTGTAACGATACACTTAAGTTGCAAGTTGATGCATATCTGAACGCACGATAAGATATTTAGATATATTATAATTAAAATATCTCAATATTTTATGTGTAAAAAACTATAATTATTATTATTATTATTATTTCTCAAACATATGTCAAATGCACAGGAATAATATTATAATATGTAAATAATCAATGCAAATACAACACGTCATTAACACATATTTGGGTGCCGCCTTTTTGACAAAACAAGCTCAATATTGTTTACATCCGCGTTATGCATAGTCACAATTTTATTTCGCTATTTCTTGATATTATTACTGTTACAAACCAAGCTTTTCATTTCTTTAACCCCTAGCTTGTACAATTTGACTCATCTTGCAGTTTTTCATTTCTTAAAGACGCAAATAAATAAAATAAAACATTTGAAAAGTATAGTCTAAAATCCCCATACTTTATAGACTACCTCATTAATAAATTTTCCTTTGGCTTAGTCCCTTTATTCATCAGTGGTCGCCACAGTGGAATGAACTGCCAACTTATCCAGCATATGTTTTACGCAGTGGATGCCCTTCCAGCTGCAACCCAGTACTGGGAAACACCCATACACATTCACACACACAACGGACAATTTAGTTCATCAATTCCCCTATAGCGCATGTGTTTGGACTGTGGGGGAAACCGGAGCACCCGGAGGAAACCCACGCCAACACGGGGAGAACATGCAAACTCCACACAGAAACGCCAACTGGTCCAGCCGGGACTCGAACCAGCGACCTTCTTGCTTTGAGGCCACAGTGCTAACCACTGAGCCACCGTGTCTTTATAGACTACTTATTATATGATTCTTTTATGGTGAATTATGACAATATAATTATGATATATTTTACTAAGGTTGTGTGTGTGCATTCTTATTTACAAAAAAAGGTACAACAGCTGTGACTGGGGCACTATTTGCACTATATTTACCCCTAAACAGTGCATATTAATGCCTTAAACCAGGGTGTTAAACCTTGGAGGGCCGCAGCAATGCACATTTTAGTTCCAACCCTGCTTCAACACACTTACCTGTAGGTTTCAAACAAGCCTGAAAGACTTGTTTGGGATAAAGCTAAACTGTGCAGACCTCCAGGAACTGAGTTTGAATATGCCTTTAAGTGATATACATATAATAATAAAAACTATCTGTTTATTTACACCCCTTAAAGCATTAAAAGGCATTTCTTCTCCAGTAAAACATCAAAAAATATTTTTAGATGAAACAATACTCTTTGGTAATGCAACGGCCACATTAACGTTCCACTGGAGAAATAAAGTTAAGTCATTAACAGTAACTTTGTATTTTTAGTGTGAACTGGTCCCGTGAACTCTTTTATTCGATGTCTGACGTCATTTCTACTGAAACACGAAAAGAGGGCGGGGCATAGAGTAGCCCTGCCTCTTTTTTTCTTTTAAACAGCCAATAGTGTTATGTTTTCTCACAGTTGTGCAAGTGAGAGTGGTTGAGCTCAGATCCATCAAATGAAAAGCCAATGAGAAGAAAGGGGCGGGGCATGTCAGCCACTAGAGAGCATTTGATTGGTCAGAAGATTTGACGAGAAACTGAAGTAAGAGGTGATGTCAAAAAAATGTTGATTAATTCAGGTGGAGGTGACAAACTGCAAACGTTGGATGTTTATATCAGGTTTACATTGTCTAAAATGTGAATTTTGTTACTGTTTTGGAGCATTCTAGATTATAGATATCATTAAAACTAACATACTGATCCAAATACTGATTTCACAGGACCTTTAAGTGACTTGTTAGCGCGTAGGATCTATTAATCACCCAGGTGAGAGCTTTTGCTTTTTTTTCAGGGAGTTTAGACAGAAAGCACTACAGTGTTATTAACCTTTGCTGAAGCCATATTGATCTCTCTTTATCTCGCAGTAGTCCAGGCCCGGGATGAGGTCAAACAGGCTGTAGATCTGCTCCTGTGAGACGGACATCCGCGAGGACACCATCAGGCAGCGGGTGATGATGTCAGAGCTATAGGAATCTGCTGCGCTGTAGCTGCTGGACTCCTGAGCTGCAGGAAAACACCAGATGAGGACAATAAACCTTCAAACAACCAAACAGCCTTCATCTTCAAACACAAACAAGGGCAAAAAAGGACAGTTTACCCAAAAATGACAATTTGGTCATGCTTTACTCGTTGTTCCAAAGCTGTTTGGGATTTGAGGACTTTTTAAAGCACCATTCATTTTAAATCAAGCACATTTGTAATTCATACCGCAGCATATGTACTGCCATGATGTCTTTACTCTACTTAACATTTCGCTTACACTTAAT
>CAIGQW010034093.1:8726-19577 GCA_903798125.1 Danio choprae
CACACACACACACACACACACACGCACACACACGCACACACACGTACACAAACAAAATATTAAAATAAAAAGCAATTTGCTAATATAAATAAAAAGCACCACAAAACCAGAAAGATCTGTTTTTGCTGAGCAGAGGCATAAATGATTAATTTATTTCTGTGCTTTAGAGAAATTGGAGGTCTTTCCACAGAGCAAAAAAAAACTGGTGCTTTGACTTCCCCACGCTGGCTCATAAACTAAAGCGATGTTATGCTTCTAAGCGGATGCTAATTCACTTCACACCCTGCCAAGGGAAACTCAAACAAAATGCTCCACAGACCTGAAGAGAAGTTTTTAAGTACTAAACATCGGCCCACGGCCAAGCATCTCCTCACCTCGGTGTATAGCCTGGGGAGATTAAGACCCTCTAAATGTCTCCAGTGTTGCACTCCAGCCATATTTGCTGGAGACTTCAGAAAGCGAGTAGAGCCATAATGATTCAGCACATATTTCAAACACTTAATTAAAACAGTCTTCAGCTGATCAAGCAGCAGCCCAGGTTGCCCTGCTAATAATATCTCATGAGGAAAAAAAAGAGAGAGCAGATGAATTGGAGAGAAATGTAAACAGACAACAAATATATAGAGAGAACATGCAAGGGAAAACAGAGAAGACCAATGTTCTGTTCCGAAACCTGCAAACCTAGAGAAATGGCATTGAAAGGTGTCATAGGTGAGCTTCACATGTAAAGGTTGTTCAAAAGAAAGCCAATTATTCTGCCTCCTCAGGCGTACTGTTTAAGCCAAGCATCTCAGAACTGAACATGATGGTAACACTTGGTAGCACTTTATAGTATACTAGTCGTGCACTAGTATCTAAATAAAGTATCAAACGAGTCACATGGAATTCATGTGTGAAAACGTACCTCAAAGTGTTAATTAACATTAACATACTAACGTGCAGTAAAAGTGGTTGTCATTCTCAAGTGAATTAAAATGAATTAATGTGATCAATGTAATCTCGTATTTGTGTGGTGTTCTACAACATGCACATTTACTTGTGGACACTAAAATGTACAATATTGACATGCTGACAACATCTAAACATACAATATTGATGTATAGACAATACAACCACATTAATAAACAAACATGTCTGTGTGTGTGTGCGTGAGTGCGTGCGTGTTTGTGTGTGCGTGTGTTTTATTCCTAGAGATGTATATATGTGTTCATAGATGTCTCTGTTCTAGTTTGTTTTGTATATATATATAGTTCCATAGTTCTACTTCTGAAGTTATTTTAGTATAAGTAGCTCAAATTAAACACAGGAGTAATGCAATGCATTACAATCCTGACGGTGATATTGTCAGGTAAGCAATTACTTTTAATAACAGTAACAGTAAAGTAATCTGTAATGTATTACAGTTTTGAAGTAACTTGCACAAGACTGGTGAGATACAGAACAAAATATAATTTGTTAATTGCCGAAAACATTATCCTTATCCACTTGGCCATAAATCTGTCAAAGTTTTCAAATGTGGCAATTTTTTTACATTTGTAATGCTAATTTTGATTCTTTTAGTTGCTGCTGACAATAAAAGTAAAGATCCCTGAATAAAAGCTTGAATTTTGTTCTGTTCCTCACAATAATTTCTGAGGATTTTGACTCACAAATAACACTACATTGTATGTTAGGTTTAGGTTACATATATTATTGCTGTAACGGTGGCGCAGTGGGTAGCACGATCGCCTCACAGCAAGAAGGTCGCTGGTTCGAGGCTTGGCTGTTGGCATTTCTGTGTGTAGTGTGCATGTTCTCCTCGTGTTCGCGTGGGTTTCCTCTAGGTGCTCCGGTTTTCCCCACAGTCCAAAGATGTGCGCTTTAGGTGAATTGGGTAAGCTAAATTGTCCATAGTGTATGCGTGTGAATTAGTGTGTGTGGATGTTTCCCAGTGATGGGTTGCAGCTGGAAGGGCATCCGCTGTGTAAAACATATGCTGAATAAGTTGGCGGTTCATTCTGCTGTGGCAACCCCAGAATAATAAAGGGACTAAGCCAAAAAGAAAATGAACAGATAAAGGTTGAGATTGTACTGCACATACTTATGCAACATTCAGAAATAATCTAAAATACCAGTAACATTAAATTATATTATTATTACTACAGTACTACTATTAATACTAATTGTTGTTACAAATACAATAAAGATACACATCATATAACTCCAACCCAGAATTAATCTCTTGAAACTGTAAATAACTCTGAATGCAGAGATTTCATTATACACGCTGCATTATAGACCTGTACTACTGGGATCTAAGAAATTAATTATACTAATAAATGTTTACATTCAGCACAAATCTTAAAATCTAAATAAGTTTTTGAATAAGATGGATAATTAGTATAATTAAAACAGATATACATTTCAGAAAATATAGTAGATATACTTTAGACTTCACAGCTATGCATATTTTAGACTGTTATATATTAACAATACACTCTTCTATATTCATATTTCAGTTGCACATATTTGTATCAATAACATTAAACATACAACTGTAAATACATTTCAAACTATTTTGAATTATATAATGTATACTGTAATTTTAAACAAATGACTGAACAATTATATACATTTAGATTTAGTTTCATCGATTATATGTGAAACAACAGGTAACCAACCAACCATTACTATATGCTGAATATTAAGATATATAAATGTTGATTTAACTAGTTTATTAATCATTTACTTACTCATTTTGAATTATCTTAAAAACCACCACCAACTACTACAAAATTAACCAGTAACAAAGTTTGAAAATATAATTATATTATTACATAATTATATTACATAATTATATTATTATTACATAAATGTGCTTATATGTCAAGAATACAGCATTTGTAGATATATTTATAAACTGCTTACTAATGTCTTATAGTGTAGACTTAATGATTAAAAAATATATGATAATGCTTAATGAATGATTTAGTGTGTAGTTATTATAGTGTTACCAATCAATATGCTATATAACTCAGATGTTTTTGAGCAGAGCTAATGAAAGAATGGGCAAGGTGAAGATGACAGTTAATATAGAGAAAAGCACAGACACATTACGTTAATGTCTTTACAGGAGACTGATTAATAACAAACACAGTACCTTTTCGAACACAGGTTTGTTGTTGTTCACATCGTCAACTCCGACAATGACCTGGGTGACGGCAGAAAGTGACTGCGGCCCACCGGAGGCGTTGTCATCTGTTGCGGTGACGTTCAGCATGTACTTTAATCCCTGTAGTCTGGGAGAAGGGCTGGAGCGCAGACGGATCAATCCTGTGTGGGGTGACAGTCACACATTTATAGCAACATTTAATTGGCCATTACACTCATCTAAATCCCACTCAAACTGCAGTGAACCTCAGTGCCTCCACAGCTGAATTAGCAACTGATTTTCTCGTTAGTTCAGAATGGCATTAATAAAATCTCATCTGATACAACATCTTTATTAGGAAGTCTGATAAACCAGATCTGAGCCACGATTTGCATGCTGTTATGACTTCCTTGCATAAATAGTATATAGGCAGGTGAACTTGCATAAATAGCATACAGGCATTCTGACCTTTTTTAATCTTAAAATGATGAATGTACAATGCAATTTTTGGGGGAATGTGTAATAAGCATTACCCATTTAAAAAAACAGTAATAATAATAAAAACAAAACATGTAACAACTAACAGTGTTAATACTGGCAAGAAGAACAGTAGACCTATGAAATTAATCACATAGATATATATTTAAAAAAAAAAGTAGGTTTAGGTAGGTTACGGATTTTTATTAGGCTTTAGAACATATAAAATACAAAAACGTTTTTCCTATTTAGATTTTTGTCTTGTTTCTAGTCAAAATATTAAAAAAGACAAGTAGTAAGCTAGACAAGTAAAAAATAATTCATATAAAATAATAATAAATAATAAAATAATGCTCCGGTTTCCCCTACAATCCAAAGACATGCGGTACAGGTGAATTGGGTAAGCTACATTTTCCATAGTGTATGTGTGTGAATGAGTGTGTATGGATGTTTCCCAGTGATGGGTTGCAGCTGGAAGGGCATCCGCTGCGTAAAACATATGCTGGATAAGTTGGCGGTTCATTCCGCTGTGGTGACCCCAGATTAATAAAGGGACTAAGCCAAAAAGAAAATGAATGAATAATAAAATAATATGAAATAAAATATTTTAAATAAGTTGACATTTCTATGTGGGGTTTTCATGTTCTCCCCGTGTTTGCATGGGTTTCCTCCGGTTGCTCCAGTTTCCCCCACAGTCCAAACACATGTGGTACAGGTGAATTGAATAAAACTTTATTTTTCGCATTGCTCTAAAGCTTGTTTATTGAAAGAATAAACTTAATTGTGGCTTTAAAATCACACAGTTATGATTTCTTTTGCTAGTGTGAGTATATATCTCTGGATTTTAAGCTTATTTTCTCACAATACAAATAAGTTAATTCAGCCTATAAGAATCTCTATCATTGACATCCATTTAACAAGATGGCCTCTGGTCTCTTTCCATGTGGTATGCACAGTTATGTTTTGTTTTGCTAACCTTGGACCATTGACAGTTAATGTACAGCAGAAATGTAAAAAAAAGCAAGACAAACTATGACAAGACGTAAACTTGGAGAAAATGAGTCAAAATTTTCATCTCTTGTCCCTCAGTTCCCCAGCGGGAGGGGAACTACAATGCTATGTGGAAACTTCCACTATGGGGATTTCGTCAGAAAGCCAATCATCTGAAGAGTAATAAAACGGGCCAATGAAATGCCAATGAGTTGGCAGTGTCAGTGCGCACAGCTGGCAGTAATCACAATCAGTCTGTGTATAAGATGCCAGCTCTGCCCTGAAACCATACCTTTTCACTTTCAGAAGCCTTACACACACGGAAAGAGTCATTGCTGGTTCCTCCGACTTCGATCGAGAGAGAGAGAAAGAGAAAGCTGCTGACTTACTGCAGGCTGTTTCTCCCGGTCCCAGCAACACAGTCGAATAACGCGTCTTTTTAAAGATGTCGTTCCGACCGTGCATTTCTGGATGCGGTGGTTTCCTGTCCCCGGATGATGGACACGAGCACTGTGTGGCATGTCTGGGGGTCCAGCATGTGAATGCGGTGCTCGCGGGCAGTACATGTCATCACTGCGATGCCATGTCTGTTGCGCAGCTAAGATCGCAGGTCGCTCTTGCAAAAGGGCAAGCCACCCCTGTTGTCCCCCGTAATATAGTGGCTGGCACGCGGGCAAATCTGAGGGTTACAGTGGGGGTCAATTCGCCGCCCTCGGGCTCGCGAGCCCCTCACTCCTCAATGCGCTCTATCCAAGCTTCGAGTGAGAGAAGCGCTCCATCCTCCCGGATGGTCGCTCTTTCACTCGATGACACCGGGGACCAGGTGTCCATTGCTGCATCGGAGGGTGGGCTTTCACTATCCGACGAGGATCCGGACCCACTCTCTCCCTCCGAGGCGCTGGATCTAGAAGCGGATATGTTGGCCGTGCTTTCCCGGGCTGCTTCGGCAGTGGGTCTGGAGATGGTTTATCCCCCAGCCCCACGGCCGGACTGACTAGATGGGTGTTACGTGGAGGCTAAGAAGAAGGCAAAGCCTTCTAAGCCTCCCGTCCCCTTGTTCCCGAAAGTGCACGGTGAGCTCACGCAGTCTTGGAGGGCACCTTTCTCTGCCCGATCTGCGTGCAATTCCGCTCTCACCACCCTTGACAGTGGAGCAGGCAGGGGGTACGAGGCGATTCCCCAGGTTAAGCGTGCCATTGCGGTCAATCTTTGCCCGCGTGGTGCCTCTTCCTGGTGTGGTCAGCCTCATCTTCCGTTCAAAGCGTGTAGGTTATCTGCGTCCCTCAGGGCCAGAGCCTACACTGCTGCGGGCCAGGCTGCTTCTGCCCTGCATGCTATGGCCACGTACCAGCGCTACCAAGCGCAGGCGTTGGCTCAGCTGCACGAGGGTGGTTCTGACCCAGGCTTAATGCATGAGCTTCGCACCGCAACTCACTATGCTCTGCGTACCACCAAGTCGTCTGTGCGTGCCCTGGGAAAGACGATGGGCACATTAGTGGTCCAGGAGCGAAACCTCTGGTTAAACCTGGCCGAGATGCGTGATGTTGACAAAGTCTGCTTTCTTAACACACCCATCTCCCAGGCTGGCCTGTTCGGCGACACCGTCGGTGAGTTCACCCAGGAATTCACGGCGGTGAAAGAGCAGTCGAGTGTGATGGGTGAGGTCATCTATCGGCGGGCTTGTAAAACCGCTCCCCCTGCCGAACCATCCACCTCGGCTGCTCCTCGCTGAGGGCGCCCGCCTGCGGCTTCAAGACCTGCTCCGCCACCCCTTCCCGCTCCACCGGCTAAGCGGCCCCGTCGAGGCATGCAGCGCCCCCGCCCCAGGGCGCCGTTAAGTCCGGTAAACGGACCGCGAAGCGACCGTGAGACGGGTCATCCAGAGAAGAGGGGACTTGCTCTTTCCTTGGTGGAGGGCCGAGCGAAACATCAAACGGTGTTTTTCAACACCAGGCTGCTGACCTCATGGCCAGCAGCCACCAAATTATCAAAGAAAGAGCTTTTTTCCCCTTCTCTGGATATGACAGCCCGAACACTGCCAGTTTGGGACGCTATGCCTTCCAGCTCGCAGGATCAGTGCATCTCTCCACGGGCTCGGAGTGTGTTAGAGGACGGGCTCCCTTCTCTCGCACTGCCGTCCCCCCTCAGGACCCTGGGAGGAAGGTGAGTGTGAATTCCTTACTTCCTGCTCTTCCTCGGGACCCCATGGCTCCTGGGGTGAGCCCTCCCATTCCTTGCTGCCCCACCGCTGGTGCGTCAGTGATCGTGCCGTAGGTGCCACTTGCGCGAGCTCTGGCAGCCTGGTTAGCGCTGCCCAGCCTGTCGCAATGGCTCATGCGCACGATCAGACTCAGTTACGCGATTCAATTCGCGAAATGCCCTCCCAGGTTCACGGGCGTGTATTACACCAGGGTCAGCCCTGTGTCCGCCCCTGTCTTGCGCGAGGAGACTGCTGTCCTCCTGGCGAAGGATGCAATCGAGCCGGTCCCTCCAGCCGAGATGAGGAGCGGGTTTTACAGCCCATATTTCATCGTACCCAAGAAAAGCGGTGGGTTACGGCCAATCCTAGATCTGCGCGTTCTGAACCGCTGCCTTCACAAGCTGCCGTTCAGAATGCTCAAGCAGAGGCGCATCCTCCGATGCGTCCATCCTCGGGATTGGTTTGCAGCGATAGACCTGAAGGACGCGTATTTTCATGTCTCCATTCTTCCACGCCACCGTCAATTTCTGCGGTTTGCGTTCGAGGGTCGAGCGTGGCAGTACAAGGTCCTCCCCTTCGGGCTTTCCCTGTCTCCGCGGGTTTTCCGGGGATCCTGGATGCATTGGCATATCAACTGCCTGGAGCTGTTGGCAGTGTATCTTGCTCTGCGCCGTTTTTTTCCGGTTTTAGAGCGGAAACACGTACTCGTCAGGACGGACAGTACGGCGATGGTATCGTATATCAACCGTATTGGGGGTATCCGCTCCCACCACATGTCTCAGCTCGCTCGCCATCTGCTCCTCTGGAGTCACATGCGGCTGAAATCGCTGCGTGCCATTCATATCCCCAGCGAGCTCAACCGTGCAGCCGATGCACTCTCACGGCAGCTTCCGCTGCAGGGAGAATGGAGGCTCCACCCCGAGACTGTCCAGCTGATACGGGCGCGCTTCGGAGAAGCCCAGGTCGACCTGTTTGCTTCCTCCAAGGGCACCCACTGCCAGTGGTTTTATTCCCTGAGCAAGGCTTCTCTCGGCACGGATGCACTGGCTCACAGCTGGCCTCGGGGCATGCGCAAATATGAGTTTCCCCCAGTGAGCCTACTAGCACAGTTACTGTGTAAGCTCAGCGCATTTTTTACTCTGATCAGTTCAGTTCCCCGTTTGGGGAACCCTACAGAGTTCCTCCGAGGCCCCCAGCATCTGACTCAGCGGAGGAGTCAGGTGCCTGGCCCACTACGTTGTTGGCATGCCCGCTTCGTCAGCCCACGTTCTGGGTATAGGTGCCCGCTATGTGCGATCCCCACTGGCGATCCCATAGGCTTCACTCAGCCACGGTATAGTTCCATCCTCTGGGCGGGCCCGTGTCTTCCCTCCCCGCTAACCATCTTCGTATGTGTACTCCCCCTTTATAGGGTTAGTCCATATGTCTTATTGCCACCAGGTCTCCCTATTGGGCAGCAGGTGGCCTCCACAGCGTCCTCAGTCGCTGTGGCGTTTCCCATACCTTTTCCCATAGTGGAAGTTTCCACATAGCATTGTAGTTCCCCTCCCGCTGGGGAACAGAACAGTTACTAAAGTAACCCTCGTTCCCCGAGGGGGGGGGGGGGGCGGAAATGCTATGTTCCTTCGCCACAGCGATTGCGCCTTAGCTGACAGCTGTAGTTCGGCTTCTTTAGCTAGAAAAGGTATGGTTTCAGGGCAGAGCTGGCATCTTATACACAGACTGTGATTGTGATTGCTGCCAGCTGTGCGCGCTGACACTGCCAACTCATGGGCATTTCATTGGCCCGTTTTATTACTCTTCAGAAGATTGGCTTTCTGACGAAATCCCCATAGTGGAAGTTTCCACATAGCATTTCCGTTCCCCTCCTCGGGGAACGAGGGTTACTTTAGTAACCGTTCCGTTCTTTATTGTATATAGTTTTTAAGTGATTCTGACTCCTGAAAAAAAAGGCAATTACAAAATACAAACTTATAATTACAAGAAAGATTTATAAGTCAATATATTGGTAAAAGCTTTCCATGATTTTACACAGTAGATGTTTATAAAGAATGAATCTTTAACCAAGTCAAATTAACCATTTGAAGCTCATTCGGAATTTTAGATTTTTAATGTATATCATTAGAAAATAAAAGGGTTTTTGACCTTGGATGCACGTAAACCCATTACAGGAGACCTCAAAAACAAAACAGCAAACATCTAAAACTGCATAATTGAGGGACTTTAACATATTTTAAAAAAGCTATTTATTTTTTCTGTGATGGTAAAGCTGAATTATCTGCATCATTACACCAGTCGTCAGTGCCACATGATCCTTCAGAAATCATACTAATATTCTGAACTGCTGCTTGAGAAAGCCTTTGTAATTATAATTAATGTTAAAAAAAATATGGTTAACATTTTTCCATACAGTGCATTAAAACAATATGGAGCATGGCGAATACATACTGTATGGACTTAATACTCTAAAATCTCTGTGCTTATTCATTAAAGGTGCAATAGGTGATTGTCTTCACAAACAGTTTGTTTTCTTCTGGTTGAAAGACACTTTCTGACACATCCTGATAGCATTCATTAAATTGGTGGTCCATATGTATTTTCTGTATATGTATTCTAATATTTTGTGCAAGGTGTAGGACCAAGAAAAGTTTGTTCAATCAAATCATTTGGTCTGAACATTACGATAGGCTATCTTACCTTTACACAAAAAGGATAACGTCACAGACGCAGTTCAGACAGAGTATGACAGGCAAACATCAACAACCTACCTTTTTTATATAAGTTTGCTATTGCAATTACAAACTGTACTAGAAAGTGTTTTCTCTGGTGAATGTTATGTCAAGTATTTTAGTAATGCTGTGTAGTGGGCATTCAGGGGGATGTAGGCTTTCAGTATTATCAGGCTAACATTAGCATTTAGCATTTTCTAAGATCTCATATTGCACCTGAGGATTTTACCAATATATATATATATATATATATATATATATATATATATATAAATAAATAATGAATGAATGTATATATGTTGTTGTTGTGAGTGAGTCAGGGATACCGTTACGCTTCATACATTGTGTCTTATCGTCAGAGACAGCCGGAGTCAGCTCCTACGTGACCCTCCACCATACACCATCCAGCAGCATCTCTTACAGGAGAGCGCATTAGATTCTGCTGCATTCATAATCTGGAGAGCTAGATGACTGCTATCTCCAGCTAGCAGCGCAGGGACATTAAAGAAACCAGCACATCAACTGACACACACTTGGCAGGAGGGAAATCGCATGTACCCTAGTTTCTTGAATTGATTCTAATGCATAACGCTAGTCCTTTTGTGGCGCAACTCAGGGGAAAAAGAACATGTAATCAATTCTAATTCAATCTGAATACCCCTAGTCCCCATACGAATGTTAGTGGGTGCTGAAATGAGTGTGTATGTGTGTATTTTGTGCCTTGAGGAGGCTTGTCACAGGTTCCAGTTGTATTCTCTAGACAGTTGTATCAACTGCAGGCTATGAGAGCCACAGGCTAATCTGTTTCGTTTTTCAAAATTGCCGTTTCGAACTGTGAAGACGGATTGCTACGCAACGGTAAGCATCGCTGGCAATGATTTTAAACACACATGTACATATAAGGTGCTTGAGCTGGGATTACAGATATTGACAAACTGGCAGCTCATGCAACAGATGTTTTAGTAATAATCTGTGCTGTGATTTATCTGTGCTTGAGCTGTAAGTGTCTACTATGATTAGTATGTGGTACAGTGGTGGAGTCTTGAACAGGACACAGATGGAAGAGACGGCCAGCACATATCAGTGCACATCAAACACAGAGAAGATGTTTCTCCAGGGCCGTGACAAGCAAATGTCTTCATACATGAATGTGAGGGGCAAGCCATTGGCTTTCTCTTCACGCCACTTTGCATCACCGTCATTCCCGCAGTGAGCTGCAACAAAGCTCTGCCCAAAAAGGAGGACTTTTTAGTTTTGTGCTAAAATAAAATAAAATAAAATAAAATAAAATAAAATAAAATAAAATAAAATAAAATAAAATAAAA